>CM076569.1:595027391-595363170 GCA_034641835.2 Pinus albicaulis | reverse complement strand
TGCCAGAGATTGATGTTGAGAAATTATATAAGATTCCCGTGTTTCAATTTAAAGCTACTCAGTTGTTTCGTTTTACTTCTGTTAATATTCCTATTTCCACTGGTCAAGAAGTTTATCAGATTCCTCTCATAAAACCAAAAGATATTTAATGGGGGTTAAGTAAAGGTTACAGATATATCCATCTAGGTATGCTTCAGTTCGGCATAAATCCTCTTGTTCGCCCAGGCTTAAATACTTCTTGTCTGACATGTGTTCTTGATACCCGCATGAATCAGTTCAATGATGCTCTCATAGGTGGATTCCAGAGTCCTCTCAATAATGGCCCTGCCTGGTCCTCTGTTATTCCCAGATATCAAGTATCTTTAACTGATCCATATATTAATGAATTCCTCCATGCCTATATTCAGTTCCATGGCTTTGATGTTGCTCCACAGTCTGAAATAGCACAGCTACATGCTTCCATCTGTATTCGTTTTGTATCTTCCACCATGCCTCCATTACATCCTAAATTGAAAGAAAGAGCTCGTAAAGAAGGTGTTGTTGTTGGTCCCGGTAATACCACCCCTTTACAGATTGGGTTTGCAGCCTGTACTTTACCTGATGAATGGAGTAGTACTTATACTCCTCTTGCACAAAAATATCCTCAACTGCAAACATCCAAGGCTCCTCAGCAATTATCTCTTATCCAGCATTCTGATGGATCTACTGGTCTCAAATTCACTACTCCTTCTTTTTCTAGATCTATGTCCTCTTTGACTAGATCTCCATTTTTTAGGGGAAGGGATAATACAAGATCCATTTCCCAAACATCTCCTTCAGCTATTCCCAGGATTTTGTCTGTCAGATATCCTGCTTCTTCTATTCCAAGAGATAATCCCAGAAAGTCTACATCACATATAAGTAATGACTGCCAGTTTTACATTCCATCTCCTTCCACCTTCCAGGTTGAGTCTCCAAAACACGAATCCCAAGTTATGATTCCTGATATTAAAAGCTTCTCTCTTCCCAGAGCTAAACAAGACCTATATGCCTAGATAAATGAAAGATATCTGGATATTAGTAGTTCAAGAAGAACTTTCAAAAATGGGACTATAAAGGCTGATATGCAATGGTTACATACTAAATCTATAACAGAACCAGATCAGTTAGAATCAGAAAAGATGCACAATTACACAAACTATCAAATTGTGTGTATGTTACAGAATATTGATGACCTTGCAAGGGATGTCTTGAAGTCAAAGAACATATCAAGAAGATGCATTCTGGTTATAATGAAGTCTTGGGAACACAAAATGAACATACCCAACAGTTGAATGATATAAATTCTAATATGGGTATTATTGCAAAATCCTTAGAGCACTTGAAAGATGCTCTACCTGAACCTACTTCTCCTCCTCATTATAGAGAAGTAGATTTATCCAGTTCTAAGCTCAGCTTCTCTTCCTCAGCTCCTGAAACCTTCGATTCCCAAAAAAGCATTCTTTTTAAAGGGGTAGAGAATATTGGTATAACACAGATTGAAAGAATCTAGAAGGGAATAAATTTAGCCAGAGAGAAAACAACTTTAATGAAAGAAAGGCTAAAAGGTTTACCTTTAGTTGAAAGTTACAGGTTGCCTAAGAAATATGTAAGTCTAAAAATTTTGATTGAAAATGGTCAACCATCTGCTCAAAAAGACATATTAGCCATGTCTGGAGTTACAGGTACTTCTAGAACCACTGGGGAAACTTCACAAGGGGAACCAAGTTCTAAGAGAGATAGACATGAGCCCTATTTCTTCTCACACAAAGCTAACAGAGGCCAAGAAGAAACCACTGCCCATGAAGCCTCTGCTTCTAGTCCTTTTGGTAGATACTCAGCAAACCTGCAAGCTACTGCTGCAAGATTTGAGAATCCCTCTAGCAAAGGATATGGGAATACTTTGCTAATCAATATTGATTGTTTGAGTCATGAAGAAGTAATTAATGTTTTGCATAACATTCATGCTTGGGCATTGCAGAAAAAAGCAGAAACAAAAGGAAGTTGGTCTGACATAGTTACACAGATTGTCTGGTCTTTTACTGGTATTGTCAAGAAATGGTGGGACAAACTTTCTGATAGGGAAATGACCCAAATAGTTGAAAATGAAACTGATCCCTTGAAAGCTCTGTTTGATGCCATGAAACATGAATTTGTTGGAAAAGTACCTGAAGATTCAGCACATCATGCACAAATGTTTTTATCTCAAAGATTGTGCAACATTGATTATCTGCCACAATACTTTTGTACTATGCAAAAGTTGCTTTACCAAGCTCAAGATCCTCATAATGTTGCCTACTTAAGACACTATATTTCCTCTATGCCTGGAAAAATTCCAGATTTAATAAACCAGTATTTTGAGTTAAATAGAGTCAATTTTGAGAATCTATCATTTGCTGCAGTGCATCAATTGATTGTCACTATTTTACAAAAGGAGTGTGTTGCTGAGAAGGCCAAAAATAATTTTAAAAAACAGATGCATGTTAGTACCAATCTATGCAATAATTTTCCTAAAACATATGATTTTGGATGCCATAAGAAGTCTAAGTATAAAGTTGCCAAAAAAGCCAAAAATCATTGTTCTTGTCAGCCAGGAAAATATATTCCCAGGAAAAAGAAATATTATCCTTCCAAGACGAGCTTTAAAAGAAAAAGGATGGTATTTAAGAAAAGGGCAAGACCTTCCAAGAAAGTTACTTGTTTTATTTGTGGGAAGGAAGGACATTATGCAAATTCATGTAGAGAAAAGAAGGATAAAAGCAGATGAAAATTATGGATATCTTCTCTACAATCCATGACCCAAGAGAATGGGATCTCATATCTCATTCTGATGGTGAATATTTTGAAGTGTCAAGTTCTTCCTCTTCTTCTTATAATTCTGCAGATGATTTGCCAGATATCAGGAAATTGAATTTAGATACAGACTCTTCTGATTCATAAGAAACTTTAATACCTGATATAAAAATGTTTCACTTAGATCCTTCTAAAAATTTGCAGATGAAGATTACAACAGTCAAAGCTGAACTAGCCCAGCTTGACCCAGTACAGTTCACTTCTAGAAGAAGATTGACAGAAAAATTGGAAAGCTTAGAGAAGCAGTTGCCCTCTAAAGCTAAAAAAGAAACATTTGGTGATGAAGATTTCATTGAAAAAGAATTTGATTCAATGTTCCTGCCACTAAGAATTGCAGAAATCCCATCAAAAGGTATGGATAAAATCAGTTCTCTTCAAATAAAGATCAAAGATTTAGAATCATCAATTCATCATACTAGGACATAAATGGTTCAACTAGCATCCAAATTGCAAATGCTAATTGCAGATTATGATGATTGCAATTCTAAATTGGAAAATTTACTCCTTAAATATGTTCCCTCTGAATATAAAGAAACAGTTCCTCTTATAGAAGATGTTAAGATAATGGGAATTGGTGATAGAGTTGTGATTCCTATAAAGATTAAGTTGCCCAAGATTAAGGAATACACTCTAGATGCCCAAATTGACTCTGGTGCTATGAGTAGTGTCTGCAAATATGGTGCTATTCCCAGTTATTATTGGCAGCCTACTAAAGTAAATTTTCGAGCTATCACAAAAGATTTAATGGCAATAAATCATATAGCTCCAGACTTTCCAATCTTTTTTAATAATGTCCAGGTGAAAGTCACTTTGTATAGTTTTGATTCAGGTTCTGATTTTCTGTTAGGACAGGATTTTTTGAATAAACTTCTGCCGGTAACTTTTGGAAAAGGAACAGTCACATTCACCACTAAAGAAGGCACAGTTGAGCTACCATCCTCCAGTGATTATCGAGTTAATGTGAAGCCAACAGAAGAAGATATAATTCAGAGCAGCCTGCAGGATCTTACAAAGATCAACAAAATTGTCAAGCATGCAGAACTCCATGGTCCTCAAACCCTTGAAGGAATTTCCAACAAGCTCAAGAAAGAATGTACAGCTAGCCATCCAGATGCTTTTTGGACAAGAGAAAAGTATTTTGTGGCTCTTCCATATAAAGAAAATTACGTCTCTAAACCACAAAAATCTAGCGCTAATCACATGAGTCCTTCAGAACAAGAATTATGTCGGCAAGAAATCAGTCAGCTCCTAGATCAGAAGCTCATCGAGCCATGCAAGAGCCCTTGGCTTATCAATTATAAGGTATATATATATATCTATATATATATATATATATATATATATATATATATATATATATATATATATATATATATATATATATATATATATATATATTCTTTTACTTACATAAAGACATTGTCAACATGAAGACAAACATCCTAGTTACACTTTTCAACACTCCCTCTTTAACTAGGGAGGTATTCATAAAGGTACATGGTCACTTTCAAACTCAAGAATATGATCAGAAGAATCGTGGACATATATATATATATATATATATCTGATATGCTTGACTCATGGGTTTGATGAGCAAGGTTTTAGGTCAAAGGACTTCTTCTTGATGTCCTCTAGGGATATTTCTTATGGTCATAAATTATATTAATTAAGTGTCATGTTTATGAAGAGTCAAATTATAATTTGTATGGCTCCAGACTGTCACATAAGCATTGAAGATTGAACTCAAAACATGATTAAGAATATCATTGGAAAACCCTTCAATTCAACCTTCATTATGTAAGAAGATAATCTCTATAAGCCGACTTATATTCAAGTATTCAAGTCGGCCTTAGTACATATGAACAATTCAGCTCATTTATAGGTTGGAACAACTATATATACCCCTATGTATTGTGCAGAAAAGACAGAGACATAAATTCTAATCCTCTATGATTTTCGGTCTATATTTCAGTGATGTCATGCGATGAATTTAGGACAAAATTCTGTGGTTTAATGCAGAGTTCTAGGACTGATATAAAGTGTGAGAAAAGGAGAATAAATTTGTAAGTTGACACATAGAGGGATAAGGAAAAGGAATCTGTAATATAAATAAAGTTATAGGTCAAGAAATATGTGATATAAATGAAGCTACAGGACTGTAAAAATTGGATGTTAAGGGCTGCATTTTTTATGAGTAAAAATGAGTCTGATAAGTGAAGGAAGAGGGTTGTCTTACATACATGGTTTGGGAGAGACAGGACGTGAGTACTTTGAAGATCATTCAACTAGATCAAGTGGAGATGTATGTTTTGCATAGGACCATCACTAACACGGTAATATCTCCGTAAAGAGTACACTCAGTTGGAAAAGGGAAATACAATGATAGAGACCGAGCTCTCTAGTACTGGTGCTAGACGGTGCAGAAAGGAACGATCAAATGAATGAGTCAATGAAGAAACAGTGACAAGGTCTTGGAGGCATACAAAATTCAAGGGTCTGCATCATGGTCATGGTACTTTTCAATTGAAAGTCTATAAGAAGAATTCCTTGTGGGTTTTCCTCTCCAAGAGGGAGAGGTTTTTCCCTGGCTCGAATAGCCTAATTTTGTGTCTCTTGTATTTTTGGTAATTGACTTGATGAAAGACTTAATAAGCTAAGAAGAAAAGACATAAGTAAAAGAAGTAAGTTCACAAGTGATTATCAAGTAGAGAATTTGAATTAATCTCTGGCCCTCCAAATTCTCAACAAGCACCACCTTCCTTTGGTCCTGCAATACTATGTCGATGAACATCATAAGTATAGGAAAATAAACACCAATACTAAGTGTGGGACCCTACACACCACACTTCATTGATGGATGTTAATAATGAAGCGAGGTTCAGAACTAATTCATATTACTTTGGATGTAGGTGAAAGCATGGCATTAAGGTCCTGTACCCCATCATATTCATAATTAGGTTGTAGCTTTGAAAGTGTATCTAATCCATTAAGTAAGGTCTGATATGAATCAATATGCATATGTTTTTACGTTAAGGTGCTCAAATAAAGGCATAATGTAGGTCCCGATACACAAATTAATCTATCTCTGGCTGATCAGGCATATCAATTTTTTACGTAAGCTCTAAGACTAATCGATCTTATTATTCCTATATTTGTTTTCACATATATAATGCATTCAAGAAATTAGTGTGTGGCATACTTGAATGGCACATTCTACTGTGTAGCTTTAAATATAGATGGCTAATGCAACTTCATTGATACTAATTTGATGGACATCATAAGTGTAGGAGACTACATAGTAATACTAAGTGTGGTACACTACACACCACACTTCATCGATGGAATTCAATAATTGTTGCGGGAAAATCAAGTATATAAACGTGATAAATGATGCTATAAAAATAATTAGGTGAAGGCACAATGTTAAGGTCTCGTACCCCATCATATTCATAATTTGGTTGTAGGTTCGAAAGTGTATCTAATCCATAAAGTAAGGTCTGGTACGAATCAACCTTCATATGAATTTAGGTTAAGGCACTCAAAAAGGCATAAAGTAAGTTCTGATACACAAATTAATCTATCTATGGCCTCTGGGGCATATCAATTTTTTAGGTAAGCTATCAAACTAATTAAAACTATTTTTCCTGTATATTTTTTCACATATATAATGAATTCAAGGACTTAGTGTATGGAATAATTGAATTGGACATTATGTCATGTAGCATTCAATATAGATGGTTGATGCAACAACATTGATAATTCTTGAAGAAATAGTAAATGACATAATAAAAATCAGTGCATTAATAAAATACAGTAACAAAAACAATGGAGGGTTCATTGAATACTGTCAAACTTTGGTTAGTTTAGGAAAATGAAAAATGCATAGATTATCTAGGCTTCATCGAATACCACAGAGTGTTAAATATAATCAAAGTGTAGATTTTGGAAATATTTAAAAATGTGATGTATAGTACATTAATGAAATATCGTCATAAAAATAAAATTATTACAGGCTTCATCTAATACCATCATCCTCAGATATAGATTCTAATGGTGCATCTAATATCCATACAATTTGTATTGTACATCTAATTAATTTGTGAATTAAGTAGATTTGGCTATAGTTGTGCATTGAATTTTTCCAATGGGTAGTGAGTGCTATCACTCAGAAAAAGTGAAACATCATTTGACATAGTCTTAGAAGTTCATTTGTCAAAGGTATGGTCATAGATTTCATTTGTCACAAGTTGGTAAAGAAGAAATTTAAATTTTTCATATTAACTTATTCTAAGGTCCAAACCCACCCCCATTCAAGTCATATCACATCCCATCAGTCATCATTTGATGGTATATTTCATTTCCCAAGATTTTGAATTCGAAAAGGTCACTTTAGCCAATAATTCTTGTTTTCGTAGCGTTTTACACTGTAAAAAGGCAGTTTTCGCTCCAAAACTGCCAGGAAATGAATAACTACGCTATGAAAATAGGTTCTTCTGTCTGTATTTTCAAATTCAGTGCAAGGTGTCAGTCAATGATTAGAAGTGTTAGGGTGGATGTCATTCGAGTCAGTTAGGGTTAAATCAAGGTACAAAGGTCATGGTTGAGGCCATTATTACTGTTTTTAGCATGCATAAGTCATGATTAAGCCATGAGCTGTCATCAAAACTTTAAAACATTACCCAATTGAGTCTTTGTCATTCTCTTCTTCATCTTTGCATGCTACTGAGTTGTGGAGAGTTGTTTCACCAAGCCAAGCTGGTTACTGGCATTTTCAAAAGTTGCATGTGTCACTAATCAGGCGAGGTAAAGAAGGTATAAAATCACCATGGCTACAAAAAGGAAGACCAAAAAAGGTGGCCACTACCTTAGATATGAGACATCAGACATGAATTTGTTGAATGAAGACCCAACTGCGTTAGAAGTTTTCAGAAGAACAGGCTGTTTGCAATTCTGTTAAAGATTGCAAGGGTGCCATATGTAGGTTTCTAAGGATTTTTCTATCAGTTTCAATGGGACAACTTCAAAGGTGGGGATGTTAAACCTCACAGTAACACCAAAGACCATTGCAGCAACAACAAGAATCCCTAGAGGATGAGAACAATGGTTCAAAGGTTTCAAGTTCACCATGTAGGATTGTAAATAATTTATCAAGCTAGAGAATAGTGAGATTGATCTCAGAAATGCCATCCCAAGGAGCTACATGAAAGAAAACTTCTCAAAGTTGCTGCTAATTATTCAGAAGTACTTCACTTGTGAAGGGAGATATCACATGGTCTATTCCTACCACCTTAGGCTTCTGCTACATTTTGTTGGTAAGAGGTCTCTTGATTTACCTTTTTACTTATATAGAAGCTTAGCTAAGATGTCAGATAAGGTCCAAGTTAAAAAATAAGGAAATGCAACATCACTCTTTCATCAAGGTTTGATCAAGTTGTTGGTATTAGAAGAGTTAAATAGATTAGGGAAAGATTGGCCATATTTTCTGCTCATCAGTGGTTTTGAAGTAGATTTCATCACTCCTAAAAGGACTCCTAAACCTAGAGATATCCCATCACCTTCAGTGGCAAAGAAAGTTGAGCCAGTGATCATGGAGACAGAGCCTTTATAGAAGGTTGATACAACTAAAGCTACACCTGCAAAGAAAAATCCAACAATGAGCAAACATGGCAACAAGAGGGTTACAAGAAGCCAAACAGTGGCTAAAGGTAACTTAGAGGAAATTTTGCATGCTATTGATATTGAAGAAACTCCCATAGTTCAAGATGAAGACATAGATGAGGGAGGAAGGAACCTCAAGAGAGCCAAAATAGCTAAAAAGTTGGAATTTGCAGGTGAAGATGCAGGATTCATGTTTCAAGCTAGAAAACCAATGAAAAGACAGGCTAGAAAAGTCTTGGAATGTAGCAAAGAGGCTCGGAAGGTCATTGAAACTATTCAACTGCCACCAAGCATCATTGAACTCTCATCACCTGCAAAATAAGATCTGGTCATCAAGCAAAAGAAGGGCAAAGAGAAAATCACTGAAAAGATATAAGTTGAAGCCCTTAAATCCCTAAGGATCAGTTGAAGCTAGCAAATGCTGAAATATCAGTCTTAAAGAAAGAGGCAAGGAAGAACAATGTTTAGAAGGTATAGTTTGAAAAAATGAAAGAGATTTGGGAGGATCAAGTCACAAGTGTCTCTAAGACCTTGGACAACACAGAAAAATTGATCAAATGGACTAATCCATTGAGAGGAGAGGTGAAACATATAAGGAAAATTAACCTACACTTATTGTCTAAGAACAAGACACTAAAATACCAAGTCAAAGATCTATAAGAACAACTGTAACTGATTCATGAAGAGTTGGAAAAGAAAGGATTAAAGGTGGCTGTGGTTGAGGAGCCCATTGCTAAACTGATCATTAATGAAGAGGAAACACCATAGGGGTCTTAATTTGAGATTGAATATGTTTTAGAAGGTTCATGGTATGCTGAAGGTCAAGTTTTAACAAATGGAGGTCACTTTTTGAAGACAGTCTTCAAATCTGGAATTTCTGCACTTTTTCACAGTTTCGTAGCGTTTCCTAGGCTTAAAGCCAGGAAAATGCTACAAAAATTTCTATAGCAGCCTTTTTGTCTCTAAATTCACTTTCTACAGCTTTCAAGGAGGGAGAATTATGGTGGTGACATGTCATGACTAGGTTGACACCATGAAACAACAAAAGTGTAGAGTTTTTGGGTGTAGAAGCTTCTTTTTCAATGCTATGAAAGCTCGCTACGAAACTGTCATGTTTTTGTAGCGAGATACTTTTGAAGGTTTTGAAGCATCTTAATGGTAGTTTTGGACAGTTGGACTCCTCCAACATTTCAAGGGACCTTAAAATCAAACATTTATGACTTGAAGGAAGTGTTGTGGAGACATGTCATCAACTAAAGCTCTCGTTGAAGATAAGGATTATGCATTCCTGAAAAGTAGGGCTTTGTTCCACATGTCTAGGAGGGTTTTTAATATGTAAAGGTGGTAATGAACCTATCATCTATCATTCGAGCATGTAATGCTTATTTGTAACTGACATGTAATTGTTTCACAAAGATAAGGTAGAATATATAATAAATAGGAGTTACACTCCTATTAGGAGATGTCTTCTTTAGGATGTAGTTGTCATTTTCTTGTTAGAAGATATGTTTTTCAGTTATGTGATGTGTCATAGGAAGAATTTGATGAATCTAGCCATCAGGAAGATCATCCTTGCTGTAAGAATGTTTATTTGAAGGCAAATCATCGAAGTAGTAAAGGGTTGGAGATTTTTTGCACTAAACTACTACTTTTATGTATTTGACTTATTTCAGTAATACAGAGGACTTTTTTTTCTTGACAGACTTGAGATTCTCATGGGGTTTTAATGTATTATTGATCTACATCTTATGTTTTACCACTTGCAGTAGATTTCATTTCTATTACTCAGAATTCATAACTCTATGCTCTGACTTCCTTTAGTAATGAAATGACTGTGTTTTCCTATGTTTTATGAGTGAATTTCCTTTGTTAAAGACCCTTATCTGCCTCAGCTTCCATGTCAAGAAACCTTGTCACTGAAACTACTAATTATTGACTCCATAAGTCCAATGGTAGCAAGCCTGCATTCTTTTCAACCTACATACATAAAAAACAAGTTACTTTTCAAATAGAGTGAGCCATATAGTACTATCATAATAAAATATCATAAACCCCTTTGAGAGAGCCCTCTCAGACTGAAGAGGCTAAGATTCAATCAAAATATTCTTTGAAATAGTTACATAGAGTTGTCTGATTAGCAGCCAATCAAGTGAAATTTTGTGATAACAGTGAGACACATATAAAAATAGAGGTATTTCATGCAAGAACAATGATAGTGGTGTTGCCACATTCTTGCCTAAGGAAAAATTTAGGATTGTGTTGTTGTTTCATTCCTTATTCTGGAAAAATTAACACGGTGGAAACTATTAGAGTCGAATTTTTGTGTCAGATTAGGTATGTATTTCAACTCACCTACAAGAATACATTGAAATTTTACAACATGTAGGTTGAATGCAAAAAGGAGAAATATTGACTTCGACGAAGAGAAGGATTCCTGTGGATTACCCGAGCATGTACGTGCACCCCATATGGCTTGTACTCTTCCCCTTGGTTGCGAAAATTAGCAGTATAAATGAAGCATGTTAATATCCAACTTGGTTCTGAAGCATACATACCATCGAAAACCACAATCACATTTCCTTATTTCCCATCAACAATATTACTTGGAGAGCATCTGATTCTCACTGGTTCCTTCAACCTAAGGTGAGTAGAGGTAGATAAAATTTTGGGCAAGGAGCTTCTTGTTTCTCTAAAACTAGACAAGTTTCCATGATCAACATACTTAGAACCCAATTTTTGTAAGAAATTCACAAGGGGTGAGGGGATTGAAGGATGGATTCCATGGGAATATTTCAGAGTTGTCAAGGCCATTTTGTATGTGTTATGATCACATGGGTTTCAACTAAACATAGAAAATAAAGCTTAAATGGATTTTGGATTGAATACATTTTGAATTTAATTAAAATATCAGTGGTCAACTCTTTTATCTGGTGAGGATCATCAAAAGGTCGCAAGCCTTAACCCTTGGCATCAACTAGGGAACAATCACAACAAAAAAATCAGTTATAAAGTGTAGTGTGCAAAAAGGTGTTTTATCTTAGAAAAATTTCAAATGCCAAAATGCCCATGGATTGCCTTAAATGATCCCCATTTTTCACGGTGCACTTAGATCTAAGAGTACTTTAGCCTTGCTAGATAGAATGAAGGCCCGTTAAACAAATTTATATTGGATAAACATGTGAAGGGTGTGTTTTCATGAGATTGAGATAAGGGAGTGGTGACACGTTAGAAATTTTCATGAAATCAATGAAAGTAGGTTTGCATAGAGTAGAGATAGAGAAGCAATGACACGTTTAGAAATTGCTTGACATACTGGGGTCGCATAGCGAAGTGTGATGGGCATTACACCAAGGAGTGTAGTGTGGGTGCACCTTCTTTCTTCTCTCTCATGCTAGGGAGTGTAGTGTGGGTGCACCTTATTTCTTCTCTCTCACTAGGGCCTTTTAGCTTGGCCAAAATGGCATACAGGCCGGGAAAATTGTGGTGTAAACTTCGACATCTAGGTGATCGACACCTTCTTGTAAATGAAATTGAAATGCTAGGTTGTGATTTGTATTTAATTGATGCTCTATATATACTTTTGGAATATACATATAATAATTTAGATTCAATTGATGGTTTATATGTATTTAATATCAAGAGGGCCGAAATTACTAAATAATTGATTTAGTACAGGAACCTTATCTACATCAAAGGTTAATTCTCATGGTGAAATATAAAATTCTATGTCTTTTCTTTTTCCATCAATCCAACAAACTCTCAATGCAATTTTGTTTTATGCTTTCAACTTATTTATAGAGGTAGCTACATGATAAATATTAACTATGAATTCCAATTTTTATAGTTGTCTCTTCTTACATTATGTGCATCATCTTCTGAATTATGTATCAAATAATTTTTTAGAGTATTTTCTAACTATTTTACACCATAAAATATTTCGTTGAAGTTGAAATTTGGTGACTAAAAAAAAAGATTTATTATTTAAAATATATTTTTAATACATAATTAAATAAATTTCAATAAAGAATTTTGACATATACAAAACTTAAATCAAATTTATATTTTTAACAAATCTACATCTAATCTATATCTAATTTGGAATATATTTAACCAAACAATAAACCCACAAAATCCAAAACCCCAAACTTAGAAAAGTTAGAAGGCAACTTTTTGAGCTCTTTTCCATAGTGTGTCTTCAATTTCCACTGTGGATGAGATCATATTCTTAGTGTCATTGTGTCTATTCTTGGTCCTTGCAATTCAGCTTTTTGGTATCTAGAAATTGACAGTCAGTGAAAGATCCCCATCTTGAGCTAAAATTTTTGGTTCCAGCCTAGGTATTTGTTCCACTATTCATGGGAATCTAGAATTTTATGACTTGTATGCATGTTCTTTATCCAAGATTTTTGAGGTGTGCTATGTTTTTTTCACCAACAGATGTGTTGTTTAGAACCGTGAAAGAAATTTGTATTAATTATAATAATATGACATTCTTTAATTAATAACGGTTTTTTAAGATATTTGTGATTTAAGAAATTAGTTGTTAGTTAGAAAATAGTAATAATAATAATATGTGAGTTTTAAATATTTAACTCACTACATGAAAGGTATTTTTAAGACATTTGTTTTAAGACAATAGAAATCTTTTGTCTTAAAAAGTTACTTTTTATTTTAGTCATTTTAAATTAAAATTTAATATCAATTGAATTGTGTTAAATATAAATTTAAGACAAAATAAGTTTGAGACAAAAAATATTTTAAGACAACTTTATATTTAAGACAAAAACAGTTTGAGACAAAAAATATTTTAAGACAAATATTTATATTTAAGACAAAAAAAGTTTAAGACAAAATATTTTAAGAAAAAACTTTATATTTAAGACAAAAACAGTTTGAGACAAAAATATTTTAAGACAAAACTTTATATTTAAGACAAAAATCGTTTGAGACAAAAAAAATTTAAGACAAAAAATTTAAGATAAAGCTTTATATTTAAGACAAAAACAACTTGAGACAAAAATACTTTAAGACAAAACTTTATATTAAGACAATGGCCACTTAAGACAATGGTAATTAAGACGAAATTCATTTAATAAAATTAACAATTAAGACAAAACCATATCAATTGAAGACAATATTATCTAACATGACTTACAAAATTGACTCTGATAGTGCACCCTAAGTCTGCCAGCTTGCAGGCTACTACTGTCTCGTGCTTATATTGAGGTTTCTATTTCACTTATCATTCATGTTATCTTATATAAAGACAACAATTTTTTGGGCACTTTGTTTTGGTGGGGTAGCTGACTCTAATGAACGCGACAACTTTTCCTGTCAGGATTTCTCAGACATCAATCCCTCTTATGTCCCTTCGATCTCTATTTATACGATTAGTGACAACTTGCATGTCATTGTATTCAACACTACTACACAGAGGGGGATTTTAAGTCAAAAGAAATACTTTGTCCTAAAAATTTTGATACGAGGTGCTAGTAAAAAAGGAAAAAGTAAAGGATTAGGGGTTTGTCTTTATGTTGTTGATGGGTTCTTCAGGAAGCAGAGCGATGGAGGCCGACAAAAATTGATGGGATTTAGGGCAATGGAGGTCGACAATGGAGGTGCTTGGTGAGATGAGCGACGGAGGCACTTTCGATGAATATGGATAGGCAGTAACATAGTTGGAGTATTTTTCGGGGTCTCCATCGATAGTGTTTTAATTTGTGTTTTTTGACTGTTTCATTTATTTTGAATGCTACTTCTACTTGTTGGTTGCTACTATCAGTACATTTTTTTGCTTAAACTTTTGAATATCATCAACAACATGGATTAGATTCACTTAAAGGATGGTGGAGAGAAATTACAGAATATCCGTTGGTAGAAAATATTTCTACTTCAAAATCTCCACAACAACTTTTGTGAGAAGTAGATGTTGAGGATAAAAGATAGGATTGTGGAAGTATTAGTCACAAAATTCACAAGGGCAATAATTTTGGTTGTAAGTGTGGAGGTAGATGCATTAAATGTAGCATTTACTGGTGCAATTATTGGTGTTGTTTGGTGCAATGTGTCTAAGCATAATTATCTTAGCTAGATTCAGTTTTTGTCCTGATTCTGAATGATATCAGGGATCGTTACTGGTGGTCTATCTGAGATGCACTAGCTGGTTGTTTACATTGTCTTTATTCTGAACCTTTACTCTTATGGATCTTCCTTCTCCTTCCTTGGTTTGGGAATGGTCAATCTTTGGTTTTTCGAGGATCTTAGCTACTACTTGTTTTTTTTCTCTATGGTCTATCTAAGACACACTCACTAGTTGTTTTACATGGTATTCCTTATGAACCTTTGCTCCTATGGATCTTCTCGATCCTCTATGGGTTGGGATTAGCGATAGGAGGATTTCCAAGGATCTTTACTGCTACTTAAGTGCATTAATTTTGATTGGTGGAGTTGGTAACATATTTAAATTTTGAATTCGATCACTAAGGAGTATCTTGGGGTCATTAATTGGTCTACGGGGATATATATTTCCCAATTTGATCATTGATTGTATGAGGGACAATCCATTAATGGTTTGCGCTGTCACTGAAGATATTTGTTGATTGTGTGCTTCATTAGATTTTAAGAAGGACATTGGTCGATGGTGAAAGGACAATCTATTTTATTTGAAGGGGTTTCCTAGTGGATGGAGCTGGTGAAAACCTACATCGAGTGGTGCCAATAATTGATAAGTGACATTAATTTACCTTGTCTACATATTTTATCGAGGTTTTTTCAGGAACTGCTACATAAGGTATTTTTTAGTAATGCTCTCTACTTTGGTGCGCATATATGCGAGATTACAGAGTGTCTGTGGTGTCCATTGTATAACTGGTGTTTACTTCTATCGGTAGGATTTGACTTGATACTGAAGGAAACTGGGGTGGTGATGTGCCATTACTCGATGTGTTGGTACATGCGACTATTGAGGCGAAGCATTAGGGGAATTTTGAGGTCTAAAATGGGCCTCCTAAGAAAAATGTACAACCAAAATAAACATTATAAGAACCAATAGGATTCAAGATGATGATTTCAACCATGGGGGATGATTCACCATTTTTTAAGTAAAAGGGTAAAAATATTATAAAATAATAAAATAATAATACTATTTTTTCAACTCATATTTTCATCTTATCTCCCAAAGTTTTTACTCAAATTTTGAGTGGGAGTACCCTTTGGATCGTCATCCAAGGAGTACCCATATTGCATAATTTTCATGGACCCTTCTACATAAAAAATGAGAAATACATGAAAAAACGTAATTGAAATAATGTTTTCATGTATTTTGCATTTTTCGTGTAGTAGGATCCATCAAAAGTATGCAAAATGGGTATTCCTTGGATGAGGAATTAAATCTTGCATCCAACGAGTACTATCACTGGAAATTTGAGTAAAAACTTTCGGAGATAAGTTGAAAAAATAGTTTTTTCTTTTTTTCCCTCCAAAATTTGATGATGTAATCAAAACTTGTTTTATTATTTCCACTATTATTTTATAATTTACTTGAGAGGCCCATTTTAGACCTAAAAATTCCCCTAATGATTCGTGGCTGCCCCAAGTCGGGAGTCTATCCCTTTGTGACATCTCCTGTACATGCAACTATACACGTGGATTCGAATGTTTCGGTATCCCCACTGGTTATTGAAGCCGATGTTGTAATCCAAGGAAAATGTTTTTCCATAATTCGTGGAAAAATAAGGAAGTTAATTAAGGTTGATCTTGATCATCAAAAACTCATTTTTTATTCCAATTTTTTTTGGACCGGGTGGTAGGATTACAACAATGAGATTTGGTGGGTAAGTGGCTTTATATACGAATGGATGGATCTAAGATGGTGTCCCTGGGTTAAAGAACATTGGTACCCTATTCTTAAGTACTCTCCTCTTTTCAACATTTTATACAATTAATGGTTATGGCTCCACTTTATTAATCATGGAAATGTTGCGAATATTTTGGGATCATTTTGGGTTCATGGTTGTATTTTCCTCTCTTTAAATCACTGACATGTGTGATTTGATCCATACCTATAATTACCATGAAAGAAATTGGTTTCAAGATAAACTCCTTAGTTTATCGCTCTTATTTTGGTCATGTGTGTTAGGGTCATAAGTTTTATTGTCAAATGTTTTTCCTTATCATTTAATTTTTCAGTTTTGAGTAGTTGAGCCTACGACTATTGTTGTTGTCATAGCCTCAGGATCATTTTATGACATCTTTGAGTTTCTTACATGAAGGTTTCATTCAAATTTTGAAATAGTGTCAAGTTAATGGGATTCATGGTCACATATGTTTTTTTCATGTCAAGTCAAAGGGCAATCATTTGTATATCAAAATTTCCTAAATTGAGTTCATTTTTTAGTCAGAGTTCTGATGGTTACAAGGTATGGTCACTTGAAACATTCTAAAATTTTATCCCTCACTCTTATTTACCCTATGCTTATCCATTTCACCCTATTTCCTCATTTACCCATTTACCTTCCATCCAGCCCCCTTCAAATAAATTCACATACTACACCCTTCCCATATACCATTAAACTATCATCATATTACATTCATTTTATTCCCCCCACCTTCATTCTAAACCATTCTCTATATTAACATTACCATTTCCCATACTCAAATAATATAACCCTCATGCATAATACCCCATTCTCATATAGAAAACTCCCATACCAAAGGGATATCAAACCCCTTATACTTAATCATTACCTATGTTGTGATTCACATTCCAAGTCAGGTGGAGCACTTCAAAACATCAGGTCAAAGCATCACAATGCTACTTAGATTTGCTTGCTGCACAGCGTTGCACATACTCTATTTTTTACAGCCTTTTGAAACGACAATTCTGACCACATAAAGGCCAATTATGAAAAACTGAGAGAGGTTGTTTTTTAATACAGGCCAAAGTATTAAAAAATCTTCCAGTTTTCACATAGGTGTAATAGATCAGGCATTATGAATGCATCTTTAAAGCTCATTTTTCGTAGTGTGTAAATTTCCTGTTTTGAGCCATGGTTTTTCATAGCATTTTGTGAGAAGATGGGGAAGGATTTGGAGAAACATGGAGAGGTATTTCTTCCCAACACTATCATATAAAATAACCTCCTTAATTTTTAAAAAATATGTTACATTTTGGGAGATATACCCAAAACAAAGTGTGCTACACAGGTGTTGCACAATCCTTGCCTACTAAGTCTCACTCATGTTTTGGAGCTGCCAGCTGTCATATATTTGAGAGGCAAGATTTATTGACACCTGGATGCAATCCCAACCCAGATTTCATCATACAGGTTTCATCCATAAAGGAAAGATGACTTTGTGCTACCCAGTCGCTGCACAAAGTTGTTAGTTCACTAGCAGCTTTTCTATGGTTTTCTATTGTTTTTATTTTCTTTACTCAGGATGGATGAGATTCGAAGATAAACATGGTTTCAAATATGTTATTTCTTTAGAGTGAAGATGATTATTTTAGGATTTCCTTTGTTATTTTTGAAAAGGTGTAAAAAAATATAATGTTTCTATTTTTCAGTTATGATGTTTCTACTTTTCCAGTTGGTGTTGATCCTCTCCATGTATCGAACATGTTTTCTATGAAAATTCCTATTACACTTTGATATTTTTCCTATATAATGAAGAGAAGTAAATTAAGAAAGGGTTGGTTGGTTGGTTTGGCAAAATAATTTGCAAGAGTGTTACTATGTGATTGTGTTGTGGCCTAAATTTTTATGCATGGAGCTTGTGTATCAGTTGATCAACTAATATTCTGGTGAAGATACTCATGGTATGGGATCTCATATTTGTTGAACTCCTATAAAATATTTTTTATTCTCCTGTAAACCTTGATGTTGTCTCTCTTCCACTAAAAGTTTGTCTATTTTCCTGTCATAAGTACAAGTTGAGGCTATTTGGAATTCAATTTAACATTGCTCCAAATTAGGTGTTACAACTTGGTTCAATCGTAATGATGGTGCTTATATCTATGTTTAATTTATTCTAAAATGCTCATTTCCTATGAGGATAGTATCTAAATTTCTCATGTTGTTTCATTTTAAATGAGTATTTACTCTACCATGTTTCCCTATGCTACAATTTATGAATGTCTGAGATGTTATATTGATTGAGACTTTGTGAGAATGAGTGGTTGTTTAAACATAAGCCATGATTTGTGCAGGGTTTTTGAACTATAAACATTCTCTTTAGATAAATCTTTACCTACCCCCAACGTAATGAATTGTGAAATAGTTACAGCAGACCTGGTTTCTGTTGGTTTATAATTTTCAAATATCTAGTTTCTTTAAGTGATGGAACCCCCTCTAGTTGGGTTAGACCAATACCTTGACCAAAAGTGGTTAGTGGTTACCTTCTTGACTCTATTTCCAACCTAGTAGATATCAGGGAGTGCTAAAATATTAACGTCATTGTCGAGGACTGAACGGTCACATTTTCTCCGAGTATGAATGACAGAGATAAAATCTAATTGTTGATGGTGAATAATAATTGGACATATGAATGATGTATCATTCACATGTCGACTCCAAGTTAAAAGGATCCAACATATTGAAATTTCATGGTGAATCCACTGGTGAAAGGCCATTAATTTTGGTTTAGTGTTCAATATGTGTTCAAGAACAAATGCCGGGTATGCACCTATTGACATATCTCGTATTCCTAGTTTTCTGAATCCCATGCTTCCTGTTGATTGGTCAACTTACCTCACAATATTCAGAGATGGAAAGGGAGAAGATGCTGCTCTACATCTGGTAACATTTCATATCCATGCACGTAAGTTGAAGTTTCAATTTGATAAAGGCCAATTATGGAAAAATGAGAGATTTTTTTCTTTAATACTGGCCAAAGTACAAAAACCTCTTCCAATTTTTGCACAAGTGTAACAGATCAGGAATTATGAATGCATCTTTAAAGCTCATTTTTTGGAGTTTGTAAATTTCCTATTTTGAGCCATGTTTTTTCAGAGAATTTTGTGAGAATATGGGGGAGGATTTTTAGAAATGGAGAGAGGTATTTCTTCCCAACAAAATCATATAAAATAACCTCCTTTAGTTTTGAAAAATATGTTATGGTTTGGGAGATATACCCAAAACAAAGTGTGCTGCGTAGGTGTTGTGCAACCCTTGCCTACTGAGTCTCACTCATGTTTTAGAGCTTCCAGTTGTCAGAGATTTGAGAGTTAAAATTTATTTACACCTGGATGCCATCTCAACCCATATTTCATCGAACATGTGTCATCCATAAAGGAAATATGAATTTGTGCTACCTAGTTGATGTGTAGAGTTGTTAGTTTAGTGGCAGCTTTTCTATGATTTCCTGTTGTTTCTATTTTCTTTACTGAGGATGGTCAATAATTTGATTTCAAAAAAATTACAATATACATATTATTGGTCAACAATTTCCATTAAATAAAATACAAGCACTCTTGAAGGTTACACACTTGGAGACCATATGAGGACATGGTTGAAGACATGGCAGTGAAGACTATATATGACATTATTGTATGATGATTGGAGACCTCACTTATAACCCTAATGAGCTCAGTATGTCCCAATAACCTTATACATAGAGAAAATTCATGAAAATCACTAAGAAAATTATTTTTTGTCACCTTGGAGGCGGGCCTATCACATTGGCTCCTTCATGATCTTGAAGATGACTCTTTCCTCTTTCCAATGATCCCCCACTCAATGCCTAACTCCAAATAGTCTAAGAAAAATCTATTTTAAGGTCATATATCCTATTTTTGTAGTCTAGATGACCTATAATCTGTACCTCAAGTCAAACTCCTTCAATAAGGCATTTACATTCATTTCCAGCCCAAAATTCGTATAAATATAAGGATTTGTATGTTCATTCATCTCATCAATTCAGTCAAGGATTACATAAAGAATTGAATAGCTAAAAACTCGTGAAATTTACAACACCGTATAGAGGAGACTTAGAGGCCGAGAAGGATTTTATTTTGATTGGGTTATGAATTAGGATTATTTGAAACTTGAAGCAACTAAACTCGAGGTTCAGACTATTCTACAAGTATCTATAACCTTGGTCTTATCTACAAGAAACAATTAAAGGCTCGAATCACTTAAGCTTTGGAATAAATGAGTAAACAAGACTGGATTGACCACGGACCTCAGACTTGGGCATAAAAATTCTATCACTTCACGAGCTCGAACTTGGGCATAAAACTTTAATCTCTTGACCATAGAACTTAGAATTGGGCACAAAACCTCAGTCACTTAACCATAGAACTTTAGACAGGTGATTAGAGACAATGCCTTACACTATGGAAGCATAAAATCTCATTTTTGGGACTAGTTCAGACACGTAGTCTCTCGGATAAGACACCGTACCTTGAAAATCACCAAAGACAACCACAGTAAGGCGTACATCCCTTCAGATTGATAACAAACTTTGGAAGAAGGCTCAAAACTTGAACTTACCCACAAAATCTCAGACAAACTTCATGCTTGAGCACAAAAATTCAATATTTGTAGTGAACTAAGGCTTTGATAGGTGATAAAGACATATTCTCTCATATCTTAAAGCATGAGTTAAGGACTACAAAGGAGAAATTTTTTAATTTATTGGGGAACATGTGACAAAGAAGAAGCTTGGATTGAAGGATAAACAACTCAGATCAAAATTTTAGACTACTAAATCTTTATACCTTCAGATATGTGGTAATAAGTTGACTATTGACAATTGAACAAGGTCTACACATCATCCTATCATCATGATTTAAAACATATGGACAACGATGTGCTCATGAAGAATTAGACAGTGATGAATTTGAAGACATAAACACTTATTATGAACAATGAAGTGAAAATTTTGGAGCAGTGAAGCATGAACTATTGAGGAGAAATTCAAGTAAGTTACATATTCACTTTTATTAAAATATTGAAGGGTTGGTGCGTTAGGGGATGGAGCCTCTAAAAATAAGGTTGGAGCCTTGAGAAGAAAAGGGTTGTAGCCCTAGAGTTTGGACCCTCACAAAATCCCAAGTTGGTGCTTGGCAACAACTTGGAGCTTGGAAGATTGAAGAGTTGGTGCCCTCAAAAATCATTATACTCAAATATTTTTAAAAGAGGATTTGTGTCCTCACTTGTTTATAATAAAATACATATTACTTATTTATTTTTTATAATTGTGAATAATCTTAACTAGTAAATAGTACAATTGAAAAGAAATATTGATTCACCCCCCTCTTAGTATTTCCAACAATTGGTATTAGATCCAGCTTATTCATAATCAACCTAACAGCTAGAACAAGGATTCTTATGTTAGAATGAAGAATCAAGAAACATAAGGAAATATTCCCCAATTTGATGGAACAAATTTTGGTTTTTGGAAGCACGGGATGAAATTATATTTAATGTCTATTGGACCTGAAGTATGGAAATCAGTTGTAGATGGGTATAAAGCTCCGCCTACTCCTCCAATAGATCAAGAAGGAAGCAAAGCTTATATTTCAAATTCCAAAGCACTAAATTCCATAACAAGTGGACTTTATAATTCATAATTCACAAAAGTGATGAACTATGATTATGCCAAGGAAATGTGGGACAAGGTTAATGCTATCTATGATGGAGCTCCAAAGTCAAGAAGGAGAAACTCCAAACTCATAGAAGACAATTTGAGAGTCTTAAGATGGATGACGAAGATGATATTGTAGCTTTTTTCCTCCGAGTAGATGAAGTTTCCAACTCACTCAAAGGTCTAGGAGAAGACATTAAAAAAACATAGTTGTCCAAAAAGCCTTGAGATCACTTCCAGAGCGATTTGACTCCAAAGTAAGTGCCATAGAATAAATAAAGGACTTGGATACTCTAAAGATGAATGAAATTAATGGGATTCTCATTGCATATGAAATGAGAAAAGGGATCTCAAACTCCAATAAAGTTGCTTTCAAGGCTTCAAAGTCATCAAAGAAAGGGAAAAATTATAATTATAGCAGTGATGATTTCGACACTGAATTTGAACTAGCAAATTTTTTAATAAAACTAAGGAAATGTTCCAAGCTCAAAGGTAAGCATCCTTTCATTTGTTTTAAATGTGGAAGGATAGGACATTATGCTGTAAAATTTCCTCATAAACATGATAGTGATGATGAAGATGAATATAAAAATAAGATGTTCAATAAGAAAGGTTCTAATAAGAAGAATTTCTACTCCAAACGAGATGATTCTGATGAAGAATAAATAAACTAAAAATACCTTTCTACACAAAATAGATGATGATGAGTCCGATGAATAAGGTGACTATGTTGGAAGAAATGAAGTATTAGTTAT
The DNA here is from genome assembly GCA_034641835.2 of Pinus albicaulis. NCBI lineage: Eukaryota > Viridiplantae > Streptophyta > Pinopsida > Pinales > Pinaceae > Pinus > Pinus albicaulis. Next base: position 595,340,299 of record CM076569.1, on the reverse strand, counting down.
GGAATTTACAAATTAAAATGATTCTGAACAAGAAGTTGAATCAAATGTGGATGATTTTCTAATGAGTTCCATTGAAGAAAATGAGAAATTAATAAAGGTAATTTCCCTCAAAGTAGAAAAAGAAGAAGAAAAAAGGAAGGAAGAATTATTGAACAATAAACTAAAACAAAGAGAAGAAATTTGTGAAAAACATGAAGTTGAAATTATTTCTCTAAGGAAAGAGTTGGATCAAGTTAAAAGGAGTTGGAAAAGCTCTCAAACTCTTAATAACATCCTTAATACTCAAAAACCTTAGCATGACTAGTTTGGAATTGGTTTCAAAGGAGAATCATCAATTTCAAATTAGAATGGAAATGAAAAAATCCAAAATAGTTACGTTGACATCCTTTGCGATCATCCAAAAGAGGAGAAGTCGTCCCACCAAGAGAAAAGGTCCACCTATGACAACCCAAGGAATGAAGAAACACTATCTCTAGGGAAGAATACTACATCAAATCAAGACTACCTTAATAGGTATGAAACTATCTTTCTTGGTTGTTGTTTCCATTGTAAAAACTTTGGTCATCAAGATATAAGATCAATTATCAAAACAAGCCACATAGGCTAGAGGAAAAAGGAAAAATCAAGACCTTCAATTCATTTGATCCTTTGCCTAAGTATGAGCTAGCTTGCTCAAAATGCAATGATTTTGGTCATGATTCACAAAATTGTCGATTTATATAAAAAAAAGGAAGAGTTGAAGAAAGGAGAAACCCGCTACAGATAAATGTGGCCTAGCTTTGTGTGCTCATAGAGATGAAAATCAATGGTTTAGTGTGCATAGTGGATGCTGAAGACACATGACAGGTGACCAATTTTTTTTTATCTCATTAAAAAATAAGGATGTAAATGTATCTTTTGGAAGTGGATATGCTAAAATTTCCGGAAAAGAGACTGTTTCTCTTGTTAATGGAAAGGGAAAAGCTCAAAATGCACTACTGGTGGAAGGGCTCAAATGCAATATTTCAAGTGTAACCAGATTTGTGACCAAGGACATAATGAAATCGTCAGTACTAAAGATTGTGAGATAACAAAATCCTCTTCAAGAGAACTTGTGGGAAAAGGACTATGAACACCAGACAACGTATACATTTTTAGTAAATTCAAGAAGATAAATGTTGTATAAGTCAAGCAGATGAAAGCTGGACTAAACTAGTATATTTTAGTTTCCTTTTCTCAGAGACATGATTAAGCTTGGTTTTTTGTAGTTGGTAAAGTGTGAGACTAAATAAAATGTAATAGATTCAGTCATAAATTTTTTTGAAGCTATGAAATTCCATTTTTGTCTCTAGTCCATCAAATTACATGAATGTGACAAAATGTAATATCTATATGTTGGAATTATTTTATTTCCACATAATTTTCTAACTTACTAGTTTTTTCATGTTCATAGTTTTTTATTAGCGTAAAATCTAGTTGAGTATTGATGTCAAAAGCTCACTCAATATCAATGTCGAATCTAGTTGATTGTTTTTGTTCAAGTTAGCTAATTGTTGTTGTAAGAAGCTAGTTTCTTATTATTATAAGAAGCTAGTTGATTGAGAGTGTTAACGCTAATTGACTGTTAGTGTCGAAAGCTAGCTAACCATCACTGTCAAAGCTAGGCAACTGTAGATGTCAAAAGCGAGATCCCAAAAATGATAAATTGGTATTTTTATCTTTTTTTGGATATGGATTGATTTTAATGGTAGTGTTAGGATTTGACTTGATTTTGGCACCGTACCTATGAGTTTCACATGATGCCTAAGATGATTATATACTTGCACCCATCTTTAGACCAAGGAAAATGTATATTATATGTGAGATATGAAAAGAGGTAAAGGATGGTTTACTTTAAGAAAATATTTGTCTCTATGTCTAATTAGAGCTTAGGGTCTTAAGGTGTTGATATCAAAGTTAGCTTTTTTTGTTAATTATTTTACACTTAATTTTGTCCTCATACTTAATTAGGACTTCTATTAATTACTTTGTATAAAATGTGGTTGAAAGTACCTTATTTCTTTTTGATATTAGCGTGAAAGGAAAGTAAATGGATGTTCCTAGTTACTAGTGTGAAAGGAAATCATGTCATTATTTTTTAGTTATTAGAGAGAAAGAAATGTACTTAAATTTATATAGGTTTATGAATTTTTTTTTATTAGAGAGAAATGAAATTACTTACAGTTATATAGTTTTGTGATATATATAGCCTCCGTTATAAGTAAGAGAAAGTTATTTTGGTCATAGGTCTATGAAGTGATAAGACACTTGAATATTATTCACAACATTTTATAAGTGGGCATGAGGACTTGGGATCTTGATGAGAGTATTAAATCTCATTGCTTGAGCTTGATATTGTTTAAGAGAAGAAACTCATTTTTGGAGATTGAGCTTGATATTGTTTAAGAGAAGAATCTCATTTTTGGACTTTGAGCTTGATATTTTTTAATAGAAAATTCTCATTTTTGGAGGTACTACTATGGAATTGAGAGCAAGAGTGAATAGGTTTCTTATATATCAGAGCCTTGAGAAGAAATATAGTGTCTCAATTAGAGGCCCGAAGTATGGAGTTGCAACAAGAGGCCTCTCACTACACAATTATTGGTATTAATACCATATTAACAATTGTTATAGTTACTTGTGTAAAAGGTGTTTCTTGTTGAGTTGAGGCATAGGTGAGTGAGTCACTCAATATTCTCATTGGGTTGGAGTGCCTCAAAAATAACATTATTGGTTTCTTAATGTTTACATTGGTTAAGACAAAAATAATCCCTACAATGTGATAATCTTGTAATGTGATTAAAGCTTAAGACTAATCTATACTAATTGGTTGGACATCATTAAAAAATAGTTTTGTGTTTCCTCTATTTACTTTAATAATTTAATAATATTTATAAAGAAAATATTTTTAAGATTTAAAGCAAGAAATCCTTTAAGTAACAATCTTTATTTTAGGAAATATTGATATTAATGTTATTTTCATATTACATATATATTGAAAATGCCTACTAAAAGTATATCAAAATATTTTATATTTATTTTTACCTTTGCTAAAAAAACCAAACTAATGTTCACATTTAAAAAATTATGTAATTTTTTTAAGGGAATTAGGTTTGAGTTATAGTTTATTAAATGAATCTAGATGAGGTGTCAACTTATCAGGAAACTACGCATAACGAGGGAAACAAACATCATCAATTCAAGGTTTAGAGAAAACCCTGCAGGCTAAGGTAAATGTTAGAGACAGTTTGGAAAACTACACATAGTGAGGGAAACAAACACTATGGATTGAGGGTTTAGAGAAAACCATGCAGGCTAAGGTAAATGTCAGGCTAAGGTAAATGTGAGAGACAGTTCGGAAGAAAGAGGAGCGGGAGGTAGACTAGTCGAGTATCTGACAAAAGTGTGGTTGTATTGTTTTCACTCTTGAATTAAGGGATAGGGCTAGCATCGCCGTCATTTTCAGGACACAGATGTTTTAGGCTCCTTTTTCTGTCATGCCTTTGGACTTTGCTTGAAATTAGGGCACACAATTTTGACTCTACTACTGTGTCTTCCTCATCTAATGGATGCGTGGCTTCAGGAACAATGTGGCTTCACAAAACTGAACAAAGGGTTCCTTAGAGTTGAAAACCTTGGCATTCTGCTTCCCCCTGTAATTCTTATTCTAATTCTCATTCAAATTTTAGGAAGGGGAGAAAGTGGGGTTTTGGGTTTTTGGGCATGAAGCTGAATAAGGAATTACTATATAACATGGACAAGTTCACTGGAGTTATGGCAGGCACTACATGGAGTATGTTCAAGCTAAAATTGACTGATGAGATGTACTAAATTTACAGAAGGGTCGATTTCAATATTCGACTTCGTTGGGATGATTTAAACCCTACACCTACTCATAAGTTCAGAGCCTAAAAGCTACGACTACTATATTTGAATCTTACCAGTGCTCTAACTAAGATCTTGAATATGTTATGCTCATGGCGGATGATCGTTTTTATCTCAACCACAAACTCCCTTGTACTTCCTATAGAAGAAGAGGCGGCTTTCCTACTTATAACACAAAAGGTTGATTTATCAGTAGTAATACAGCTAAAGGTCCATGGCTGCTTAAACATATATAGATGTTGTATTCAATGTTCATAGATTGGTATGATTCGTCCCTGTACATGTGTGTTGTATATTTATTTTCAATACATCCAATGAAAAGGATCCAAATCAGGATTTTCTTAATGGAATACTTTTCTTCCTCTTTGATTCTGCTATTTTAAAGTACTTTCTCATCCTGAATGGTGAATGCACTTGTGAATTTAACATAATTTCTTGTAGGCCATTTGTTTTCTTCTAGTATATACTTGGTTGGTCATACTTGGCTTACTGAATCCATTGCAGACTTGAAGCGACCCCACATTTCTGCCTGCATGCAGCCATCAATACATTATCAACTTCATTGAACTGCCATCCATGAAAATAAATTTACATATATTTCATATTACAATAGGATAACTACCATCCAAAATTTTCATGTACTTGAATAACTATATAGATTTCCTATAAACACATAAGTAAAGATAGACTAGTCTATCTGATCAAGGTTACTCTAATGCCACAAGAAGAGGTGAATGTGGCCAAGGGGCGAGTGTCACAAGTTTGGTTACCACAATAAAATATTTAAATTTCTTCCATAATTGTTTATATGTCTTTTATAATAGGGAATATTTTCTCCACTACTCTCCTACTTTTGCATCTCTTCCCACTCTTAGCCATCATGTGATTTTGAGCTACAAACCTCTCCCAATCTTGAAATCCAGAGTCCCCATCAAATTTGAAACCAAAACTTTTTTGTTGATCATCCTCATATTCTTCCTCTTAATCATCATAGTCGCAGAGACATAATCAATCTGGGGATTCATAGGAACTAATTAACTGATAATCCATTAGTCTGTGCTTCACCTTCCCAGGGATCCATTCCCATTTGAAAGGCACTTAACAGAGGCTACCTAAAGGCTGAGTCTTTGTCCCCGGGGGCTTCGAATAAAAATCCCTGGATGATATGGGTAGCCTTAGAGAATTAGCACTAGAGTGATTATTATTAATGGATCCTTTCTCATAGTCCAACTCGAATTTCACCCTTTAATCCCCAAAGAATGAATATTGTTGCGAATTTAACAAAATTTACTTCATTCCATTGGGTTTTTTCCAAGTATGTTCATTTTCAGCTTTTTATTCCCTCACAACGTTTACTTCATGCCATTGGTTTTCTTCCAATATGTTAATTTTAGGGTTAGTAATCCCTTAATATGGGTTTGGATTCCCTCACATACCACACTTTAAAAAAATGGACCTCGATTAATCAGAAATTTTGGCCCAATTTTTGAGCAGCTTATCTACTCAATTTAAACCTTGGAAAACAAAATTGGCATTTTAAAGATTGCACCTTTGTTTCTGTTGATCAATTTAATATCTATGCTTCCACACCTATTTTAGGATCTCTTATTGAATTGCATATGTGGACCTCTTAATCTACGATAAGAAACCATGGGTTGAGTTGGAGCCATGATCATTTTAGTCAACTCAAAAAAAAAAAAGAGAGAGAGCTTTGTGAACAAGTTACCATTCCACTTCAGAAATCTGGACTCTGAAGTAGGACATGGAACTATTTTAGCCTAGACCCATCTAATCCTGGATCTCATATGCACATTATGGTTGCATATCTGAGTTACAGTATTTTATATTTGAACGATTTGTTTGTATGAGCTACATGTCAGTTCCAATGGAGACCCAATTGAGACAAAGGTGAAAGAGAGGTTAACCATCAGTTTTGTGATTAGTAGTTTTATTGCATGCAACCAGACATCCATTGGAGTGCCCATGATCCTTGCATAGTTTAGGAAGGACAAACTTCCTAAAGAATAGGGATTTCATTCATCAGGAATTGCGCAAGCAAGGAAGGCTGTTTAGAGGCTGAGAATTGGCTATGTGTTGGCTAATTTTGTCTATGATAGTGTGAGACAATTAGCAAAGTGTAGGAGAATCTTGTGAGAAGAATGAATTGTAATTGTTTCATGATTCCATGGTTTATATACAATAGAAGATAAAGGGGTTTTGAGTAGGAATATTTCCCCAGGAAATTATCTGTGTTGTGGTTTGATTTGATTCTTTCTTTGCTTCATGTGATTGGCAATTGTGTTTAATTTCCGTAATTAATTTGTAGAAGCGTTTCAGTATCTAGCTTTAGTACATTGTTAGATCGGATTGAATCCATGATATACATATTGTTTTTATAATTTCTACATGGTATCAGAGCACAGTAAATCAATATAATGGAGGAGAAGTTGATTTTGTGACTGAATATAATTCGAATTTGTAGAAGACTTTTTTGGTGCTACAAGTGATTTAGGATCAAAATGGATTTCAATGGCTTGATATTGGAGTATGCACTCGATGGAAGCTTTAAATATATTGCTTTGAAATACAGGATGGAGGCAGTACTGGAGGAAAATTGGGTTGAAAGTATTCATTGAAAATGATGTTCCCAAACTCGCTATGAGAGATGCTGCAAATCTTGATTCCCGGAAAAATAGGGTTGCAAAGGCGAGGAGTATCTTATTGGAGGGAGTACGAGACCAAATTTTCTCAAGTCTCCATGGAAAAGCGACATCATATGCAATTTGGAAAGCTTTGACAGATCTATTTAAAAGAAGCAGTGATCATAGAAAATTGGCACTGAAGGATAAACTCAGGAAAATCAAAATGGAGAAAGGCGAAACCATGCCGAAATATCTAACAAAGTTTGTCCAATGTCAGGATGAGCTTGGGAGCATCAACATTAATGTCTCTAATGATGATTTTTTGAGCCTAGCTTTTCTAGGACTTCCTAAGATTTGGCATAGTTATCAGGACTTTGTCAATGGAAGGGAAAAGTTTCCAGATTGGGAACGACTTTGGTCAGATTTGGTGCAAGAAGAATTCAGGCAGAATACTTGAGATGGATCTTCATCTAAGAATTAAGATGAAGAAGATTGTGCTTTGGCTGCCAAGGCAAAGAAGGGGAAAGGAAATAAATTCCATTCCAAAACTAAGTCTAGTAAATATGGAAAAAATCATGACATGTCGAGAGTGAAGTGTTTTCACTATCACGAGCATGGACATTATGCCACTAATCGTCCAAAAAAGAATAAGAACAAGAAGGCTTCAGGATCTACAGTTGGTGAGGCTTTGGCCTCACAATTTGAGCTTTAATTCTCGCTCATTTCATGCATGGTGTCAAGTGCAATGGGATTGGTGTGGTACTTGGATAGTGGTGCATCCTTTCACATGACAGGAGATAAAGAACTTTTAAATAGCTTGGAGGAGAAGGACCTTCAGATGTATATCGAAATGGGTGATGATGAGTGGTACAGTGCTACCGAGATTGGTACCATTACCTTCCAGAGATATTCAGGTAACCCTTTAAATTAAACAATGTAATGCATGTATCAGGATTGAAGAAAAATTTAGTCTAAGTTGTAATGTTTGAGGATAGAGGCTATGATGTTGTTTTCAATGAAGGAAAAGCTTTCCTACGACAAAAAACAATAGGAAAATCCAAGAATATTGGGATTAGAGTTAAGAATATATATAAACTTGATGTCTATGGTTGCGCAGCATTGATGGGTAATGCAGAAAAAGTGGTGAGCCGAGATGAGGGTGATTTATGGCATAGGATATTGGGCCATCTTCAGCACAGGGCCTTCAATTCCATGTACTAGATTTCTACGGGTATTCCCAAGGGTACTCTTGTAGATTTAGACATATGCAAGAGATGTACTATGGGGAAGTATGAAAAGGCCACTTTTCATGAGAAGCAGAACTGAGCTTCGGAAATTCTTGAGATATTTCACTCAGATGTGTGTGAACCATTCTTTACTGCTTCGAAAGCAAATCATAAGTACTATGTGATATTTTTTGATGGCTTTTCTTGAAGGCGTTAGATCTAATTCATGTAGAAGAAGATCAGACATTCTCAAAGTTTCTTGACTTCAAATAACTGGTGGAGAAAGACATGGGGAAGCATGTGAATGATTTTAGGAGCGACAATGGTGGTGATTACATCTCCAATGAATTCAAAAACTTCTGCAGGAAAGAAGGAATTAATAGAGAACGGATTGCGCCTCATAACCCACAGAAGAATTCGGTTGCATAAAGAAAGAACAAAACAATTGTTGGTGCAGCATGAGTGATGTTGCATGATTAGGGCCTACCATTGCATCTGTGGGCGGAGGCATGCAACACAATGGTATTTGTGCAGAACCATTGTCCTCATTGGATACCTGGCATGAGTACACCATAAGAGGCTTTTACTGGTAAGAAACTTGATGTTTCACATTTTAAGATTTTTGGATCATATGTTTATGTGCATGTGACCAAAGATGCCAGGAAGAAGCTGGAACCAACAACTGAGATTGGGATTTTTTGGGGCACATTGAAACTCCCCACAACTATTAGGTGTATTTTCCAAACAAAAGAATGAGTGTTGTGCAATGATATATAAAATTTGATGAGGATAGAGCCATGCGATTGTCCCTTGAGAGAGAGTTGGATTTTCATGCAGAGGAGGAACTCTTGGTTGTAAATAATGAACCTCAAGATGTGGAGAATCCACATGCGGAGGATCATGGAGTGGAAAAAAACACTCATGCAGAGCCATCCACCAGAAATGGTAGAAGCGCACCAAGGAAGCTGATAGATTGATACTTGATGCAGTAGAGAATGTAGGAGCCCCTACTTCCCTGCACAGATAGAGGCAATCTCCAGACAGGTTTATTGGATACATGGATGTATTGTGACAGAACCATCTTCCTTTCAGGAAGCAGTGCAGCAACCAACTTGGGTTGATGCTACCGTAGAGGAGTATGAATCCGTCGTCGATAAAAGTGCATGGCAAATTGTCCCAAGACTGGTCAACAAATCAATGGTTGGATCTATATGGATCTAAAAGGTAAAAAAGATGTTTATGGGAGTGTGGAGAAGTACAAGGCTAGATTTGTGGCCTAGGGATTCTCACAAGTTTAGGGTATCAACTATGATGAGGATTTTGCACCAGTCATGAGGTACTCTTCCATTAGATCTATCCTTGTACTCCTAGTGCATATGGGGTGGCACATTCATCAGATGGATGTGAAAACTATGTTTCTCAATGGAGTTATTAAGGAAGAAGTGTACATAGAGCAGCCAGAATGTTTCGAGATCTTTGACAGTGAGTCACATGTGTGTCAAATCAAGAGAACATTATATGGGTTGAATCAAGCACCTCGTGCTTGGTACACTCAGATTGACAGCTATTTCACCGGGTTGGGCTTCACCAAAAGTGAAGCGGAAGCAAACCTGTACTAGATTGTGGTTGATGGTAAGCTATTTATTATCATACTTTATGTTGATGATCTAATTTTGACAAGTGATGAGAAGCTGATACACTCATGCAAAAAGGATCTTGTAAATGAGTTAGAAATGAAGGACACAGGACTCCTTCAATATTTCCTTCGTTTGGAAATATGTCAGCGTGATGGTGAATTTTTTGTTTCTTAGGGAAAGTATGCCAAAGAGATACTGGTTAAGTTTCACATGGAGAGCTGTAAACCCATGGACACTCCTCTTCCAGGAAATTGGAGCAAAGAGAATGCTACTTTTGGAGAAGTAGTGGATGTTGTTGTCTATAGGCAACTAGTAGGTTCACTGATGTACTTAGTGAACATCAGACCAGACATTTTCTACGCAGTTATCTAGCTGATTCAAGATATGGTTAATCCGACCAAGATCTTTTGGAAGGCAGGGAAGAATTTCTTGAGATATCTCAGGGGCACTATAGAGTATATATTATGTTACAGACGAATAGAGGGAGTGAAGCTTCAAGGCTTCATAGATGCAGATTTGGCAAGTAGTCCATCAGACATAAAGAGCACATTAGGAGGGATCTTCGACATAGGATTTCCCTCAGTTTCTTGGTACAACAGGAAGCAACAGTCTATGGCACTCCATTCAGCGGAGGAAGAATACATGGTAGCAAGTCAAGCTACATGTCAGGCCATCTCGATGAGAAAGATCCTAGTTCATTTTTTTGGTTCTCAAATGGATCTGACACTGATACATTGTGATAACCAGAGTTGCATTAAACTGTTGTTTAATCTGGTGTTTCATGATAGGTCTAAGCACATAGACATATGGTAGCACCATCTCAGAGATTATGTTCAGAGGCGCATAATGTTACTTCAGTACATTCCCACTAAAGATCAGGATGCAGATATTCTGACAAAGGCACTCACCAGGAGAAAATTTGAATACCATAGAGGCAGGATCGAGGTGGAAAATAATCCCTTTCTTGTTGAGATGGAGCATTGAATTCCATCAAGAAATTTCAGCACCTACACTAGTGTGGGACCAATAGGTCCTAACAACACCTACACTAGTGTGTGCTAAATTTGGTGCAATGTCTATTTTAATTTTCCCTTAATTAAAATGGACAATAAAATGTAATATTATCTTATGATCACTTGTAATAGTTAACTGATTGTGATAAACTCAGTTAGCTCATGTATTTTGAGTTGAGGGTGGTTGGTGAGGCATGCATAATAATTCTATTAGTTATGGAGTTCAAATTGCAGTTGGTGCATTAGTTTAATGCATGTGTAATCAATTAACTCAGTTAGGTGAGTTAGAGTCAGTTGAACTAATTGTAACTGTTTGTTGCACTAGTGAGAGATCAAGTATATTAAAAACTAGTTAATTCACAATCAGTGATCTGCCATGAAACTGATGATTTACTATTATTAGTTGCATGCATGTCAGTTCTAGTGGACACCCAATTGAGACAAAGGTGAAAGGGAGGTTAACTATCAGTTGTGTGATTAGTAGGTTGCTTGCATGTAACCAAACATCCATTGGAGTGACCATGATCCTTGTGTAGTTTAGGAAGACCAAAATTCCTAAATAATGGGGATTGCATTCATCAGGAATTATGCAAGCAAGGCAGGTTGTTTAGAGGCTGAGAATTGGCTGCAGGCATGGAATTTCGAGCAGACCTAGATCTAGTGCTTCCTGAAGGTGTTGCATGGGGTGTCATCGGTAAAAAATTTAATATTTTATGTTATTTAATTTTTTTTATTTTCAGAATATGATGTTAAAAAATGAAAAAAAAAATTGATGAGACAAAAATCTTACAAGATTGTTTTGTCATGATACAGATGTTGGACCAATGAGACATGAGGATATACATAGGCATAGGCATCACGGAAGTGATGTAGAGAGTGCAAAAACAGAGACAGAGATATTTCTCCTTGTTATTAAGAGGAACTTGGAGATTTTGACTCACCAATATGTTATGGCAGTGGTAGAGGACCTTCCGGAGGTGATTCAAAGACGCGTGGTAGGAGTACCATGAGATTGAGTGCGACTCTTCCGACGAGTGTTTAATTCCATCGTCTTCTTCTATGATGATCATTCAGGGTAGGGACCACATGCATAGATTATATATTACTGGTATATTATGGAAATTATTGGGCTTAAGCCCTAATTTCGTAGGACATTTTGTTCCGATTTTCTATAACTTTTGGACATATTATTTCTATCTATGTACAGAAAGTTTCATGATGTGATGATCATATATACTGATGAATTTTTTATTATTTTTTATTTTAGTGTGATGAATGATTAATGTGCGAATATAATGCTTGATTAGTCATGGAATACAAAAATTAATTTTATGATCGTGGAATATGGATAAAGGAAATAAAATTAAATGATCTTTCTAATAATCGTACTCTCAAAAATTCGCGATATAAAAAGGGATCTCTCACATCTTAAATGTTGTTTAAGTGAGACTCTGCCATCTGTGAGTCCAAATATACTACCAGTGATTCAACACCAATATATATTTCTTCAGATATTGAGTTAATGACGACAGTATATTCAGCCATATTTTTTGAAGTGGGGTTAGTACATATGCCTCTTAAAACAAACAACTAACTGGAAGGATAGTAAATTACCTGAGTTGCAGAAGCCAAATTCTGGGTATTTCTACTAGCACCATCAGAAAACCCTAGATATACTAGATAATCCATCGATATGTGCCAAATCAGATCAAAAATATCGATATCACTGTGAAACCTATAGACATATATGAAAAATTATATACAATATCTACAAGAAAAATAAAATGCTATGCAAGAGCCTAGGCATAATACTTCTTAATATAGGACCCATTTCTTGGCTCTGAGAAAATTTTTCCATTGAATTAAACCAAATCATAATCTCCTTTCATCAAAACCTTTTTAATGATGAATAGATTGTACCACATAGGTTTGAACTTGGTCATAGAGCAAAACAAGGTCATCTTCAAAGAAAACCCTAGGACGTACAATCTTATCATATTGGATTTTCACTCTCTTTTTATGAGCCTCATTTACTGTGGCTACATCTAGATACTACTCATCAAGATGCTCCTAATAAACAAGGTGTTATTCAAGACTATATGTGTCTGGAAAAAGTTCTACCGCTAATTTAAGAGATGGAGTCTCACATTCCACCGGGAAGATTGATTCCAAACTGTAAACTACTTGAAAAGTAGTAAAATGTGTAGCGGTCTTAACTGACATCTGGTATGCCCAAAGTACAAGATATAACATGATATTCTAATTGGATTGAGCTTTATTAATTTTCCTTTGTAGGATCACTTTTAGGGATTTATTCACGGCTTCAACCTGGCCATTAGCTTTAGGATAGTAAGGAGATTAATGCTTCTGTTGGAAACCCAATTTTAGACAACATCTTATTCTGGAAATGAATTCCATGGTCAGTGACAATATCCTTTGGAATACTGAAACAAGAAATGACTTGGTTGAATAGGAAAAGAGCTTATGCCTCACCATTTTTCACGAAAGTAGGCATAGCTTCGGCCCACTTAATAAAGTAATCTACTACTACAATAATATACATAAGACACTTTTCCGAAGGTGTATTACAAGTTGTAAAATCAACACCCCACTTTGTGAAAGGACTGATGGTGATAACAAGAAAAAGAATAGATATATGAGCACACATTTTCCGAGCATAAACCTGACAAGGATGGAATTTTTGACTGCTTCCATACAATCCTTGAAAATCAAATGCCAAAAATAGCCTGCACGTAAGATTTTTTGGGTCATAGCAAGCACATATAGATGACCACCACAAGCTCCACTATGGAAATCATTCAGCACTAACTCAGCTTCTTCTAGGGTTAAACAACATCTAAGAATTGAATCACCCCATGAAGATATAAAGTGTCACCGATAATAATATAACTTCTAGCCACGTGACGCAATTTTCTGTGTTCATCCTTCGAAAAATTGAGATAAAACTTCTAAGTTTGGAGATATATTATGATATCTTTATACCAAGGATCTTGCAAATAAATAAGGAAGAGATGTTCATCAGGAAATGACTCTTCATAAACAACATATTATTCACAAGAAAACTCTGATATTAATTATGTAAATACTAAATATTTCATAGAGTGGATGACATGAACTCAAGATCGAATTCTTGTAAGATGAAAATCCAGCTATTATGTTTTCCCCCAATCACTTTCCTACTGAGAAAAAACTGAAATGGTTTGAAATCAACCAAGAAAAAAGAAATTTAAGAATAATATAGTATCGAATTCACTAGACAACATGAAAAACTGCCAAAGCTAATTTCTCTATAAGAAAATATCGTAGTTCAGGACCAATTAAGCCACGACTCAGATAATAAATCACGTGCTCACAGAAAAAAAATTATTCCTAAACCAGAACCATACCTATGGTTGATTTTTTCGCAAAAATATATAAGAGGAAATACTTGCTATAATTAGGTGGACTCGATAAAGGATCATAGGTAAATTCTTTTTTCAAAGCATCGAATGAACACTAACCAAAATCTTCCAATACAATCTAAACTCCTTTATTCAGTAATCTCCTAAATATTTTAGTAATATCGGTATAATTGAAGATAAATATCCTCAAGAAAATTGATTTTCCTTGGAGACTTTGAAATTGACGGATAGTGGACTGGAGTTGCAATTGAAGTATTGCCTCAACCTTGAAGGTATCAACCTGAATCCCTTCAGTAGATACAATGAATCATAATAACCAAACGAATGTAAGAGCGAAAACATATTTATTTGGATTCAACTAGATCTTGTAGTAGTGACATCGTTCAAATATCAAATGAAGGTGATTTGGATGATCAATTATCTTTCAAGAACAAGTAGCTAGGTCATCCAAATAAGCTTCAATGATATGCTTGATGTCATGGAAATCATATGACATGGCCTGCAAAAAAGTCGCTACAACATTTTTAAGGCCAAAAGGAATCTTTTTGTATTCAAAGGTAACCTAGGGACAGATAAAAGTTGTCTTATGCTGATCTTCAGGATGGATAGTAATCTTATTATATCCGGAGAAACCATCCATGAAGGAAAAAAAATTATTTCCTGTAAATTCATCAATAATCTTATCGATAAAATGTGTGGGAAAATTATCTTTCAGACAACTCTTATTTAAATCCCTAAATTCAGTGCATATGTGGATCATTCCTTTCTTTTTATTGACATGGATTGGATTTAAGACCCACTCAATTAACGGAACGAGGTATATGAAACCCGCCTTTATCAACTTTTCAACCTCAGCTTTGATAGTTATTGTTTTCCTAGGGTTTACCAATCGAAGATTTTACTGTGTAGGTTTGGAGTTCTCATAAGTCTTGATCTAATGCTGGAATATTGATGGATCAATTCCAATCATTTCCTCATAAGACCAAGCAAACACATCTTAGAACTATTTAAAAATATCGGTAGAAGTATAAATTTATTCAGGGGAGCATGAGATCCACTAAAAACATTCTCGATAATATTTGGATCCCTGGAGATGTTATCCAAAATATTTTTTGAAATAATAGACAATTTACCTTCAAAAAATTTTGTGTTGGGGCCAAAGGATTTAAGATTGTATGAACATTTCTATTTTAAGAAGGTCTAGACAAACTTGATTCAACAGAATGCAAATCTGGGAGAAAATATGACTCATGATGCAAGTCATCCAAAAGTCTTTCTACACCGTTCATTGCTTCCATGATTGCCTCCTCAGATGTGTTATCACCAAACTGGGACTAATTAGGTTGTTAAACAATCAATTTGATGTAACTATTTCAAACCACTTAGGGTTGGAAGTTAGCCCTTCCAAACAGAGAGGTCTCTCTCAAGAAAATATATGATATTCAATAAACAAGCTTAAAACAAATATGGTTAAGTCTTATATGTATTTTAGACGATTTATTGTGGGTGAAAGATGAGTGAGGGCTACCATTGGGCGTGGAGTCAGTATGGAAATTAAATTACACAAAAGTATCAGTTATGGAAGTTGAGGCACATGAACTCTTACAAAAATAACTCTAAAAACAAACAAGGCACATAAAGGAAGTTGGAGCATAATAATTTATTAATTCCAAGTAATTATGTATGAGAAATATGAAATAACATTCATAAGATACATGAGGCAAACATATAATAATTCAATCAGAGTCTCAGGTCTGAACAAAGAATTATGCAATTGTCTATTAACTGAGTGGGAAAAAATTACAATAGTAGCTTTGGTCCTTACATCCATCAACCCTTGTCTAATTCTCAAAACCTCTCATTTATAGAGTGAGGATTCAAAAAAATAGTTTTACACATGAGCTAGCTTTGAATTTCTACCTCAGATACCTATTTCAAATAGGATTACATCACTTAGAGACTTCCTAGGGATATTTTCTATTTGGCAGGGTTTAAATACAAAAATGACTCTTCTTTCATTAAATAGCTCAGCAAATCCCTTTAATAACCCTTATAAAATGCAACCAACTAATTTTCTGAGTGTAATGGACTGTTGATGTGTCATTATGCCACGTGGATGCTGAACTGGACCTCTTCCAAGTCCAATTTTAAAATTTTTACACAAATCTGGCTAGTAAAAATTCTGAAACATAGGCCTCAAAGATGAGTGCATAATTTCAAAACCATGATTAATTTGAAAAAATAAGAGAGGTTTTTTTATATGGGCTTGTTTTGAATAAAAACCTCCTTCATATTTCATAATTTTATTTTTTATTTTTTCAGAAATAGAACTTGAAGTTGATTGCTAAAAGAGTCATGTACAAGAAATTTCATAGCGCCTATTTTGTAGCAAAATCCAAAATCCAAATTTTGCATAACCTTTCACCTTTCTAACTATTGGAGGGTCTTGATTGGGTATAATAAGGTAAACACATGCATTTATTTACCCCTGAAATGATATTTTTTGGATTTTTTCTTCAAAACATTCTACAGCAAGTTCATAGTGAAAACTCGGCTTCAAGCCCGAAGCTCACTATGAACTTGCCTAACTTCACCAAATTTTGCAATTTTTTTCTCTTAAACTCCAAAAACATGCCTGCAGCTCTGTAAATGACTCGATATGGTATTATAAGACAAAAAGTGGCCAAAATAGGTGTGTCTTACCATCTTTCAAAGGGCAACAACGTCATCTTCCATCACAATCATTTTTAAACCTTTTTTCTTCATTTCAACTTGTACCATCTCTATCAAACCAAACCGAAATGATGATGTTTTGGCCAACTGATACATTGGATTTAAGACCTTTAAAACCTTATTTGAGATGGTGAGTTGTCTATTGGTGAGGTCACAAAAATGATGTGTTTTCAACCATGTTAACCTTATGAAGTGTATTGTTGAGTTGTCTTCATCAATAGATGCCCCAATGACACTCTGCAATCTCTTTTGATGACTCATATTCTTCCTGAAATGCATTAAATGCCTCAAAAAGACCAAAAATTTAGCATGCTGGAAAAAAAGAGTATTTAGGCAAGTTTGTAGTGAATTTTGACCAGTTTACACTAAATTCGCTACGGAATGGTGTATAAATGCCAAATTTACATTAAATGAACAATTTCACTTATGTATGAGACATTTTTGGGATTTTTATTTGACATTGACACCTATCACCTTAATGATGACCTTTAAGACACCCACATATGTACATTTTTGAAAATTAAAAATTCAAAAGACCCTATTCAACCCTAAGTGACTCAACCTAATTAACTTAGGACCAAACAAAATGTTATCATGGATAACAGTAGCTCCAATAGGGATGTTGCGCCCATGTGGTGCAGAAAAGTGTTGATATTCAACAAGATGATGAGCTTAGTGAAAATCAGTCACCTTCACTAAGTGGGCCCGCAGGCTATTTTTAGGTGTATGTCTATTTTTAGACTATGTCTAATTTTAGACATGGTGATCATATTTCAGAAGTTGCAGGATGTTTTTTGTGGATGGTTGGTCAAGTTGGAAAAATAAATGAAATTCTATTTTTAGAATATTGGGCGAAGTCTATTTATAGATCATCGATCTAAAAATAGAAGTGTTGATTATTATTAGCTCTTAATAATAATCAGACTCTAAATATCAACTTATTCTCTTGGAGCACTTAATTTTAGTGTACAGATTTGGAAAATCAGTGGGTTGAAGGAATTATGCAATTCCCAGGGTTTACTGGTGGTTCATTCATTGAGGACTTAGTTATAACTGAAGTGGCAAAGTTATGACAAAGTTAGAAGAGTAGTTCATGGGGTTGTTATTCAGTTTAACTCAGTTAATGGAGTTAAACTCAGTTGAGCTAGTTGTATCTAGTCTACCTGAAAGATACACTAGTGAGAGTGGAGTGAATTAATTAGTTAATTAATTCAAAAATAATAACTCATTAATCAACTGAACAAATATAGCAGTTAACTGTAGTGCATGTCAATTCTAGTGGAGACCCAGTGGAGAGATAGGTGAAAGGGCAAGATGGACTATCTGTTGTGACTATAGTGATGCATTAATTGCACCACACACACATTAGAGTTGCCAATGAGGATTGCACAGTCAAGTCAAGGGTAATTTGAATTCATTCAGAGCTAACCTTCAACAGGGATTGTGCAGTGGAGGAAGGCTATCATGTGGCAAGAGATCAGTGCCTGGATTTGCAGATTTCTTCTGATTAGTGTGTGATGATTGATTGTATTGAGAGCTTGATGTACTAATATTTGAATGAGATTATTATATGATCTCCATGATACATAATATATGATATTTGGGGTTTTTAGCTTCAGGATTTCCTGTTAAACAACTGTATTATGTGCGATTTTTTTTATTGCTTCATGTGTTTGCAATTGATTTGAATTTCCGCAAAAGATTAACAGTGGAAGGATTTTGTATTTAGCAAGAAGATAAATATTATTAGATCAAGAGAATATGTATATATACATGCACCTTGTATATAATTTCTACATGGTATCGGAGTAATGTTAATTCTTGAATATTGCAATTGTGAATAATTGCTGAGTTTGTGTTGGTGGACAATTCGAATTTGCTTCATAAAATTCTTGGTGCAACAGTTAAGTATACATTGAAATGTCTTTCAATGGGTTGTGATTGGAGTATGCCCTTGATGGAAGCTTGAATTAAATAGCCTAGAAGGATAGGATTGAGGTGGTGCTAGAGGATAATGGACTGAAGGAGTTCATCGATAGCGATGTTCCTAAGCCGGGATCTAGCGATGCTGCATCATTTGATGCATGGCAAAAGAAGATAGCAAAGACAAGAAGAATTCTATTGGAAGGTGTGAAGGACCATATTTTGTCTAGCCTTCACAATAAATCCACTCCATTTGCAATGTGGAGGGCTTTAACAGATTTTTTCCAAAGTAGAAGTGACCAAAGGAAGTTGGCACTGAAAGATAGCTCAGAAAAATAAAAATGGAGAAGGGCGACAGTATTCCAAAATATCTCACGAAGTTTGTCCACTGTAGGGATGAACTGGGAAGTGTGGGGATTACTTTTTATGATGAATACTTGGTGAGCTTGGCTCTCCTTGGGCTTCCGAAGAGTTTCCATAGCTATGAAGACTCTATCAATGGACAGGAGAAACTACCAGGATGGGAGTGAATTTGGTCGGATCTTGTGGAGGAGGAGATAAGGCGAAGTACTAGGGATAGATCTTCATTGAAGAATGAAGATGAAGAGAATTACGCTTTGGCTTCCAAATCAAGGAAAGGGAAGGGGAAGAAATTCCCTCCAAAATTCAAAGCTAAAGGCAAGAAGCAGGATTTGTAAGGTGAAGTGTTTTCATTGTCACAAACATGGGCATTTCGCCACTAACTGCCCACAGAAGAAGAAGAACAAGAAGGTTGTTGGAGATGCGGCTGGAGAGGCCTTAGCCTCATAATTTGAACTTGATTTCTCTTTGATCCCATGCATGGTTTTAATATCTATGGGATCGATGTCGTATCTTGATAGTGGTGCGTCTTTCCATATGCTGGGAGACAAGGATTTGTTTATCGACTTGGAGGAGAAGGACCTTCAAATGCATATAGAGATGGGCGACGATGGTCGATAAAATGCGAACGGAATTGGGACCATTAACTTTGAGAGGGAGTCAGGTAATCCATTTCTGTTAAAATATGTCATGCATGTTCCAGTTCTGAAGAAGAACTTGGTCTGGGTCGTAATGTTGGAAGACAGAGGTTATGACGTTGTTTTTAGAGATGGAAAAGCTTTCCTACGACATAAAACAATGGGTCAAACCAAGAGGATAGGGATTCGAGTTAAGAATCTCTACAAGCTAGAGGTAGATGGTTGCGCTGCAATGATGGGCAAAGCAAAAGAAGTGGTGAGCTGGGATGAGGGTGAATTATGGCACAGGATATTGGGCCATATTCACCATGGTGCTTTGAAGATTTTGCAGCAGATTTCTAGTAGAATTCCAAAGGGTACTCTTGCACAGTTAGATTAGTGCAAGGGATGTACTATGGGTAAGTTTGTGAAGACAACCTTTCATGAGAAGGAGAACTATGCTTCAGTGATCCTGGAGAGAATTCACACAGACGTGTGTGGACCTTTCTCAGTTGCTTCAACAAAAAACCACAGGTATTATGTTATTTTTGTTGATGAATATTCTCGTAGATGTTGGATCTTCTTCATGGAGAAGAAGAGAGAAAAGTTCTCAAAGTTCTGTGAGTTTAAAGCATTGGCGGGGAAGGAGTTGGGGAAGCAAGTGAAGGCTCTACAGAGCGATAATGGTGGTGAATATATCTCGGGCGAATTCAAAGACTTCTATAGAAAATAACGAATTCAAAGAGAACTCATAGCGCCTCATAACCCACAATAGAATGGGGTCGCGGAGAGGAAGAATAGAACGATCATGGGTGTTACACGAGCAATACTGCATGACCAGGGCCTACTGATGCACTTGTTGGCGGAAGCATGCAACATTGCGGTTTATGTGTAAAATCATTTTCCTCATAGAGTACATGGCATGAGTACGCGTGAAGAAGATTTTACTGGTAAGAAGCCTGATAGTTTTCATTTGAAGATTTTTGGCTCATCTGTTTACATTCATGTGACAAAGGACGTCGGGAAGAAGTTTGAGCTAACTGCAGAAGTTGGGATATTTGTGGGGTACACAGAAACACCCCATAATTATCGTGTGTATTTTCCAGACAGTCGGATGACTGTGGTGTGATGGGATATAAAATTCAATGAGGTGAAAGCCGTTAATTTGTCGCTTGAGAGGGAGCTACACTTGCATGCAGTGGAGGAACTTCTTGTTCCCAAAGATGAGCCTCTAGATGTGGATCAGCCACAGGAGGAGATTCATGGAGTGGAGGAGTCCACTCATGCAGAACAAAACATTATACAAGGCAGAAAGTGTACCACAGAAGCTGAGAGACTAAATCTTGATGTGGCACAGAATGTAGGAGTCCCTACATCACAACGCAAATAGAGATAGACACCTGATCGATTTACTAGATACATGGCTCTGATGAGAAAGTGCATCGTGACAAAGCCATCTTCTTTTGAAGAAGTAGTGTAGGAGCGCACATGGGTAGATGCCATGCTGGAGGAGTATGATTCCATTGTCAGAAACAGTGCTTGAGAGATTGTTCCAAGGCCGGTGGGTAAATTATTTATAGGATCAAGATGGATCTACAAGGTAAAGCAAGTTGTTGATGGGAGCATCGAGAAGTATAAGGAAATATTTGTTGCCAGAGGCTTCTCACAGATCGAGGGGATTGATTATGAAGAAACCTTTGCACCTGTTGCACGGTATTCTTCCATAAGGACCATCCTTTCTCTCCTAGCGTAGATGGGTTGGCACATTCATCAGATGGATGTGAAGACTACGTTACTTAATGGGATCATTGGGGAAGAAGTGTACATTGACCAACCTGAAGGATTTGATATCTTCAGTAGCAAGTCGCATGTGTGCAGGCTCAAAAGAGCGGTGTATGGGCTAAAGCAAGCACCTCATGCCTGGTACACACGGATTGACAGCTATTTCACTGGACTTAGCTTCACCAAGAGTGAGGTGGATGCAAAATTGTACCAAATTGTGGTGGAGGGTAGGCTTTTCATAATTTTTCTTTATGTTGATGATTTAATACTAACGGGTGATGAGTAATTGATACACTCATGCAAGGCAGATCTTGCAAAGGAGTTTGAGATGAAGGATTTGGGCCTCCTTCATTATTTCCTTGGATTGGAAATATGGTAGTGGGAAGGTGAACTGTTTGTGTCTCAAGGCAAGTATGCCCGAGAGATACTTGAGAAGTTTCACATGCAAGGCTGCAAGCCTATTGATACTCCTCTTCCATGAAATTGGAGGAAAGAGGATACTACATCAATAGAGGTAGTGGATGCCACTGTTTATTGATAGTTGGTGGGTTCGCTCATGTATTTAGTTAATACAAGACTGGACATATGCTATGTGGTGAACCAGCTTTCACAAGTGATTGTTAAGCCTACCAAGCTATTTTGGAAGGCAGGCAAACATGCCCTAAGGTATCTCAGGGGCACATCTGAGTATGGCTTATGGTACAGACAGACGGATGAGGTGAAGCTACATGGCTTCATGGATGCAGATTGGGCAGGCAGCGCAACAGAGAGAAAGAGCACATCAGGAGAGGTTTTCAGTATCATATCTACAACAGTTTCTTAGTACAGCAAGAAACAAAGATCCATGGCACTGAGTTCAGCGGAAGCAGAATACATGGCAACAAGTCAAGCTGCATGTGAGGCTATCTCGATGAGGAAGATCCTAGTTGGTTTGTTCGGTTCACATTTAGATCCTACAGGGATACATTATGATAATCAGAGTTGCATTAAACTCACGATTAATCTTGTGTTTCATGATAGATCTAAACGTATTGATATCCGGTATCATCATATCAGAGATTGTGTGCAGCGTGTTAGCACTCAAATCTACCTCAGGCTGAAATGAAGTAAAACTCAAGGCTACATCAAACCACGCTTAGCCTCGTAGCTAGCCCTACGAGGACAGGAGAGGGCTCTCTCCGTCAATCTCGAGAAAATGAGCAATAGGATGCGAGATGACTTACAATAAGAACTGATTTTAGGCTATTAAAGAGATAGGTGTGTTTGATTTTTTGTTTTTGGGGTTTTCGCTGGAGAAATGGGAAAACAAATTTTGGGTCCGGGGATAAGGTCAGACCTTTGCAGATTTCAAGTTGGGGCGAGGTAGGTGAATGTCTTGATGCTTTTTATTGGATATATGGACAGATTAGACCGACGAGGACCTGAAGAGGGCAAAGAAGAACTTGGATCCTCTCCAAACAGCTGAAAACATATAGAACTAACTGAATTCAAAGGCCAAGCACTGTAAACAATGGATTCAACCTCACTTACTCATTCAATTTAGTTCAGAAGCATATGAAAGGATGGCATACATTAAACATGAAGAAACTTACAGTAAACAAAGAGGAAACACCATCAAGAACAGAACACCACAAGGATCCCAACAAGTGCCGCAAAACCCCTGATCTTTCCTTAGCCAAAATATGAAAAATATGTACAATGATATCAAAAGTATCCCAAGAGTCCAACCTGTAGAATGCCTCAGAAATTACAATATATAGATCACTCTAACACCTTTCCCCACCTCTAGGGGTCGAATTCTCTCTTCAGGGATCAGTTTCAACCAATTCTAATCATGGAACTACAATCTAGGCAGCTAACAACTTGCCTCTAAAAGAGTGGAAACTGATCCATTACATGATTTTTTACCCTTTTGAGAGTGAATCTTCTAGAATAGATAAAAATAAGCCAAAATTACATGTCAAATATGAATTTACATCATAAAACCCAAAAATTCCATCCACAAGCAAAACTGGTCCATACTAGGCGAAAATCTGAGCTGGCAGTTGAATATTCAGCAAAAAATTCAAGTGGGTCGCGCGTTTTCCAGCCTGAATTTGAGGTACTTCCCGGCATCCAAATTGATCTCATGATAGCTCGTTGGAAATCCCTCGATGTTGACTATCCAACCCAAGTAGAATTTCTGAATTTGGAGCTCATTTGACCCTCCAAAACCTCATTCTCCCAGAGGTACTTCCTGCTGGTACAAAAGGTGGCAGCAAGGTGGTTTTCATAGTGTTTTTGAGCTCTTTGACCATCCAGATTTTGATGAAATGCTTAGTTGATTTCTGAGGATGCATAACTAACCATGAAAAATCCAAAAATGCAAAAATTTCCTCCAGCAAGTGTCCCAAAAAAAAGTGAGCGCATGGGTGTGCGACCCGCTTAACTGAAAAACCTGTTTTTTGACCCAAAAATTTGAAAATGACAAAATTTTCTCCGAATTTGCCCAAATTCGGAGTGAAGGTCCTCCATCATGTGTCCTGCCCAGTCAATGAAGCCTCGGCCAAAATCCGAAGTGGATTAGGCCTTTTCCGCCGACTTAGTGCTTTGCGCAACCTCCTCTTCATGATCTTCATTCTCGCTTTGCAGACATGCATGCGAGCCCAATAATGGCCTTTCATGTGACGAAGCATGTCTTTGTCTCGATTGGCCTTCGCCAACAATTTCTCCAGATGGATGTTCACATGTGTGAGTACAATATCTCTGTCAGTTAGTGTCATGTCACCGGGTCTCTTTCGATTCCACTGTCGGTCCTCACGGATTCGACGCAGCTCATAATATGTGAGCTCATCCTCAAGCTGTTTGTTGCGCTGCTCCACATAGTTAATCACCCACCGAGCCTTCTGCAATTGATATTTCAGCTTTTCATTCTCGCCTTTTTCCTGATGACTTTCGCCGAGCGCGGGAGAGCAAATACATGCTCACGATTGTAACCGTGTCCCTCCACACCCCGATGGGCCCTCACTGCGCGGCCTCTTGCCCTCGTCCTCGTACCCGTACCGCGTCGAAGAAGAAGTTGCGAGACCCTTCCACATCATGTGGAGATAATACTGTGCCTACCACAGTTCAGACCCTCTTTCCACTTCGTGGAGTGAATACCGCCGTGTCGCCGAAATAAGGCTTTTCCCGGCCGCCGCCGATGCAGTTCTGTCCAAAGGAGCGCCTGAGGAGCCAAACTCGTGCATGTCCGTCGGTGGAAGGTTTCCCCGCATCATGAACCGGCTCCCGGGAGGTGGCCGGGTACCGGGTGCCCGGAATGAAATCCTCCCAAGTGATGCCTTGCTCTGCCAACTGATGCAACACTATGATCTTGATTAAAGCGTAATGGTATATACTCCTGTACTGCTGCACTGGGCTTGTCTTCTTTTGCACAAACATCACCATCCTCTCTATGTTGCGATATATGAAGTACGGAATATTCATCATACGTACCCTTGTGAAGTGCATCAACAAACGAATATGGTACGCAAAAAGATGAGTATATCTGCCCTCACAACTAAAATACTGAATGATGAGCTTCATCAGCGATGCATACTCATCCCTCAAAAATCTGAATGGAAAAACTCTGCTCAAGTAACTCATATATCCAGTTTTAATGTATGGCTCATAGTGGAATTTCTCTAAATGCTGACGTTTGTTCCATTCCTCGCCAATGTTTGGTATGCCAGTGGCTTGAGCAATAGTCAAGGGTGACAAAATGAAATCAACCCCGGCAAGATTTACCCGGCCATCCCGTAAATGTAGAACAAATAGACGGGCCAATTCACGATGAAGCCGGGTTTGTGCAATCATCTCACAAAATCTGAAACATGACAAATACCGAAAACAATCCATTGCTAATGGACATGCCTGCAACCGAGCCAAAGAAGTAGGCTCCTCTTTGCGATGATTACCACTTCTGCTAACTCTATGAGACCCCCGTGGAACATTACCTTCAGTCATAGAATCACTGCCTGACCCTTGCTCATACTCTGACTCTGTCTCTGACATGGCTCTGAACAAGATATTGGCACTATGTATACTGATATAAATGCAGTGAAAACAAAGTTATGATGTGTGTTTTAACACCCAACAAATATCCCCCACCGTCAAAGCACCATAAGGAAACAAACAATGATAATATCTCTGTTTTAGGTGGATTGAAAAAGAAGCACAGTCTCTGTTTTAATTGCAAGTGAAACTTGACCAAAGGAAGCAGGAAGCCTTTAGAATATTGGGCAAACTTTGTCAAAGGGAGCAATGCATCATATGACTGTGTTTGTCAATGGGCAATGAAAATAGAGTTATAAGTGTCAATGGGCATAAGAACGTTTTTATCATTGGGCAGTGAGACACAATATGACCATAATCACTATGGAACACAAGCCTTGACAATGGTAAAGAAATAATAATGACCACGATGGTATAATGGGCGTGAAAACAGTGGGATTTTGATAATATATGCAAAGGTGGATATATCACTGATATAAGGTAGGAGAAAAACTCATAAAACCATCCATATACATTTAAAAACCCTGAGGAACAAAACTGCCATGACTGTAGGGTTTTACTCTTCCATTCAAATGTTTGAAGTCATCAATGATACCACCAACATATTAAAAACTACTATGCAATAGTTAAAAACCTGTTTGAAGGCCGTTGGAGGCGATCTAAAACGAAACTGGGCGCTCAAATCGACTTTCCTGAATTCTGCTGGCAAGTGGGTCGCTTTTCTCCAAGTGGGTCGCTTTTCCCCAAGTGGGTCGCGCCCGTTATAACTTGCACTGCGAAAAATGCCCAAGTGGGTCGCTCTTGCCCAGGTGGGTCGCTCTTGCCCAAGTGGGTCGCTCGACCTCCAAACCCTGTCAACGATGCTTCAAAACTCGAATTCGGCCTTCAAACTCCAGATTTCGATTTGTATGCTGTGGATTGTTGGAAATGAAACTTGTTTGCCCTTTATACATGATGTAAATATCTTTCACAATCAGATTTGATCCAAATCTTTTTAATAACCCATATTACAATGTTTTTGTATTTTCACATTTGGCTTTTTAATACATTCTCTTTTTGGCTTTTCTGAGCTCAGATTTGATGATTTTGTTGTCTTCTTACAGGGGTATGGCTCTTTAGCTGAGGAAAAGATTAGAGGTCTGCTTTGAAATTTCTTCTTGGTGAAATAAACACAATTTATTACAAAAATAATATTGAACAATTTCTAGTTCCAAAACAGAGTTTTGGACTAGAAATGTTTTTTAAAATGCTGATGATAAAAAATATGAAATCAAAATTTGCGGAACAATCCTCACCCTGCAGGCTTTTATGATATGTATGCAAATGACATGAAAACCCTAGACACTAGGACCAGACACTTAATGACAATTAATGACCATAACTGAAATGACAATGATTTTGAGTGATTTTTGAGGAATTTTTTAAAATAGCACTGCAGGTGTAAGCATGAGGTAACATAAGACAACAGACCCCTTCGTCAGTCAATGGCATGCTCCTAGCGAAATGCAACGAAGTGGAACAAGCGAGACACCTAAGAATGAATATGCAAAAGACGAAATGATCACTGACGGAGGGCTGTAAGGACCGACTCTAACACAGCGGAAGATCATGTTGCTTCAGTACATTCCTACAGAATATCAGGATGCATATATTCTGACGAAAGTGCTCACCAGGAGAAAATTTGAATACCATAGAGGTAGGATTAGGGTGAAGGATAATCCCTATATTGTTGAGAGGGAGTGTTGAGATTCAACAATATGATGATCTTAGTGAAAATCAGTCACCTTCACTAAGTGGGCCTGTAGGCTATTTTTAGGTGTAAATCTATTTTTAGACATGGTGATCATTTTCGAAGTTGCAGGATGATATTTGTGAATGGTTGGTCAATTTGGAAAAATAGATGAAACTATATTTTTAGAATATTGAGCGAAGTCTATTTATAGATCATCGATCTAAAAATAGAAGTGTCGATTATTATTAGCTCTTAATAATAATCAGACTCTAAATATCAACTTATTCTCTTGGAGCACTTAATTTCAGTGTACAGATTTGGAAAATTAGTGGGCTGAAGGAATTACGCAATTCCTAGGGTTTACTGGTGGTTCATGCATGGAGGACTCAGTTAGAAATAAAGTGGAAAAGTTATGATAGAGTTGGAAGAGTAGTTCATGGATTTGTTATTCAGTTTAACTCAGTTAATGGAGTTAAACTCAGTTGAGCTAGTTGTATCTAGTCTAACTGAATGATACAATAGTGAGAGTGGAGTGAATCAATTATTTAATTAATTCAAAAATAATAACTCATTAATCAACTGAACAAATACATTAGTTAACTATAGTGCATGTCAGTTCCAGTGGAGACACAGTGGAGAGATAGGTGAAAGGGCAAGAGGGACTATCTGTTATGACTATAGTGATGCATTGATTGCACCATACACACATTGGAGTTGACAATGAGGATTGCGCAGTCAAGGCAAGGGTAATTCGAATTCATTCATAGCTATTCTTCAGCGGGGATTGCACAGTGGAGGCAGGCTATTAGGTGGCAATAAATCAATGCATGGATTTGCAGATTTCTTCTGATTAGTGTGTGACGATTGATTGTACTGAGAGCTTGATGTACTAAGATTTGTATGAGATTTTTGCATGATCTCCATGATACATAATATATGATAGTTTGGGTTTTCAGCTTCAGGCTTTCCTGTTAAACAACTGTGTTATGTGTGATTGTTTTTATTGCTTCATGTGTTTGCAATTGATTTTAATTTTTGTAAAATATTAACAGTGGAAGGATTCTGTATTTAGCTAGAAGATAAATATTGTTAGATCAGGAGAACCTGGATATATACATGCATCTTGTATATATCTTGGGCGAATTCAAATACTTCTATAGCAAAGAAGGAATTCGAAGAGAACTCATAGCGCCTCATAACCCACAACAGAATGGGGTCACGGAAAGGAAGAACAAAAGGATCGTGGGTGCTACCTGACCAGGGCCTACTGATGCACTTGTGGGCGGAAGCATGAAACATTGCGGTTTATGTGCAAAATCATTGTCCTCATAGAGTACATGGCATGAGTACGTGTGAAGAAGATTTTACTGGAAAGAAGCCTGATAGTTCTCATTTGAAGATTTTTGGCTCATTTATTTACATTCATGTGACAAAGGACGCCAAGAAGAAATTGGAGCCAACTACAGAAGTTGGGATATTTTTGGGGTAAACAGAAACACCCCATAATTATCGTGTGTATTTTCCAGACAGTCGGATGAATGTGGTGCGACAGGCTATAAAATTCAATGAGGTGAAAGCCATGAAGTTGTCGCTTGAGAGGGAGCTACACTTGCATGCAGAGGAGGAACTTCTTGTTCCCAAAGATGAGCCTCTAGATGTGGATCAGCCACAGGAGAAGATTCATGGAGTGGAGGAGTCCACTCATGTAGAACCAAACATCAAACAAGGCAAAAAACATACCACAGAAGCTGAGAGACTAAAGCTTGATGTAGCACAGAATGTAGGAGTCCCTACATCACAACGCAGACAGAGACAATCACCTAACCGATTTACTGGATACATGGCTTTGATGAGCAAGTGTATCATGACAGAGCCATATTATTTTGAAGAAGAAGTGCCAGTGCCCACATGGGTAGATGCCATGGTGGAGGAGTATGACTCCATTGTCAAAAACAGTGCTTGGGAGATTGTTCCAAGGTTGGTGGGTAAATCAGTTGTAGGATCAAGATGGATCTACAAGGTAGAGCAAGCTGTTGATGGGGGCGTCGAGAAGTATAAGGCAATATTTGTTGCCAGAGGCTTCTCACAGATCAAGGGGATTGATTATGAAGATACCTTTGCACTTGTCGCATGGTATTCTTCCATAAGGACCATCATTTCTCTCTCAGTGTAGATGGGTTGGCACATTCATCAAATGGATGTGAAGACTGTGTTCCTTAATGGGATCATTGAGGAAGAGATGTACATTGAGTAGCCTGAAGGATTTGAGATCTTCAGCAGCGAGTCGCATGTGTGCAGGCTCAAAAGAACGTTGTATGGGCTGAAGCAAGCACTTCGTGCTTGGTACACGTGGATAGAAAACTATTTCACTAGACTTGGCTTCACCAAGAGTGAGGCGGATGAAAACTTGTACCAAATTGTGGTGGAGGGTAGGATTTTAATCATTTTTCTTTATGTTGATGATTTAATACTAACAGGTGATGAGAAGTTGATACACTCATGCAAGGAAGATCTTGCAAAGGAGTTTGAGATGAAGGATTTGGGCCTCCTTCATTATTTCCTTGGATTGGAAATATGGCAGCGGGAAGGTGAACTATTTGTGTCTCAAGGCAAGTACACCCGGGAGATACTGGAGAAGTTTCACATGCAAGGTTGCAAGCCTATTGATACTCCTCTTCCAGGAAATTAGAGGAAAGAGGATGCTACATCGGCAGATGTAGTGGATGCCACTGTTTATCGACAGTTGGTGGGTTCGCTCATGTATTTATTTAATACAAGACCAGACTTATGCTATGCGGTGAACCAACTTTCACAAGTGATGGTTAAGCCTACCAAGATCTTTTGGAAGGCAGGCAAGCATGTCCTGAGGTATCTCAGGGGCACATCTGAGTATGGCTTATGGTACATACAGACATATGAGGTGAAGTTGCATGGCTTCACGGATGCAGATTGGGCAGGCAGCGCAACAGACAGAAAGAGCACATCAATAGGGGTTTTCAATATCGGATCTACAAAATTTTCTTGGTACAACAGGAAGCAAAGATCCATGGCACTCAGTTCAGCAGAAGTAGAATACATGGCAACAAGTCAAGCTGCATGTGAGACTATCTAGATGAGGAAGATCCTAGTTGGTTTGTTCGGTTCACATTTAGATCCTACAGTGATACATTGTGATAATCAGAGTTGCATTAAACTCTCAATTAATCATGTGTTTTATGATATATCTAAACATATTGATATCCAGTATCATCATATCAGAGATTGTGTGTAGTGGAAGATCATGTTGCTTCAGTACATTCCTACAGAACATCAAGATGCAGATATTCTGACGAAAGTGCTCACCAGGAGCAAATTCGAATACCATAGAGGCAGGATTGGGGTGAAGGATAATACCTATCTTGTTGAGAAGGAGTGTTGAGGATAAACAAGATGATGATCTTAGTGAAAATCAGTCAACTTCATTAAGTGGGCCCACAGGCTATTTTTAGGTGTAAATATATTTTTAGACATGGTGATCATATTTCAGAAGTTGCAGGATGCTATTTGTGGATGGTTGGTCAAGTTGGAAAAATAGATGAAATTATTTTTTTAGAATATTGGGCGAAGTCTATTTATAGATCGTTGATCTAAAAATAGAAGTTTTGATTATTATTAGCTCTTAATAATAATCAGAATCTAAATATCAACTTATTCTCTTGGAGCACTTAATTTCAGTGTACATATTTGGAAAATTTGTTGGCTGAAGGAATTATGCAATTCCTAGGGTTTACTGGTGGTTCATGCATGGAGGACTCAATTATAATTGAAGTGGAAAATTTATGATAGAGTTGGAAGAGTAGTTCATGGAGTTGTTATTCAGTTTAACTCAGTTAATGGAGTTAAACTCAGTTGAGCTAGTTGTATCTAGTCTAACTGAATGATACACTAGCGAGAGCGGAGTGAATTAATTCACAAATAATAACTCATTAATGAACTGAAAAAATACAACAGTTAACTACAGTGCATGTCAGTTCCAGTGGAGACCCAGTGGAGAGATAGGTGAAAGGGCAAGATGGACTATCTGTTGTGAATATAGTGATGCATTGATTGCACCACACACACATTGTATTTTCCAACATGGATTGCACAGTCAAGGCAAGGGTAATTCGAATTTATTCAGAGCTATTCTTGAGCAGGGATTGCGCAGTGGAGGCAGGCTATCAGGTGGCAAGAAAACAGTGCATGGATTTGCAGATTTCTTTTGATTAGTGTGTGACAATTGATTGTACTGAGAGCTTGATGTACTAAGCTTTGTATGAGATTGTTACATGATCTCCATGATACATAATATATGATAGTTTGGGTTTTTTAGCTTCAGGCTTTCCCGTTAAACAATTGTGTTATGTGTGATTGTTTTTATTGCTTCATGTGTTTGCAATTGATTTTAATTTCCACAAAATATTAACAGTGGAAGGATTATGTATGTACCAAGAAGATAAATATTGTTAGATCAGGAGAATATGGATATATGCATGCATCTTGTATATAATTTCTACACAAAGAACTAGCAGCTCCGGTGCCTTATTGAAAACTGAAAATTATGAACTTGATGAAATCTTCTTCAAGTTTTTATGGCCTTCTCCTTGGGCTCAAAATTTTTGAAGAGATCATCCACACCTACAACTTTGAATTGTTTGCAACCAAACGAAACCACAATCCAACCTTAAAACTAAATCTTTAAATGCTGAAAATATGCTCAGAATACTTGATCTTATTCACTCACGCACCTACCTACCCTATACTACTAAGAAACTATTGAATCAAATGACACAAAAATTCTAATGAAGTTAGTCAAGTAGTTGCTGAAATAAAAGGAATGCTTGACTATGCACCAACAAAATAAAAAAAATGGAAAATATAATGGAAACTAACAATTGATCTGTTTCTCATAGTGAAGACATGGCTGAAAACTCAGGTTGAAAATACTCTCCATATAGTTTGCTACAAGATCAATAAATATATGATCTTTTTGATAAAAAAAATTCAAAATATTGAGCAAAGAAATCCTCATAGTTGAACACTTCACATTTATTTTACATGTCATCATATATTTTCAGTTGTGTTTCATCAAATCTATTTTTTAAAATGAAACATTTCTCCAACTTGATGTCAAAATACAATAACTCCTCTATTTTGGCTGGAAAAAACTTTCAACATGTTGCATATGATCTTGAAAATGACAACGCTGAATTTGAGCTTCAACATTTTTAACATATTTTTCAAGCTCACGAACCAATTCATCTAAAAAACTGATCTTATTTTCATGATCTCCTTTATATGAATTTCAATAAAAAGATAATGATGAATAAAAGTTCTCACCAAATTCTACATCAGAGCACCATCTTGTGAACTCCTAAATGGAAAGAGAGCATGCCACAAACTCTGTCTTCTCCATCCATGTTTCCAAGAAAATAAGATAGAAAACTGAAAATGATTTAATAGATCTAACATGTAACTTTTCCACCCATCTTTTACACTTTCCTTGGAATGAATCATATAAAAGCCTAATCAATACATATTCTTTTTTTACTCTAAGGATCTTAGTAAAGTCACGAAACTTTGTTGCATGCTCTAAATTCAAGCTTAAATCTTCTCCATCAAATTTAGGCCCAATACTTAAAATATATGTATCTCTCGGCAAAATATTTGGAAATCCATAAATTTTTGAAAAGTCCACACATACATACCTTGAAGAAATTTTAGTTCCATCTAAGTATCTCATTCCCAATAGTGTTACCACGAATCTATGAATTTCTGAATACTTCAAGAATGGAGTCGCCAAGGTAGAAGTACAACCTTCGAATTGTATGATCTCCTACTACCTTCAAGAGCTCAGTTCCTTTGACAAGAATCACCTAGGATGATATGAATTTTAGTCTCCCGGTAGACGTGCCAAAATTTTATCACCAAATTGGGACTAATTGGATTGTTCAACAATCAATTTGATGTAACTCTTTCAAACCACTTAGGGTTGGAAGTTAGCCCTTCCAACTTGAGAGGGATCTCTCAAGAAAAGATATAATATTCAATAAAAAAGCTTAAAATTAAGATGGATAACTCTTAGATGTCGTTTACATGATTTCTTGTAGGTGGATTATGAGTGAGGGATACCATTGGGTATGGAGTCAGTGTGGAAATTAAATTACACAAAAGTATCATTCATGGAAGTTGAGGAACATGAGCTCTTACAAAAATAACTCTGAAAACAAACAAGATACATAAAGGAAGTTGGAGCATAATAATTTATGAATTAAAATTAATTATGTATGATCAAGCTGAAATAGCAATCGTAAGATAAAGGATACAAACATATAAGAACTCAATAAGAATCTCAGGTTTGAACAAAGACTTATGCAACTACCTATTAACTGACTGGAAAAAATATCAATAGTAGCTTTAGTCCTTATATCCACCAACCCTTCTCTAATTCTCAAAACCTCTCATTTATAGAGTGAGGACTCATAATTTTTTTTTTCCAGATGACCTAGCTTCGAATTCCTACCTAAGAGACCTATTTCAAATATGATTACATCACTTGGAGACTTCATAGGGATATTTTCTGTTTGGCAGAGTTTGAATACCAAAAGGACTCTCATTTCATTAAATAGCTTAAAAAATCCCTTTAATAACCATTATCAAATGCAAGAAGCTAATTTTCTTATTGTACTGCACTGCTGATGTGTCATTATGTCATGCGGATGTTGAGCTGGACCTCTTCCAAGTCCATTTTTAAAATTTGTACACAATTCTTCCAAGTCCATTGAGCTAGTGAAAATTCTGAAACATAGGTGTCAAAGATGAGTGCATAATTTCCAAACCCCGATGGATTTGAAGAACATTATAGAGTTTTTTGTAGATGGGCTTGTGCGAAAGAAAAACCTCCAGATTTCCAAAATTATTTTTCATTTTGTCACAAATTGAACTTGAAGTTGAATGCTAAAACAATCATGTACAATAAATTTCGTAGCGCCCATTTGGTATAATAAGGTAAGCACATGCCTTTATTTAGTACATGTAGTATTGCCAACATATCATTCTCATAAATATTTTTCTGTAAATACTTTCCTTTGATTTGACAACTTTCAAAAGAAATGGGTCTTCCTTCTTCGATTAAAACAACACCAATTCCATTTCCTGAGGCATCACATTCCACAATAAAAGTTTTTGTGAAGTATGACGTAGCTAAGACCGGTGCTAGGCACATTCCCTCTTTAAGATGTTCAAAGGCCTTAGTTTCTTCAGGAGTCCATGAAATTGCATCTTTCTTCAATAATGTTGTTAGAGGTGTTGCTATTCTGCCATAATTCTTAACAAACTTGCGATAATACCATGTTAACCCGAGAAATCCTCGTAGCTTATTTATGGTTGTGGGGACTTTCCATTCCTTAATGGATTTAATTTTGTTAGGGTCTAACTTAACACCATCGCAAGATACAATACAACCCATATATTCCACTTCTTGTACTCCAAAGAAGAATTTGGATGTTTTGCATATAATTGTTTCTCCTCCAATAGTTTGAGTACCTTGTCAACATGTTGAACATGATCTTTCCAAGACTTGTTGTAGATTAGTATCATAAAAAAATACTAGCACAAATTTTCTAACGAAGGTTTTGAAAATGGAATTCATCAACCCTTGAAATATAGAAGGTGCATTTGTAAGGCCAAAGGGCATGACCAAAAATTCATAATGACCCTCATAAGTGTGAAATGTTGTTTTCAGAATATCTTTAGTCTTCATTCTAATTTGATGATATCCTGAACGAAGATCCAAATTGGTAAAATAAATTTCTCCATGTAATTCACCCAATAAGTCATAAATCACAGGAATGGAAAATTTATCTTTAATAGTGAGCTTATTGAGCTCCTTATAATCCGGACACATGCGCCATGATCCATCCTTCTTGTGCACCAATATTATTGGAGCAGAGAAATAACTTTGACTAGGTTGAATTATACCAACCTCTAACATTTCTGAAATCATACATTAAATTTCTCTCTTTTGCACATAAAGATATCTATAAGGCTTGATTTTTGTAGGAACGCTTCCTGGAATCAAATGAATAGCATGATCATGATCACAAATAGGTGGGAGTCCTTTGGGAGTTTCAAACACCCTGGAAAGATTGTCCAAGAATTTTTGGAGATCTGGAGAAATAGATGATTTTGATGTTGGAACTTATAATGAGCTTCCCTATGATACCTCGTAATTCGAATTCCTTTCCTTCCGAAAAAAAATTCAAGAAAATTTCTTGAAAATTGAAAGCTACCATCCCCAAAGATTGTAACCATCGTACTCCTAGTACAACATCAACACCTCCCATCGGAATGGAAAGCACTGGACTATTCCATACATATTTCCCCATGGTTAGCTTGATATTATGGCATTTTCCAGAGCAATTTATAGTTCCTCCATTTTCAACCATCACTTGACATTCTGGTGTTGGGTATAGGAAACAATTCAATTCCTTGGCTACCTTACAATGAGTAAAATTATGGGTACTACCTGAATCAATTAAAACCTTTTTCTCCTTGATATGTCCTTCTATCTTGAGATTTTGAGGAGTGGTAATTCCTGCCAATGCATTACACGATATGGTTGGACTCATTTATTCTTCTTCTAGGGTTGGTGCCTGGTGTATAACCTCTTCTTTTGAAGTTTCTTGTTCATTTTCTTCCTTCTCTTCACAATCTCTGTAAATAATTTCTTCTCGGCACACTTATGACCTTTAGTGTATTTGCTATCACAATTGTAGCAAAGCCCTTTTGCTCTTTTTTCTTCCAATGGTTGTGGTGTCAACCTTGTAGGTTATGGAAGTCTAGGAGTAGCAACACTTCCATCTTTATAGATGTGAGTGGTAGGCTTCCTTGTCACCATAATTTTACATTAATTTTTTCTTGTCAACCTGAATGCCTTCTCCAATGAATCAGGTTCCCAAACATGAACCTCATGTTGGATGTTATCTTTTAAAGTCCCTATGAATACCTAAATCCTGTGTTCCTCTAGAATATCAGTTACCCTTATATTCAATTTTTGGAAGTCCTCAATGTGCTCCACCATTGAACCCTTTTGTTTGAGATTTATCAATTGGCTAAAAAGGGTGTTGCTCTTTGTATCCTCATAATGTGCTATCATATCCTTCGTAAAAATTTACCAACTGACAATTTTTTTATGGGAGCAAAGCCATCGATACCATACAAATGTATTTTTTTCTAAATATAAAGTTGCAATGCGTACCTTTTATGTGTTTTGCACATGATTGAGATAAAAATATTGCTCCATCTATAGTATCCATGTTACGGGATCCTTTTGTTACACAGAAAATTTTCACCATCCCCGCAATCCCCATATCGCCCATTGGAGGGTCGTTTCTGTGACCAATAAATAGTGTCATGCCTTGCAAATACCATCATTGCATCCCTTTCCATGAGGACAACATTTCTTATGTTGATCATTTCCTGAGCAGACCCCTAAAAACACATGTTTTTACCTTGGCGCTGGTAGCCCGTTATGTACTCGCGCCAATGGGGGAAAATTAACACTGAGCCTGCGCCAATTGGTGCTCTGTCCCAGTTAAGCACCCGCGCCAATCTACTTTTGGAAAGTTTTTTAAAAAAGAGGCAAAGTTTCGATTACAACAACTTCGTGGATGAGTCATCAGGAGTGGTTTCGCCTGAATAACCACGGCCTTCCTCCTTTGGCCTCTTGTTTCCACCTTATGTGGAACCTCCCAAGGGATAAGGCCTCCCTTCCACTATTGTAGGGATCCCAACCTCCTCCTCTCCTCTATAAATATAGCCTTCATCCATTGATGAAGGGGCTGAATGGCTGAATAGCTAGTCTTCAAATCTCCAAGTTCCCAAGAGCTTTCACATCCTTATGCTGCAAGAGCCTTCTTGATTCCCTTAAGGCCAAATCCAAGCAAGGAGACTATTGCCAAGTATCCAGAGAGAGAGGCTTGTCCCATCCTTGACAGACTTTATCGAGAAATGTTTTGCTGACGACCCGCCAAAGTAGAATTCGACGTCGAAGCTTTGGTTGTATTCTTCTTTTGAATCTTTAATGATAAGCGACTATTGGTTATGGTTCCACTCTTGTTCTTGATTATGTTCATGAGTTATGTCCTCTTCGACTAACATATAGTTGTATATACTGGATTTTATGCTTGCGTTTGTGTTGTTTCTTGCATGTGCAGGTGTCCGACCACGGAGATCGTGAGGATTATGATATGCCAGGGAAAAGGAACGGGAGCACCACCTCTTCTACAAACAATAGTGTTGTATTCCAGGTAAGCCTTCCTCACAAGTCGGTATATTTACGATTGGGAACCTGCACTGTAGCATGTTTGATTGTTGCTAGACCCGATCTGGGCTAGTAGGGATCGCCTCTGTCCGCAGAGGGGATTTACCTCGCCAACAATTTGATGACTCCACTAGG
The DNA here is from genome assembly GCA_034641835.2 of Pinus albicaulis. Lineage (NCBI taxonomy): Eukaryota > Viridiplantae > Streptophyta > Pinopsida > Pinales > Pinaceae > Pinus > Pinus albicaulis. The sequence continues at coordinate 595,302,800 of CM076569.1, read as the reverse complement.
GACTCAGCTTGTTGTTTGATTTGTAAGCTATAGACGGAGCCTGAAGTACAGCCAGATAGCCTTTGAAACGCTTTTGCTCTGCAATTGCGAAGTAGATCAAAGCTACTTCAGTCAATCTCCGGTTTAGTTTGTAAACTGAACACTTGGAGTATTGTCTTGTCTTTTCGGTTGATTCTTGATTCTGCTTTCTTGATCAACTCTTTGGGCTGGCTCTTTCTGTTTGGATTTTGGATAGCTTGATCATCACTGGTCTGCTTGTTCGATTGCTCTTTTTTATTTTTGACTGGTAAACTCGACTGGCGCTAGTTTCAGCCTTACAGTCGTGCCAATCCTGTAAGGTACTAGGGTTTACTCTATTTTGAGATTTTTGAGCTTGATCTGTGTCTGTCTCGCTTTGAGCCTAGATCACATGGTTCATTTGAGTCTTGGAGATTCTGCTTGAAGTGGTGAGTCTGGTCTTGGTTGGGAGAAATTCTTTGTTTTTTTCATTTTCAGGCGTTGGCGCTTGTTGTCAGTTAGCAACCCGCGCCAATTGGCTGTTGGCGCTAGTTGTCAATGTGCAAGTCGCGCCAGTTGGTGCTAGTTGTCAATGTACAAGTCGAGCCAATTTCAGGGTGTATGAAAATTGAGATTTTTTCCCTAAATCCTTCACCAGTGTGTCTTTCCCTTCCGGTCTTTTCCTCGTATGAGCATAGATTACATTGCTCATTGTTTGGGATGTCTTCTTGCTATGATTGCTTGATGTAAAAGGGAATGAATGCCTTGTTTTGATCTCATGCTTTGGAAGTCCTCTTTGTGTTTGACCTCATATGTCTTGTCGCCTTTTGAGGGATTTCATGACAAAGTGTTTGAAACAACGATTGAATTCTTAGTGTTTGTTTACATCTCTTTTGCATTCATCCTTCATTAAGAAGATTTGCGTTTATTTAGTTTTCGTCTCAAAGTGTTCTTTTTGTTAAAATGCATTAGATCACATTGCATTGAAAAGTATTTTGAGATTTATCATTGAACTTAGATCACATTGTTTAATGATTGAAAGCTAAAAATCGCTATGAGTGCATTCTCTTTCATTGAAAGCATGCATTAAGTAGATTCTCATTTCATCGAAAAATGCATTGAGTGCATTCTTATCATTTGAAAAGAAAAGGAAATTGTGCATAGATTACAATTGCATAGTTTTCGAAAAAGAGGATTTTGCATAGATTACATTGCATTATTCGCGTCGTTGAATGTTTGGAATTACTTCTGGATAGTGAAAGTCATCTAGTTTGGAAAAAGTTTCGTTTTCAGTGTTGTTGTTTGTTGCATCATTGTTTGAAACTCTTCCCTTAACTAGATAACATTCATCGAATTGAAAGTTTTCTTTCCTCATATAGAGTGCATTTAGGAAATTTTCAGACATTACATTCACTAGGGCCTGAAAACTGAAACGTAATTGAAGATAAACCTTAAAATTTACTCAATTTACACTAAGGCAGTATTGAAATCTAACGAAACATATTTAGAGGTCTAGGCTAGAGACGTGTTCCAGCATCTTTAAACCTAGTAGCTGTCGTTCACCTCTTGGCTTTAGACAGCGCTAGTACGGACTTGTGCTCCCCGTACCATCGTGTATATAAAGGGAGACCCCACTAGGTTTCAATCCTTTATCCATACGAAGCCGAGTCTGCCGCCCTATACCCGTGATACACCAGACACAACATTCGGGGAGATTTCTTGCACGTACGTTAAGTCCTTGGTTGATTTCTCTTTCATTTTGAAACCAAGGTGTATATTGCAGTTCACGGTTATTTGGTACACCCTTTGCCTAGTATTCCTGAGTAGTCATTTGATCTTTTCTGACTCTTTAAATTTGAAAAGATCACCAAGCGCTTGTCCTTTCACGCTTGTGTCAAATCTGAAAGAGATAGAGTCACCTTTTCAACCATTTCTCGACTCTTAAAATATGAAATGGTGAAGTTTCTAAAGTTTCAATGTGGTAAAATAAATCACTTGCGATCACACGCCCTGTCATATTTTCTTGTTGGATGTTTGATTGTGTGCCTTGGTTTTTAGCCCGTGTGCGGTTTTGAGTCGTTGATGGAAACTTTTCCAGAGTTCACCAACTAAGGAGTCCCCTCTGATGGGAATCCTAGTCATTTTCCTCCTTTTGGAAATGTTGGCGCTCCTTATATGGCAATGTTGTCCCTTCCCGGGTTAACTGTTGGGTTTCCTGTTTGGTTGTTCTCAACCTCTGTGGTCCCGAATGTCTCAAACACTGTTCAATCAGTTCCTCCACCTGAACAACCTCATGTTGATTCTAAGGTGGACCTCTCCCCTTCTTCACCTGTTTCTGCGTCCTCCTCTTCTCCTTCGCCTAGTGAAAGTCTGGATTCGAGTAACCGGGTGGCTAAGAAGAAGAAGAAGAAGACGAAGAAGAAGAAGTCTGATAAGAAAGAGGCTAAGGCTGCAGCTATTGCTTCTGAAACACTTTCCTCTTAATAAACCTTCCAACCCTCCACGGAAAGTCAAGTTCCCTTGCATGTTGTGCACGGGAGACCATCTTCTTCAAGATTGCCCTGGCATTCCCAAGGTACTCGAAGTATGGTCCAACGGTCGTCCACCGTTGCCTTTGGCTTCCGGGAGTCAGGTTGGGGGCAAATCGTCAACTGGTGCTGGTAAGGCTCCTAAGAAGCAGGGTAAGATTACCAATCCCTGTAAGTTGTGTGAAGGGCACCATGCCATTCATCTTTGTCTGTATATGGATGAAGCCAAAAGAGTCTTGGACAACTCAGCTAGTTCTACACCATGCCTCCCGACTGGTTAAAAATAGCTTTCTTTGAGTCCTCCGCTAGTTGATCCTACGATTGGTCAAGAGTCATCCTTGGTCGATCCCGCTCCCTCGGGAATTCAAATTCAGGAATCCATCCCTGACCAACCATTGGTCATGGGATCGGTTGAGCTAGTCCCTTCTACGGTGAACCAGGTATTTTCCGTTGAGAGTGGATCTCACACCCCTCATGTTCTTCTTGTTTCTTTAGATTCCTCAGACTCGGAGAAAGATTCTCCTGTCCCTATACCTCAAGAAGTTTTTCCTCCACCTCCTGTAACAGAGATCCCAGAAAATACTCCTCTCACCTTCGAGATGGAGGTCGTGGAGGATGCTTCTTCTTCTTCTGTAACACCAGGGGAAGACCATCTCGGTTCGATTGTAGCCCCTCCGAGTAGTTTGGTCGCTTCCTTTCATTGGAGTCGATTTGCAGGATATCGCCTTCCATATTATGTGCCTTTCGAGATCACAGTACAGGCTTTTGGTCTGGTTGTACCCAGCACCATTATAGATGAAGGTGCCTCTGTTAGTGTTCTATCCTCAACTACTTGGCAAGATTTTGTCTCACCGCCGCTTGCGCCTGTTACGCAAAATATGTTGGCATTTAACAGAAGAACGAGTCAACCATTAGGGATCCTTCCAAGGTTACCTGTTACTTCGGGAGGTAAAACCATCCATATGGACGTGATGGTTGTTCTAGGCCCCTTGGATTTCAATTTGCTTTTGGGGCACGATTACACCTATGCCATGGGAGCGCTTGTCTCCTCCCTTTTTCGTGTGGTCTGTTTTCCGCATGAAGGACGGATCGTGACCATTGATCAACTTTCGTTCTTTGGTCCTAATGTGGCAGTTGGCCCGCCATCATCCCTTCCTAGTTTTTATCCACCGGTTTTATCTGCCCCACCGCAGATCAACTATGTGGCTACCTACCCTGTGCCTGTGCTCGGTGATGATGCCGTTGTGCATCAGGTGCTAGGGGCATTGGGTCCTGACTTCCAGGATGTTTTCCTTCCATCAGGAGTGGAACTCTTGGAGGCGATGACTTCTTGTTCATTATGATGAAGTCGGTCGGAGCATGGTTCTTTTCCTGTGTCAAGCTCCTTAAAAAATGAAACAAGTTTGTCGGAGCACAGTTCATTTTCTTGTGTCAAGCTCCTTAAAAAATGAAACAAGGTTGTCAGAGCATGGTTCTTTTCCTATGTCAAGTGTTTGGTCTCAACCTAGTCTCCTAAATTGAGTTCATTTAATTGTCAACCAGGGTCGGTAAACTGCTGAAGTGAAGTGTACTATATGTACCTAGGTGTTTGTTTCCTAATGCGTTGTGTTTAGTGTTTTATGATGTTTTTGGTCTTTTGTGATGATTTATGATGTTTTTGGTCTTTTGATGGTTTTTATGTTCACAAGGAAAATGACTGAAAAGCTAGTGGAAAGAAGCTACTGGTTAAAAACAGAGTGAAACCTAATTGGTTGATGACAAATGACAAATGTAAATGCAAATACTGAAACATAATCAAATCTAAACTATGACTAAGCAGAAACAAAGCTTGATAATGACTTTTAAGGAAATGATTCAAAACATAAACTTAACTTGTCCAATTCTTTCCTCAAAGGTATTTTGGAAAAGTTTAAGAAATGGTCAGCTAAGTATACAAATTCTCCTAACTAAACAATTAAACAACCAGCTTATAATGATGCAACATTTTATCCATGGTTAAAGATTTGTTGAAGTGTATTTGGAGGAAAACATTGATACCATCATAAGATCTCTACTCTAAGACTAGTTCCTAACTCTATTCTGCAACTTAGTTAAACATCACTAAACCTTACTCAAGAGTTATAGATTTCTTTTCAAAGTAATCTTTTGAGAAAAGGCTTTGTTCATGAAGTAGAAAAGAAGTTACAAAAGTACTTCAGGCCTTGAAATGATATTGTCTTATGTTCATATGGTTATGAATCAATTATAGATTTAGAACAAGAAGAGGTTTTGTAAATAATGAAGGCTGTTTTGTTAAGTTTAACAACTGAAGTAATCTAATATGCAGTGGATGACAACTAAATGTGGAGTGAAAATGCAATGAGTTAAGCTAAAACTGAACTTAAGATGTCACTGGTCTAAAACAGTGCTGAACTAATAAGTCATTATCAAACTCGAAACAAAATAACAGAGCATGAGTTAAGTGCAATTAGACTCCGGAGTATCCTAACTAAGTTATCATGCATTAATCTATGGGATTATACAGCCTGTTCTGTCCATCATGATTGGTATTTTGGAAGAGTTTCTTAGAACAATCCTGACTGTACAATTAAGTGAAAATGCAAACATAAAGACTGAAAGCAATTTAAAAACTAAGATATCACAACTGTATCCTACCTATCATTATGATATTTTGGAAGAGCGTTTTAAGAGCAAGGTCAGCTATGTTACTTAGTGAAAACAAACAACTGAAACATTCATTATCACAGTCATGCCTTAGACATCATAAGGATTTTTTGGAAGAGTTTCTTCTTTTGGAAGAGTGTTTAGAACAAGTATAACTGTGATAGTGAACAAAAGAAATTACAATTAAATCCTACAACACTATAGCCATTTCCCATTAATTATCATGATCTTTTGGAAGAGTATCTTCTTTTGGAAGAGTTTTTAGAACGAGTATAACTATAGTGGCTGATGAAATTAACTATGAACTCAAACTTCAAAAAACGTAAAGGCAACTAAGATACTTATCTAAATTACGCAAGTAAATCCGTGGAGGAGGCAGGGGCCCTCTACCACCAGACGGAATCTAACTCCAAATCAAATCAACGCTTTCAAAGCAATACTGTCTTCTTCATTAAAGGAAAAATAACTTGAACAGAGTAGTCTGTGTCTTCAGAAATATAGCATGAAATCTAAGCAAAATCCAGAGCAAAATCTAGCCTAGCTCTCGGTTTCCCAAGTGTTTTTATAACAAAATTTACATAACAGAACTTGCAAAAATTCGAGGATCATTGTCTTTCCTTATCAAAATCATACTAGGACTCTTAAATTGGCAGCGTAAAAAGGAAAAGGACATCTGGACTAAGACAGTCCTATTAGAAATTTGCTTCCTTAAATGAGTTCCTACGTACCAAAACCATATCCAGAATTCGGTTTTTCCTTCATGGTGAACAACGAACAATGTAGACATGACGTGGAATATACCCATATGTGGTTTTTCTTGAGAGGCCACCTGGAACATGCCTGAACGTGAAGACAGCTGCAGAATTGCCGGTTAGCTATGGAATGTCTGCATTCTGTAGCTAGTTCCGGTCAAAATGCATTACAATGACAAAAATCACAAAACTTAGCAAGTTAGTCATGTTAATCATTCTAAAAGTAATTTTAACTAAATTCATTGATCAATTGGGTCTGGGATAACAATGGACAAAGGAAAATGAGGTAAAGTAAGATGAAAGAAAGCACAATCTTGGGGCTCAACATACCCCCACTGCTGTCTTCTTGCATGTCCCCATGCAATTTATTTCATAAACTCAGAGACTTCTGCAAGAACATCTAATCCTCTCCTTCTTCTTTTGATCCAGGTGGAATAATCAGGTACAAGTGCAGGTGGCCTGAGTAAAAGGCTCAAAAATCAATGTGTTCAGATTGTTCTCGAACTAAGATCAAGTTGTAGATCTAAAAATTCTGAATCCAACGGCGCAGACGACACTCAATTCCGAGTCCGTATGAAGGAGTTAGGAGCAGTCAAAGTTCAGAGGTTGACTTGGTGATGTGGCAGACTAAGGAGGCAATAATTTTGCTGAAACCCGGCCACCGGATTCCGACCAACCTGGCCAGATTTTGGGAAAATTTGTGGGACTGTTAAATGCACTCCTTCGGTCAAAAATTCGAAGGTTCAAAAAAACAACAGTTTGTTTTATAACAAATAAAAACAAAAATAATATATAATAAGGGTGGTGGGCCACCAACCCCGCCACCCCATGCCAATCTCCATATTATATAAAAAAAGGAATGTTGTTGGGGGGCGGGTGGTCAGCCCCACCACCCCGCGGTCTCCACTATCCTTACAGCCGGCCATATTAATACGGGGTGGGGGTTGTTAACCCCACCGCCACCGCCTCCATATGTGGCCCATTTTCATACGGGGCGGGCCACCCAATATGGGTTCGGCCCCCCCACGTCAGCGTCAACTGTTTTAAATACGGTTCAACGGACTTTTAAAAATATACAACGGTTCAATGCGTATTTTAAAAATAACAAACAGTTCAAACTTTCCGCCTTTTTTTGGAGGGGTCGGGATTTGACCACCCGACCTCCGCCCTCATAATTTGGATCCTAACCGCTAGACCAACAGAGCTGCTTGGGTAAGTCTGCCCAGCATTTTTTATATAAACTCATCTTTTTACAGTGCGCCCAGGCCATGGAGGAGTGGGAGAGCGCGCACAGATTTCAGAGTTTATGATTTTTTAATTGCAGGTGCAGTGGAACCATGAGCCCAGAAAGAAGTAGGGGGAACCCTGATTGAGGCTCAATTTTCAGGAGGGAAAAATTTCGACTTTGTCCAAATGGGACAAATTATATGTCGTTTCAGCACTACTCAGCGCCACGAGTCTGATGGCGTGCTCAGTTTCTGCATCTGAGTTTTTGATTTTCTAGCCACTTTTGGAAGTGGACTATGCCGGTGTCAGATTTGCACGTGTGAGCAGTCGTTTTCACCTTTCTCGACGCTACAAGATTGATGGTTTTTTCAGATTCTGCCGCAGAGCTGCTCAGCCTTCAGCAAATGGCAGCATGAGGTATATGATGCGTATTCCATGTACTTCTTCATTTATTTCTCGTTGAGATGCATTATGTCTTGCAAATCCCGGTTGATACATGAGTCGTGGGATCTTGCTATTTTGTTGTTATTGATGTACTTTCAGCTATGGATTTGTGTCATGTATGAGCCCCTTTTATGCCACATTGGCGGGATGCTCTTATTTTCTATGTGTATTGTTGAGATCCCTTGTTTTCCAGGATTGGCGAGATAATCTTATTTATTACATGTCAGCTATGGTCATACTGATAGGAGTATTTCTTTATGTATGAGAGTTCCGCAGTGGAACATCTCTTAAAGAAGTCAAGCCACTCCTGCATGAGGGCAATTTTTCCTTGTATGTCATAGGGAAACACATCCATGTACATCTCTTCTTACAACACATAATGCAGCAGCCTACACCATCTTGACACCAAGGCCCGGAGATGTAGTCCCTCCTGGACGAACTCCGTCATCAAACAACGTGTTCTCATGATTGCTGATCTTGTTCATTTATGTTCCTCTTATTTATAGCTATAGTTGTTCATTTAAGTTCTTTAACGTCTTTAAGTAAATGTAATTCTATTTATCAGTCGAATTAAAAGGTCTTGGTTAAGGGGTATCAAGATTTTACCCTGGATCAAGTGGTATCGGAGCAGGTATTCTTGCTGATTGGATTGCAGGCGTGAACATTGGACGTTTGCTGAGTTGAGCCATGGAAAGTGTCAAGGACATGTATGAAACCATGCTCAGGGTGTCCGAGAAAGTGGACATACTGTACGAGGCTTATGAAAAACAAGCAGCAGAGAACGAAGAATTGAAGACCCTCCTACACAAAGAGGAGGAGGAAAAACAACAGTTGCAGCTTCAGTTGCAAGCCACAACAGAAGCGTGGGAAGATTCGAAGCGCAAAAATGAAATTCTGCAAGAAGATCATGATGCCTTGAAGGCGTTCCTACATGAAGAGAAGGAGGAGAAGCAGCAGTTGCAGCTTCAGTTGCAAGCCACGATAGAGGCATGGGAAGATTTGAAATGCAACAACGAAACTCTTCAGAGAGATCATGATGCCTTAAAAGCATTCCTACAGAAAGAGAAGGAGGAGATGCAGCAGATGAAGCTTCAGCTACAAGCCATGTCAGAGGCAGTGACAGAAGTGAACCGCGACGAAGGCTTACAACAGCTTTCTTCATCTGTTTCGCCATCAACACCTAAGGTAAACAGTGTTGATTTTTCTTCAGTTTCTTCACATGATATAATTTCAGTTGGAAGTGTGGAGATACCCATCACAGGTATCGGCATGAAACTCCTCACCAAAATGGGGTACAGAGGAGGAGGACTTGGCATTCGTGGCCAAGGCATAACCGAACCTTTGGAGGTTGTGCAACGACCTCGTTATGCAGGTTTGGGGTACAGTGGTGAAGGATGTTCGAAGGACATCAAGGGCAAACAGATAATGATGAACTCTCCAAGGAAGAGGAATGATAGGGACACTTTGCCATCTTTCCATGGCAGTGCACGTTGCAGTGAAGGAACTGAGGCGAGCTCCCATCATCATGATGGCACCGGAGACCACCGCAGAAGGTATACTAAGTCTCATTATTCCAGAGTGCATTTTGATTACAAGAATGTTGATGACCACGGTCGTAAAATATGGCATCGTAAAATTTGTTATTTTTGTGGTTTAAATAACCATGTGATTTCTAAGTGCTGGAAGAGGATGGCAGCACAAATAAGGAAGAGGCACGAAAAGCCTTCTCCCCAACAGGAAAAGAAATCAGTTAAGCAGGTTTGGAGGAAAAAGAACTTTTGCACCCATTGTGACCGAAGTGGCCACCAAAGAGCCACATGCTGGAAATTTCATCCAGAGCAGCGTCGTAAAGACAAAGCACCCGTGCATACACCAATCGAAAGAGCTGATCAACAAGCAAGTTTGCCACAGGGAAATGATCCACTTGTTTTTATAAATGAGAAGTGGTTCTTCTAGATTGTTTTTTTCTAGAGATGTTAAGATTCTCATGGCCATGCTTGTAAGTCTTTTGTCGCATTTTTATTATGAAAGTGATGATGTGTTTCCATCACTCGTTTAAGCAACATGACATTTTTTTGGCCTTGTTTTATAAGTCGTATGTTGAATCTCTTTCATGTAAAAGTGATGATTGTTGCCATCACTTCGAGACGTGACGATTATGTTTTTGGTCATGTTGTATGAGTTGTCTGATGCATTTCTTTCATGTAAAAGTGATGAGGAGTTTTGCCATCACTTCGAAATGCGACGATGAGGTCTGGTCTTGTAATTTTGTTGATGTATGATTTCCATTTTGCTGTAAGCTTGACCACCGAGTGCATGTTTATAAACTCGTGGCAAGTATGGAAACATCTGGGTCATTTTTGGTCACATTGATAATGTAATGTTCATTGCAGCTTTGGGCAGGTGTTGGCATTATGATTCCGAAGGACAGAAGTGAAGGAGTCTTTAAGGGATGCACCTTTTCAGACATTTGCATTTCAGCAGTTGCAGGTGTTGGCTTTGCATCTCGATTCCGAAGTACGTGAGGTGAAGGAGTCTTCATGGGATGTGCCTTTTCATACTTTTTCATTTCAGCAGTTGCAGGTGTTGGCTTTGCATCTTGATTCCGAAGTACGTGAGGTGAAGGAATCTTCAAGGGATGTGCCTTTTCAGACATTTGCATTTCAGCAGTTGCAGGCGTTGGCTTTGCATCTTGATTCCGAAGTACGTGAGGTGAAGGAGTCTTCAAGGGATGTGCCTTTTCAGACATTTGCATTTCAGCAGTTACAGGTGTTGGATTTGCATCTCGATTCCGAAGTACGTGAGGTGAAGGAGTCTTCAAGGGATGTGCCTTTTCAGACATCGCATTGCAATAGTTGCAGATGATGGCCTTGCATCTTGATTCCGAAGTATGCCAGGTGAAGGAGTCATATGGGGATGCGCCTTTCAACGACATTTGCAGACAGTTGATGATAGGTAAAGCTTAATGATTTTGGAGGACCAAAAGCTCCTCAGTGGGGAGGATTGATCCAGGTGGAATAATCAGGTACAAGTACAGGTGGCCTGAGTAAAAGGCTCAAAAATCAAAGTGTTCAGATTGTTCTCGAACCAAGTTCAAGTTGTAGATCTCGAAATTCTGAATCCAACGGCGCAGACGGCACTCAATTCCAAGTCCGTATGAAGGAGTTAGGAGCAGTCAAAGTTCAGAGGTTGACTTGGTGATGTGGCAGACTAAGGAGGCAATAATTTTGCTGAAACCCGGCCACCGGATTCTGACCAACCTGGCCAGATTCCAGGCAAATTTGTGGGACCGTTAAATGCACTCCTTCGGTCAAAAATTCGAAGGTTCAAAAAAACAGCAGTTTGTTTTATAACAAATAAAAACAAAAAAAATATATAATAAGGGTGGCGGGCCACCAACCCCGCCACCCCATGCCAATCTCCATATTATATAAAAAAAGGAATGTTGTTGGGGGGCGGGTGGTCAGCCCCGCCACCCCGCGGTCTCCACTATCCTTACAGCCGGCCATATTAATACGGGGCGGGGGTTGTTAACCCCACCGCCACCGCCTCCATACGTGGCCCATTTTCATACGGGGCGGGCCGCCCAATATGGGTCCGGCCCCCCCACGTCAGCGTCAACTATTTTAAATACGGTTCAACGGAATTTTAAAAATATACAACGGTTCAATGCGGATTTTAAAAATAACAAACAGTTCAAACTTTCCGCCTTTTTTTGGAGGGGTCGGGATTTGACCACCTGACCTCCGCCCTCATAATTTGGATCCTAACTGCTAGACCAACAGAGCTGCTTGGGTAAGTCTGCCCAGCATTTTTTATATAAACTCATCTTTTTACAGTGCGCCCAGGCCATGGAGGAGCGGGAGAGCGTGCACGGATTTCAGAGTTTATGATTTTTTAATTGCAGGTGCAGTGGAACCATGAGCCCAGAAAGAAGCAGGCAGAACCTTGATTGAGGCTCAATTTTCAGGAGGGCAAAATTTCGACTTTGTCCAAATGGGAAAAATTATATGTCGTTTCAGCACTACTCAGTGCCACGAGTCTGATGGCGTGCTCAATTTCTGCATCTGAGTTTTTGATTTTCCAGCCACTTTTGGAAGTGGACTATGCCGGTGTCAGATTTGCACGTGTGAGCAGTCGTTTTCACCTTTCTCGACGCTACAAGATTGATGGTGTTTTCAGATTCTGCCGCAGAGCTGCTCAGCCTTTAGAAAATGGCAGCATGAGGTATATGATGTGTATTCCATGTACTTCTTCATTTATTTCTCGTTGAGATGCATTATGTCTTGCAGATCCCGGTTGATACATGAGTTGTGGGATCTTGCTTTGTGTTGTTATTGATGTACTTTCAGCTATGGATTTGTGTCATGTATGAGCCCCTTTTATGCCACATTGGCGGGATGCTCTTATTTGCTATGTGTATTGTTGAGATCCCTTGTTTGCCAGGATTGGCGGGATACTCTTATTTATTACATGTCAGCTATGGTCATACTGATAGGAGTCTTTCTTTATGTATGAGAGTTCTGCAGTGGAACATCTCTTAAAGAAGTCAAGCCACTCCTGCATGAGGGCGATTTTTCCTTGTATGTCATAGGGAAACATATCCATGTACATCTTCTTCTCACAACACATAATGCAGCGACCTACACCATCTTGACACCGAGGCCCGGAGATGTAGTCCCTCCTGGACGAACTCCGTCATCAAACAACGTGTTCTCATGATTGCTGATCTTGTTCATTTATGTTCCTCTTATTTATAGCTACAGTTGTTCATTTAAGTTCTTTAACGTCTTTAAGTAAATGCAATTCTATTTATCAGCTGAATTAAAAGGTCTTGGTTAAGGGGTATCAAGATTTTACCCTGGATCATCTTTGCCTGGAAGCTAAAGATCTTCTGGGTTTTCTGATGACAATTTTGAACCTTAAGTTGATAAGTGCCCTGATTAGCTTCTTGTTCCTCTTTTTCAACTTTTCATTAGCCTTTTCCACTTTGTGTAGAGATAAGGTTGAGTTCATATTGGTTTTGAGTTTGACTTGTTCCTTCAGAATATCATTCTCATTTTTGATGTGTCTATTAAGTATTTCCAGCTCATACCTATCCCTTCTTAACACATCTATTTCAGACAGTGGAGGACTAGGGGTTCTATCCCTACTCTCTGAAGCTTTCCTTTCCAAAGTTTCAACATAGTCATAAAATTCTTGTTGAGCAGGGTCAATTTCAGGGGTTCCTTCATTAAAATCCTCTTCAACATCTTCTTCAATAGATGTTTCCTCATCTTCTATATTTATCACCCCTATTTGTTTGATCTGAGTTTTCCTTAGTTTCCCCCTGAGTCTATGGCTTCTTCTTGGCTGGGAAGATCCCTCTCCTTTTTCTGTGGCAGATTTTCTGATTACCCTCTCTTTCTTAAGTTGTCTCTTAATTTGAGTCAACTTCTCTGAGATTATTTCCTCACTACTTTCCTGTATTGTTTTGTCAATTTCAATTTTTGAGGCTCTCCATTTTCTACTTCTCCTTGTAGGCTGTTTTTCGGGTGAGGGCTCTTTTGGCTCTTCAAAATGATTTCTTATCAAGAAATTATCCCAAGTATCATTTGTTTTGGATAAATGGTGTTCAATTAAAATCTTAACCAAGCCATGATGGTATAGAGTTGTCTCTAAGAATTGGACCCTTCTTTGAACACAAGAAGCCATATTTTTCAAGCTTTGAAGCAAGAAATAGGGCAAATTTAGCTCTTCCTCCAGAAAGTGCATTATCAGTCTAATATGGTAAACATAAAATGTGCCATATCTACCTTCACATGTAATAAATTTTTGCAGAATAAGCAATATATTTCTCCACTTATTTTTCAATGCAGAACTTGGAATTCCCTTCTTAAACACAGTGACATCCATACCTGGTGATTTTAGAATTTGCTTCCATGATTCGTTATGGAATTCTCTGTTTTTGAATCATCTCTCTCCATTTCTAAGCAATCTTGTTGCTTCTGCAATGAAAACTTCAGTGACAGTGAATTTAACATCTCCCACTTCAACCTCAGCTCCCCTAAATGACCTTTCAAATGTTTTAGTGACTTCTTTGTGGAAGCCATTAAATTTCTCAAGAAAATGTAGCCATCCTACCTGTTGCAACATTTCTTTACATTGAGGGTATCCTTCCAGGTATTTTGTACCCATTGGTTCGGTTCTTACAATAAGGCCCATATTTTCTCCTTCAATGTTCAGATTAATACTCTTTCTGCCCACGGAAACAATAACTTCCACCTTCGAATTGATATACCTCTAGTTCTCGGTGACAATGGCTTCAAACTTCGGACTGATATGCCTCTGGTTGACAGTGACAATGGCTTCAAACTTCGGACTGATATGCCTCTGGTTGACAGTGACAATGGCTTCAAATTCCACACTGATATACCTCTGTCTCTCGGTGATAATGGCTTCAAATTCCACACTGCTATACCTATGTCTCTCGGTGACAAATGGCTTCAAATTCCACACTACTATACCTCTGCGTTTACAGTGATAATGCTCAATCTCTGCTCACGGTGATAGTGCTTTGATATTCAAACGGATATATCCTTTGCTCTGCTCACGGTGATAAGGATATCTCTGTTTTGCGGAATGAAGTGCTGGCTATAGAATGGAGTGATGGAAGTAGTTACGGAATGAGTAAATGGAGTGAGGTGGAGAAAACGAATTAATGAGTGAAAAGACTACGAAGATTTTTACAACAGAAAAGAAAATCATCATTGAATGATTTGGTTGGGTGACGTGAGGAAATCAAACACTTCAGCCTTTTTAACCGTTTAAATGATGTCGGGTATAGAATTTGAAATGAGAGATTTTAATCCAAAGTTTGTGGAGGGTTTATTGGTCATGATCAATAAAAATAATCAAAACAACTTTTTCGAATGATTCATAACTAAAACTATGCTAAACTTTATGAAATGCCATTATAATCAAAACTTGTTACCTCTGTTTTTCATTTGCTTTTTGTGGTCTTTGTCTTCTTTGTTCTCCTTTGGAAGAGTCTTCATAAACCTTCTTGATTCTTCTTATTCATAGATATACTGGATCATCTTGTTGCAATTCAAATGTCTGCTGATTAGTGCCTTCAGGATTTGTAGCTGCGGAATGACTGTCTGGCTGCGGAAAGTCTGATCAGCTGCAGAATGTCTGTTTAGCTGCAGAATGTACCTGTAGAGCATTTTAATCATGGAATGGAGTGATTTGGAATATAAGTGAAATGTTATATGGCATGAATGAAGATGGATGATGAGACATGATATGTATGAAGTGGATGATGAAATGGAATGGATTAAATTTATGAAATGGAGTGGAAGAATATAAGAAATGGCCTGCAATCCATGACATGTGTTATTCATTTGCAACAAGACATCAAACTTTAAATTTTGACATGGAAATGAGGTGGATGGAGTATGGAATGAGATGAATGATATATGGAATGAAGTGAAGTATGAATGAATGAATGAAATGGAGTATGGATGGATAAGTGAATGGAGTGAAATGAAATGAGATGGATCATAAGTACAATGGATCTAAACTTATGATTTTGTAACAGCTGCTTGCAAAAACAAAATGGGAAAAGTTAGAGTGTCAGAGAGACTCTGATTTTCACCCTATCTTTTCTGTATAAACATGCCAATCAATGATTGGTTTTCATGTTTATACCTTTATTTATTTTATTTTATTTTATTTTCAAAGAAATACTTCAGAAAATTTAATCAAGTTGATGAAGAAGAAGAATTCTTCTTCATTAACTTCACATCACTGCTTTCTTGGAACTTCTTGACAAATTATTCTCTTGAGAGTGGTTTGTGATACAGCTTCAATCTATGACCATTCACAAGAAAAGTGACCTCTTCTTCATCTATAGTTCTGATTTTTACTGCCCCATTATCAAAAATTTCAACAATTTCATGTGGCCCAAGCCAATGTGTCTGAAATTTACCTTGAAAATCCTTGAATTTTGAATCAAACAAGAGAGCCCAGTCACCCTCTTTGAATTTCTTCTCTTTGATGTACTTGTCATGCCATCTAGCCCTTTGTTGTTGGACTAGACTTGTTTTCTGAACTGCATCTTGTCTGATCTCATCCAATTCATTAATTTGCTCCAATCTATGCTTTTGTGCCTCCGTTAAATCAAGTCCTAGCTGAACTGCCATTTTGAAAGTTTGAATATGGAACTCTATGGGGAACAAAACTTGCTTTCCATAAACAAGTTCATAAGGAGTATGGCCTGTTGTGTTTCTCCATGTAGTTCTATAGGCCCACAAGGCTTCAGGAAGCCTATCTACCCAATCTCTTCTATGTAAATGAACAGTCTTTGTTAGGATTCCTTCAATGACCTTATTAGTAGATTCCACTTGACCATTTGCTTATGGATGATAAGGAGTAGATTTTCTATGCCTGATTTTGTACCTCTCCATCATTTGTTCCACTAGCCTTGATGTAAATTGAGCTCCTTGATCTGTAACAATTTCCCTTGGGACACCAAAACAAGTAAAAATATCCTCAAAAAGAAAAGTAACTACGGATGCTTCATTAGCAAAAAGTAATGGCTTGGCCTCTACCCATTTGGTAACATAATCAGTGCAAACTAATATATATCTCTTTTGTCTTGATGGAGGACTAATAGGTCCTACAAAATCCAAAGCCCATTTTTCAAAAGGTTCAATATGTACCTGAGGTTGTAATGGCATCTCACCTGAAGGAGAAGGTTTCCCTACCCTTTGGCAAGTGTCACACCTTTTGACATACTCTTTAGCATCTTTAAACAAGGATGGCCAATAATATCCTAAATTAAGGATCTTATAGGTTGTCCTCTTATCAGCAAAGTGTCCGCCACAAGGTTCATCATGACATGCTTTGAGAATCTCAAGCATCTCATCTTCACGAACACACCTCCTAATGATCAAATCTGGACCTGTCTTGTACAACTCATTAGCAACCCATGAATATTTTTCACTATCATAAATGATTTTTCTTTTATCCTTGCATTCATTATTGAAGGAAATTTCCTTGAAACTAAATAATTAGCAATATCAGCAAACCATGGAGTTTGAGTAGAAATTGCAAAAAGATATTCATCAGGAAATTGATCTTCAACTGGAGTGTCATCTTTGATATTTTGGAGTCTAGATAGGAAATCAGCTACTGTGTTTTGTTTTCTCGGCCTATCTAGAATGGTAATGTTGAATTCTTGTAAGAGCAATAACCATCTTATGACTCTGCCGTTAGTAATTGATTTGTTCATTAAGTATCTAATTGCAGAATGAGCAGTGTGAACAAAAGTTTCATAGCCTGTTATATAGTGTCTGAATTTATTTATGGCATGAACAACAGCTAAAAACTCTTTTTCAGTTACAGTATAGTTTAACTCTGCAGGAGTCAAATGTTTACTGGTATAATAGATGGCATAGGGAATCAAATATTTTTGTCCCAATACTGCTCCTATAGCTGTATTGGAAGCATCTGTTGAGATATGAAAAGGTAACTTCCAGTTAGGTCCCCTTAATATAGGTGCTTCAGAAATTTTGGTTTTCAGGGTTTCAAAAGCTAACTGGCAATCAGAAGTCCATTTGAATTCACAATATTTGGTAAGTAATTTGAAGAGTGGAGATGCTATCTTGGTGAAGTTTTCTATAAATCTCTAATAATATCCTGTAAATCCTAGAAAACTTCTAACATCTCTTTGAAAACTTGGAATGGATAAGTTAGAGATGACTTCAAATTTTGACTCATCAACTCTAATCCCATCCTCTGAAATGTGATGACCTAAAACAATACCTTCAGTAAACATCATAAAACATTTTTCATGACTAAGTGAAAGGTTTGTTTCTTGACATCTCTTTAAGACTTTTTCCAAGTTTTCTAAAGATTCTTCAAATGTGTTTCCATAAACTGTGAAATCATCCATGTACACCTCTACACAATCATGTATTAGATCCGGAAAAATTCCTAATACTGCCCTTTGGAATGTTGCAGGTGCATTGCATAATCCAAATGGCAATACTCGGTAAGCATAGGTACCCCAAGGACAGGTAAATGTGGTTTTGTCTTGATCTTCAAGTGCTACTTGGATTTGGTTGTAACAACTAAACCCATCTAGGAATGAGAAGTACTTTTTGCCAGCTAATGTATCTAACACTTGATCTATTAAAGGTAAGGGAAAATGGTTTTTAAGAGTAGATTTGTTTAATTCCCGGTAGTCAACACATACCCTCCATTTACCATTTTTCTTTGGCACAATTACCAAAGGATAAACCCACTGAATATCTGAAATAGGATAGATGAAGTTGACATTTAACAATTTTTGCAATTCTTCTTTAACAATCTCCCTAAGATTTGGATTCATCCGTCTTTGAGGTTGTCTGATTGGTTTAAAATTTTCCTCTATATAGATGTGATGAGTGCAAGTCTTGGGGCTTATCCCTTTCATGTCAGTGTACTCCCATGCATATGCAGAAGAATGTCTTTGTAATACTTTGACTAACTCTTCTTGTTGAGATTTTTCTAGGTTCTTGTTTATGTTCAAAGTTTTGCCTGGAAAAATCTCACTTGTAGAGCTGCCAAATTTGTCCATAGAATGAAGAGACATCTGCCTTGATGACAAAAACTAAATATTGGATCCCTCTTGAAATGATTCATGTTTGTGTTCTGGAGAGGATTCAAAGTTTTCTAGAGTATTCAGAATTTGATTATCTTCACTAATTTCTGAAATTGTGAAGAGAGGTTGTAAATCTTCTTCATCCTCTATCCATTGAGTGTCATCTAAATCTGTAATTGTCCTAGCTGGAAGATATAAAGTGAATTTCTTAGTTGAAATACCATCAGAGATGTACATATCACCAGATCTACAACTAATAAAAGCATCAGTTGTAGCCAACCAAGGTCTTTCTAATATAACAGGATGTCCTCCTAGATTATTCTTAGGAGTTAGGATCATGAAATCCACAGGATACTCCCAAGAATCTAGGGACACTGGAATGTCTTCTATTACTCCATCTGGTTTGATCACAGATCTGTCTGCTAATTGTAATAGTTTGGGTGTAAAGAGAAGATTAGGAAATTTCAGTTTATCCATGATTTGTCTACTCATGATATTGATTGCTGCTCCTAAATCAATGAGTGTGTTTTGAATTTCAATTCCATTAATGTGAATTTTGACAACTGGATTTCCTGGGTCAAGATACTTTGGAATAGCAATCTCGCCCATCATAATGTCTGCTATTTTTCCTGCCAGTTGAATTTTCTTTGTTTCTCTTATTCTTTTTCTTGTTTTCTTCATGCTTAACTCCTTTATTGTTTTGGCTAAAATTGGAATTTCCTTGATGGCTTGTAATAATGGAATTTTAATGCAAACATTTCTCAGCTCATCTAGGAAATCATAATTAGGCACCATAATTTGTTTTTCTACACCTCTATCAATTTGTAATATTTCTGGAAAGGGAGGTATAGAAGCAGATGTGGATGGTTGCTCTAATACAGGAGTTGAAATTATTGGATCTTTTTGCTTTAATTTTTCAGTGTTTGGGTCTTGAAAAGATGTGTCTCCCTCAAGACTTTTATTCACCCGTAGAGAGTCTTCCTCAGAGTTATCTTGTTCTTGTATGATCACAGAAGGTTTCCTCTTTTCAAGTATTCTTCCGGACCTCAGTTGAACATCACTAAGGTCTAAAGGAGTAATTAAATAAGTTGGAAATTGTTGGCCTTCTATCATGTATGTGTTTTGAGGGTTCTTATTATTGGGGTTTTGTATGGGTTGAGCAGGCAATTGATTTGATTTTTGAGGGAATGGTAATGAAAGTGGTTTATTTTGATGTGGTTGGTTCTGATGATGTTGTTGAGGATTTTGTTGAAAATTTTGTTGAAGATTTTGAGGAAAATTTTGTTGAGGATTTTGAGGATAAAAATGTGGGTATGGTGGATAGGATGGTGGATACTGGTAGTATGGAGAGTATCTTCCATAGGGACTTTGTGATCCTTGTGCCCAAGATGGAGATTGATTTTGAAATTGAGGCCAAGGTTGCTACCAAGAATTCCAAGGTGGAGGTTGATTATACATTTGATCATGGAATCCTTGTGTTTGAGGTCCCTGCCAAGGTCTTCTAGATACAAAATTGAGAGATTTTGTGGAATCTGTAGGAGTTTCCTCCTGAAAGATAGCTTTGAGACCAGGAAGAGAAGGACAATTCTTGGTCTCATGTTTTTCAGAACAAATGACACAGGTTTCTACAACTTTTACATCCAAAGGACACTCTCTCAAGGCATGTTTATTTCTACATTTGGGACAAAAGATTGCCAAGGCATCAGATTCAGCTTTTTGCTTGTTTTGTATCTTAAGGGTGTCTATTTGTTCGCTAATACTCCCTAAGATGTCAGATTTAAAATCATCAAGCATGTGTCCTATTTCTGATCTACTTACTATCCCAGAAGCAGACTTACTTGCCCTTGCAAGAGCAGGATCTCTTGGACCTTTGACAGTTTTAGATTTCCCTCTTGAAAGGTTGATACATAACTCAGATATTTCAAGTAATGTGAGCTGTGATATATCCCCTTTTCCCATCATGTTAAGGATATCCAACCATTCATCCCTAATTGTTTTCAACAAAAGAGCTTTTAAGGTGTCTTGATCTAGGTTTTCCATTTTTGCTCTTTTGATGTTGTAATGAAATCTTTCCAACAAATCTTCTAAGTTTTCATCTTCTTTTTGTAACATCTTGAACACTTCTTCCTTATGATTTACCGGCATACAATAATCCAGATACCTCTTTAGAAATGCTTGTTTCATGTCTTCCCATGTCCTAATAGAACTGTTGATCAAACTCATAAACCACTTCAATGCTGCTCCTTTCAAGGTTGAAGGGAATAATTTCAGTTTTTGAGCATCTTGTAAGTAGTCATAAGTTATACACAGAACTTCGAATTCAAATAGGAAGGTTTCAGGATCTTCAGTTTTAAGTCCATAGAAGTTTGGAAGAACAGAGGGTGAAATGTTTTTCATGGTTGTATTGGTTTCTTCATCAATTATAGGGAACCCAAAAGAGCTTCCTATTTCTCTTCTACCTCTTCCTCCATCTGCACCTCTACCTCTACCCCCTCCAAATAATGTGTGTTCTCCATTAAAAACTCCTCCTCCTCCCTCTTCTGCCATGGTTGGTTCTTCTGTGATAGTAAGAAAGTTTATGTCCCTAACAGGAGTCCTTGAATTTTCTTCTAAGACAGATTCAGTGGATGAAGTGGAAGGTTTTTCTAATGGAATATCTGATCTTAGGTCTTCTAGAAGTCCAGGATCAGTAAAGGATGGAATGTGGGTCTGAGTTGAAGGTGTACTAGGTCTGGGTCTAGGTGAAACAAGTGGTGTTCTAGGAATCAAATTTTTGTTTCTGCTGCTTATAAATCTACCCCTTGAATCTCTCTCTCTACGCATATAATTGTTTTTTGGGGTTAAGAAACAAAGGTTACCTAGTTTTCACTTCCCCGGCAACGACGCCAAAATGTTTGGTCTCAACCTAGTCTCCTAAATTGAGTTCATTTAATTGTCAACCAGGGTTGGTAAACTGCTGAAGTGAAGTGTATTGTATGTACCTAGGTGTTTGTTTCCTAATGCGTTGTGTTTAGTGTTTTATGATGTTTTTGGTCTTTTGTGATGATTTATGATGTTTTTGGTCTTTTGATGGTTTTTATGTTCACAAGGAAAATGACTGAAAAGCTAGTGGAAAGAAGCTATTGGTTAAAAACATAGTGAAACCTAATTGGTTGATGACAAATGAAAAATGCAAATGCAAATACTGAAACAGAATCAAATATAAACTATGACTAAGTAGAAACAAAGCTTGATAATGACTTTTAAGGAAATGATTCAAAACATAAACTTAACTTTTCCAATTCTTTCCTCAAAGGTATTTTGGAAAAGCTTAAGAAATGGTCAGCTAAGTATACAAATTCTCCTAACTAAACAATTAAACAACCAACTTATAATGATGCAACATTTTATCCATGGTTAAAGATATGTTGAAGTGTATTTGGAGGAAAACATTGATACCATCATAAGATCTCTACTCTAAGACTAGTTCCTAACTCTGTTCTGCAACTTAGTTAAACATCACTAAACCTTACTCAAGAGTTATAGATTTCTTTTCAAAGTAATCTTTTGAGAAAAGGCTTTGTTCATGAAGTAGAAAAGAAGTTGCAAAAGTACTTCAGGCCTTGAAATGATATTGTCTTCTGTTCATATGGTTATGAATCAATTATAGATTTAGAACAAGAAGAGGTTTTGTAAATAATGAAGGCTGTTTTGTTAAGTTTAACAATTGAAGTAATCTAATATGTAGTGGATGACAACTAAATGTGGAGTGAAAATGCAATGAGTTAAGCTAAAACTGAACTTAAGATGTCACTAGTCTAAAACAGTGTTGAACTAATAAGTCATTATCAAACTCGAAACAAAATAACAGAGCATGAGTTAAGTGCAATTAGACTCCGGAGTATCCTAACTAAGTTATCATGCATTAATCTATGGGATTATACAGCCTGTTTTTTCCATCATGATTGGTATTTTGGAAGAGTTTCTTAGAACAATCCTGACTGTACAATTCAGTGCAAATGCAAACATAAAGACTGAAAGCAATTTAAAAACTAAGATATCACAGCTGTATCCTACCCATCATTATGATATTTTGGAAGAGCGTTTTAAGAGCAAGGTCAACTATGTTACTTAGCGAAAACAAACAACTGAAACATTCATTATCATAGTCATGCCTTAGACATCATAAGGATTTTTTGGAAGAGTTTCTTCTTTTGGAAGAGTGTTTAGAACAAGTATAACTGTGATAGTGAACAAAAGAAATTACAATTAAATCCTACAACACTATAGCCATTTCCCATTCATTTTCATGATCTTTTGGAAGAGTTTCTTATTTTGGAAGAGTTTTAGAACGAGTATAACTATAGTGGCTAATGAAATTAACTATGAACTCAAACTTCAAAAAACGTAAAGGCAACTAAGATACTTATCTAAATTACGCAAGTAAATCCATGCAGGAGGCAGGGGCCCTCTACCACCAGACGGAATCTAACTCCAAATCAAATCAACGCTTTCAAAGCAATACTGTCTTCTTCATTAAAGGAAAAATAACTTGAACAGAGTAGTCTGCGTCTTCAGAAATATAGCATGAAATCTAAGCAAAATCCAGAGCAAAATCTAGCCTAGCTCTCGATTTCCCAAGTGTTTTTATCACAAAATTTACATAACAGAACTTGCAACAATTCGAGGATAATTGTCTTTCCTTATCGAAATCATACTAGGACTCTTAAAGTGGCAGCGTAAAAAGGAAAAGGACATCTGGACTAAGACAGTCCTATTAGAAATCTGCTTCCTTAAATGAGTTCCCACATACTAAAACCATATCCAGAATTCGGTTTTTCCTTCATGGTGAGCAACGAACAATTTAGACATGACGTGGAATATACTCATATGTGTTTTTTCTTGAGAGGCCACATGGAACATGCTTGAACGTGAAGACAGTTGTAGAATTTCCGGTTAGCTACGGAATGTCTGCATTCTGCAGCTAGTTCCGATCAAAATGCATTACAATGACAAAAATCACAAAACTTAGCAAGTTAGTCATGTTAATCATTCTAAAAGTAATTTTAACTAAATTCATTCATCAATTGGGTCTGGGATAACAATGGACAAAGGAAAATGAGGTAAAGTAAGATGAAAGAAAGCACAATCTTGGGGCTCAACGTCAAGCTCCTTAAAAAATGAAACCAGGTCGTCGGAGCACGGTTCTTTTTCTGTGTCAAGCTCCTTAAAAAATGAAACAAGCTGGTCGGAGCATGGTTCTTTTCCTATGTCAAGCTCCTTAAAAAATGAAACCAGGTCGTTGGAGCAGAGTTTGTTTTCTTGTGTCAAGCTCCTTAAAAAATGAAACAAGGTTGTCGGAGCAGAGTTCCTTGTCTTGTGCCAAGCTCCTTAAACCATGAAACAAGGTGTCCTGAGGATAGTTCTTTTAATGTGTC
The DNA here is from genome assembly GCA_034641835.2 of Pinus albicaulis. Classification (NCBI taxonomy): domain Eukaryota; kingdom Viridiplantae; phylum Streptophyta; class Pinopsida; order Pinales; family Pinaceae; genus Pinus; species Pinus albicaulis. The sequence continues at coordinate 595,279,141 of CM076569.1, read as the reverse complement.
AACCTCATTAAAATAATGAAACACGTTCTTGTTCAATTCGAGTCTTTGATCAGATCTCGTAAAATCCCAGTCGAGTCTTTCTTAGATCTCGTACCTTGAACCTTCACTCCCTCCATCTGTTTACTCAGGTGCATGGACTGAAGCTTGGGGGGCATGTACCTCGAATTGAGTCACCATGCTGGGGGCATGCTTAATTTTTCAAGCATAGTTTGTTTCCGTTTCAAGCTTGTGTAAAAATGAAACCGATTTCAAGCATAGTTTATCTTTGTTTCAAGCTTGTGTAAAAATGAAACCAACTTCAAGCAGAGTTTTCTGATTTCAAGCTTGTGTAAAAATGAAACCATTCCCATTTTACCTCTTGTGATTGCCATTTTATTAGCCTGTTTTGCCAGATGAGCCTTGGTTTTCTCACTCCATCGTCACTATCTGCTTGGCCGATCATATGCCTTCACTTGGTTGTTTTACCCATTCCTGAGGAACTGTTGCGATGAGTGGTCTTGTTAGCCAGCCTCTTGACTTTTATCATGTTTTGAGCAGTTCCACCATTACCGGAACCAGTAGCTACCCTTTATACCACTCGTTCCTCCAGGAGGAGTCACCTTTCAGCTCTTTTCTGACTCTCTAAACATGAAAAGATTTCCGAGGCCCTTGTCGTTTTGATCTCGTTAAATTGGACACGAATCGACATTCACCCAGTATAAGTTTAACCCTTTTTCGGGCTGGGATGGATTGATTACGAAAAATGAATACCCTAGCCTATCGCGACTAGGAGGTTTTCCCGGATATTGTTTTCTACCTTTTCGGATCTGGGAAACTATTTACGAAAAGGGACCTGTGGAGTTTTCTTTTCCGCTGTCTTTTCAAACTCTCTGAACATGAAAAGACGCCGAGTTCTTCCTTTGTCGGACTCGTTAAACCCTGATGACATTGGATTCCGTCGAAATGACGTTCTCCGAGTTTCTCCTTCCTAGGACTCGTTAAATGCACTAGGATGGATTCGCCCGAAGGGCGGACTTATATGACAAGCATATGGTATCCTCTTCAAGCTTGTGTAAAAATAAAGAGGTACTCACCAAGATGGTGGGGAAAAATGGAACCATCGTCGTTGTCATTGGCAGTATGTCGCTCTTGAACATGGCACTTGTCTGCATTCGTGTCGGGTTGGGGACATCTCATCTCGTTTCTTCACTTTGCCTCCGTGGTTTTGGGTAATCTCTTTTGACCTCTCCTCTGCTCATTGCCTCGTCACCATGACCTCTGATCCGTTGATGTCAAATACTGCCAAATCCACTGTCGTGCCGTCAATATGTTCAAGAGAAGTTGGCCTCTGCAAATATCAACCTTCCTCTGTTTCTCATACGATCCTGATTCACAACAAAAACATCATGTTCCTCTGTCTCGTGTCGATGATGTGGGAATCATTATGGCCCACCTTCGATCGAGGTCACTTCCTGTCGACATCAACTCATTATCCAGGAAGTTGGTCTAGAGACTCCTTATGGTACCTTGGAGCCTGCATGCCTCAATGGCAGGTTCGTCGCATTCGACGAGAGGTTTACATCATTGGCCTCCGATTGAGTGATTCTGCGGGTGTTCGACGTCAACTCATTTATTCGCACGCCGTAGATTGTACCTGTAGTACCTTGAGGGCCATTGTCATTATTGGTGGTTCCTCTCGTGTCTGTTAACATCTTTCATCATTGGCTGGTAATCAGACGATGTTCTTGCATGTTCGACTTCAGCTCACATATTCGCATGCTTGAACTTGTACTCTGTTCGGGTCGAGATGGAGCGCAAGACCCTGGATTGTGTCTGTTGTAATCCAGGCTGCGATTTTGTGGACTATTATTACATGACTCACTGATTGGATGGCTGCGACCATACCTGAGTCTATTTATCGATCCTCTCTGGATGGCTGCGTCCATGCCTTGGATCTCGATTATTGTATACTCTGTTATGGATGGCTGCACCCATACCATGCATATATATCATGTATCTTAAACATCAGTTGTACTTCACTCCGCAGTTTTTCCGATGGCAGTGTTTTCGGTCGGCATGTTCTCGTAAAGCATTTCACCCCTCTCTCTCTCTCGGGCCTCATGCTTTAGGGGGCATCTGTTACACAACAATTTTTCACCGTCCCTGCCATTCCCCATCCCACATATTGGAGGGCTCATTCCGTGACCTATGAGCATAGACAAGACTTGAAAATACTTTCATTGCATCCCTCTGAAGATGAGATTTCATTTCCCTGAAGACATCTCTTTGCAAAAAACCCTAAAAACACCTCTTTTTTCATTGGCGCGGGCAGCCAGTTCAGTACCCGCGCCAATGGGGGAAATCCTTCAAAGAGGGCGCGCCAATTGGCGCTCTGTCCCAGAGTCTCACTCGCACCAGCCAATTTAAGCAGTGTTTTTTAAAAATAAATGGCAGAAGTTTTGTCCTAACAAATTCCTGGACTGATATCTATCTTGAGTTGGGAGGTTTGGCTACAGATTTCCATAGAGAGTAAGTGGTTTTCCACCTCTCATGGAAGCTTCCTTGATGATAGGGCCAATCCCATAATTATAGGGATCCCAACTCCCCTTCCTCCATCTATAAAAGCTTGCTCATCTCTTTTGCAAGCTAGTTCCCAAGAGCTTTCACACCCTTATGTTGCAAGAGCCTTCTTGATTCCCTTAAGGCCAAATCCAAGCAAGGAGACTATTGTCAAGTATCCGGAGAGAGAGGCTTGTCCCATCCTTGACAGGCTTTATCGAGACATGTTTTGCTGACGACCCGCCAAAGGAGAATTCAGCGTCGAAGCTTTGGTTGTATTCTTCTTTTGACTCTTTAATGATAAGCGACTATTGGTTATGGTTCCACTCTTGTTCTTGATTATGTTCATGAGTTATGTCCTCTTCAACTGACATATAGTTGTATATACTGGATTTTATGCTTGCGTTTGGGTTGTTTCTTGCATGTGCAGGTGTCCGACCACGGAGATCGTGAGGATTGTGATCTGTCAGGGCAAAGGAACGGGAGCACCACCTCTTCTAAAAAAAAAAGCGTTGGATTCCAGGTAATCCTTCCTCGCAAGTCGATTTATTTATGATTAGGAACCTGCACTGTAGCGTGTTTGATTGTTGCTAGACCCGATCTGGGCTAGTAGGGATCGCCTCTGTCTGCAGAGGGGATTTACCTCCTCAACACCTTGTCATCAAACTTCCTCATATCGATATTTGGAATATGGTGGGTATTCCATCCAACATTAGAGTATATGAAATCATGATTAACATTTATTTTGTTCTGATCATGAGTTTCCTCTAGTATCTTTTCGCCATTAGGAAACATTTCTTGTATCAAATTTTTGAAACCTTCCATGTCTTATTTTAGATCATTCTTCATGTTTTCCATTTTTTTCTTCAATATCATCCATCTTAGCTTCCACGACTTTCTTCAAAATTTCTATTTAATTTTTTGTTGCTCTTTGCGAGAGTGAAATTTGGTGGACATGCTCTTGTAATTTTGATATGTCATGTTGCAGTTCTTCATCTTCATGATTCATAGTAGAGTCTTTTGAAGGCTTAATGGGTGTTGAATTCTTTTTAGGGGGAATTTTAGAACCCAATACTCATATCTATTCTACAATATGCCCTTGGAATCAATTCAAACTTATTCTTCAAGCCAGACTTATGCAATTCGGAAAAAAATAGACACATTTTTCTTGCTTTTGAGGAGCTCTATATTGAAACTGAATTATCTCTGTGATTTAGGATCTTCAATATCTGAAATTCTGCCCTATATTAGCCCTCTAAATACTCTTTCGAATGCCATAGGTCTGACTTGATTTGGATTCTTCAAGGAAACTTTATGCTCAATCTCCCACAATGACCTACTTATGGACTGTTTTAGTAGATCGAATTTGTACGGTGTGCCACGTGTTACTATTTACTCCTTTGTCTCTAAAATTGATATATAGGAAACTATATTCTGTGTGATTGCGGCCGATTTTTACAGAATTTGATCCATATTTATGCAGGAACGCAATAAAATATAGAAATAGACATAAACACAGAGATGCAGCGGAAACAATACTTCATTTCATTAATATCAAAGAACCGAAATATGCTTACAGACATAATGGAAATAGAAATAGCTAGGGTGCTGGTAGCGTATCTCTGAGAAGAGATGTGGTGGCTACAAACCTTTGAACTATGTTATAATGAGGCTCGAGGGCCTATTTATTATTTAGAAACAATGGAAAAACTGAAACGTCAAAAACCTAACCCTAGGAGATTAAGTGCCAAAACTGTGGGTCTCGTTTGGGTAAACTAGGGTTTCAACTTCCCGGGGACGTAACTTTGGCATTCGATATCCGTTTGATTCGCTCAATAGCTCATTAGAAATATCTATCCGAGGATTACAACTTTATATGTGAGCAACATCAGTCCGTGGACACATGTTGCTCTCGGTTTTCCCAAAAAAATGTCGTTTAGGGCCTCGAAACGGCTCCGGAAGTTCAGGACCCGAAAAATTGCTAAAAATAGTAAGTTTTGTTGCAACTTAAAAACTGAATGAACTTATGGTGGGGGTTCAAATGGAATAGGTGGGTGGCCACCAATATCCACCTAGATCATTAAGGCCCCAAAACGGCTCTGGAAGTGTAGGACCCGAAAACTTACTAAAAATAGTAAATTGTACTGAATGTGAAAAGCTACAAGAATTGATGGTGCCTGTCCAAATGGAATAGGTGGGTGGCCACTGATATCCACCTAGATCATTCCTCCCTCCTTAGGAAGCAATGGTCCCCATTTCGTTGAGATCCTCCATGAGATGAGGCAAATTCTCTTGAACTGGGCATTAGATTTGTTAAAGATGTCATGGACCTGCGGGAGGACATGCTGGATGCATTTAGTAATTTTGGTTTCCTTATCAGCCTCAGATAGTACATGTGTGGATTTTGTATGTGTAGTTGCAGGAGGTATGGAAACATCAGGCGGCGATGCGTCAGGGGTCGGATCAATGGAGTGCTTGTCCTGACAATGTAGAGGAACCTCTATGTGTGAGGAGAAAATGTCCTCGTATTCCTCCACGACTTTCTCCATTTGTTGCAGCCGTGCAGGGGAGCCCTGTTTCGATGTCGTGGCCACAATATTCTTCTTTCCCTGTGAGCGAGTTGTAAGGAAAATAAATTTCTTGGTTTGGGAAACAATCTTACTGCGTTGTTTTGCAGTATTCAAAGAGATGACAGGAAGCGGTACTACCTCTGGTATCCTGTACAAGTTATTTCCCAAAGTAATAATAACAGCACGAGGCCTAGCCTCATACATAGCATGTCACCTCCACAAGTATGGTTGGCCCAATAATACATCAGCTACATGAAGAGTAGCAACATCACATAATACCTCATCCGTGAATGGTTTGATGTTGTACAGAAGGTGGCACTGTTGGCAAATGCAGATATCTCTCCCTGGGTGAATCCACCTGATGGCATATGGTTGTGGGTGTGCTATAGTCGGTAGGCCAAGCCGCTTCACGACCTCTTGTGAAATGAGGTTCTTTTGGCTTCCACTATCGACAAGGAATTGCAGTGGAGAACCCTTCACCCACATCTGCGAATGGAAGAGGTGCTCCCCCTCTTCTGGATCCTCGGGATCCTCCCTCTAGATCTTGGTGGTGGAAACAATGGCACTATGATCTGCATCAATGATTTGCTTCCCTTTGTCATTTCCTTTGTCTGGTTCTAACTCAGGATCAGAAAATGCATCTGATTCGAGTATCTTTAGTTCGGCCACCAATGATTGTTTGGCCCGACACTCGTTTGTGCTATGAGTGGGGCTATTATGAAATTCACACCACTTCCCCATGTCCTTCTTTGGATTTTTGGTGTTGTTCTGAGTCGCCCTGCTTTGGCCTTTCCCCTTGTTCTGAAGTTCGGGGGAAACTCTCCCTGGCTTTGGATTTGCAGATCCAAAGTCTCGCTTCTTCTGCTTAAATTTCTGCTCGATCTTGGCGGCATAGTGATGTGTCGTGCCAAGAGATGTAATGTCGAGGAACTCCATTACCTCCTAAATGTGTTTATGCAGACAGCCGTGGTACTTGAGCACCAAATGTCTCTCTGAATATTTAATACCCAACTTTTTGTGCAGGGTATGGAACAAATTTGTCAGTTCTTGCACATCTTGATCCCTTTGCTGCCACAGTGTGGTCCATTGGATGTATTTGTCCTCGTATCTCCCCACGGGGTAATATTGTTCCTTGATGCCATCTCAGAATGAATTCCAAGTGGGTGTGGCTAAGAACATAGAGGGTTTCCCTTCATCCTCTTTCTCACAGTAGGTTTCCCACCAGTCTTTGACATGGGGAGCAGCTTTGAGGAGTGAAAAAATAATATTTTCTCGGTCGAAGAAATCATGGACCAAGAAATACCCTTCCAGCAAATTCAACCATCTATCTATGATGTCTACATCTATCTGTTCTTCAAATATAGGAATGTCAAAGTTTACCTGTACCATGAAGGGAGTGGCGCCTCCAGAGTGGCTGTTGGATGTAGATGCGCCGTAGATGGGTAGTCGTTGAAGGATCTGAGAAAAGTTATCCATCATCGCATTCATTTGTTTCTCGAGGGCCTCCTCAAGAAATATTTTGATAGGATCTCCTGCTCCCTCATCTTTCTTTTCTTCCGCCATGGGAGGTCCTTGGGGTTTGCGAGACTGATCTTGCAAGGGTTCAACTAGATTGAGCCCTAACTCCTTATACCCTGACCGCGTTGGGGACATGCAAAGAAAAACAGAGAAAGATCAGACCCCTCTGATACCACTGATCCGGATTTATGCAGGAACACAATAAAATATAGAGATAGACATAAACATAGAGATGCAGCAGAAACAATACTTCATTTCATTAATATCAAAGAACTGAAATATGCTTACAGACATAATGGAAATAGAAATAGCTAGGGTGCTGGTAGCATATCTTTGAGAAGATATGTGGTGGCTACAGACCTCTAAACTATGTTACAATGAGGCTCTAGGGCCTATTTATTATTAAGAAACAATGGAAAAAATGAAACGTCCAAAAACCTAACCCTAGGAGATGAAGTGCCAAAATTGTGGGTCTCGTTTGGGTAAATTGGTGTTTCAACTTCCCGGGGACGTAACTTTGGCATCCGATCTTCGTTTGACATGCTCAATAGCTCGTTAGAAATATCTATCTGAGGAGTAAAACTTTCGATGTGAGCAACATCATTTTGGTTCATGGACACATGTTGCTCCCGGTTTTCCCAAAAAACGTCGTTTAGGGCCTCAAAACGGCTCTGAAAGTTCAGGACCCGAAAAAATGCTAAAAATAGTAAGTTGTGTTGCAACTTAAAAACTAAAAAAACTGATGGTGGGGGTTCAAATGGAATAGGTGGGTGGCCACCAATATCCACCTAGATCATTAAGGCCCCAAAATGGCTCCGGGAGTGCAGGACTCGAAAACTTGCTAAAAATAGTAAGTTGCGTTGAATGTGAAAAGCTGCAAGAATTGATGGTGCCAATCCAAATAGAATAGGTGGGTGGCCACCAATATCCACCTAGATCAGAATTCCAATCCGATGCTCAGAGAGAGAGTTATGACAATTTTCCCATGGTCACCTCTTTGAGATGAAATTCGAAAGCCTGAAAAAACCCTAATTTCCACAAATCATATATTCAAAAATATTGTGAGCCAAGATCTGAAATTTGTACACGACATTCTGTAGGATTTCAGCTTTTCTCTATAAACATTTTAGCTTTATAAAATTTGTAGAAATATAGTTATAGCAAAAATTCCACGATGACTTGTTTAGGTGAAACTCGTGAGCCTGAAAAAACCCTAACATACACAGATCATATCTCCGAAAATATTACGAACCAAGATCTAAAATTTTTACATGAAATTCCTCAGGATTTGGCTTCACTCTTTAAAAATTTCAACTTCTGAACCTTCGTAGACAAAGAGTTATAGCGAAAATTCCACGATGACCTATTTGGAGCAGCGAAACCCTAGAATCCAAAGCTCTGATACCAAATGTTATGAAACCAGCTCAAAAAATAGAAGAAAATAGAGATCAACGCCTTAGAAATAAGCCACTTAGAGGGTTAAACCTCCTTTAAATTACATAAATGAACAATTCCTGGACGATACAAATGAGAAAACATCCTTCTATTTATAGGATTCCATGGGATCACAATATAATCCTAGCCGACCTAACAATAATAATGTAAGGGCACAGTAATAAGAATATTGGGATTATAGGGGTACAAAAATAATAATAAGGGGGCTACACTAACAAAAATAAGGGACTACACTAGTAATATAGGGACCTAACATGCTTCAAAACATTCTACAATGAGTTCATAGAGAAAAATCAGCTTCAAGCCTAGAGCTTGATACGAACTCGCCTAACTTCAGTAGATTTTGCAATTTTTTTCTCTTTAACTCCAAAAACATGCCTGCAGCTCTATAAATGACTTGCTATGTTATTATAAGACAAAAACTGGCCAAAAAAGGTGTTTCTTACCATCTTTTAAGGGGCAGCAGGGCCATCTTCCATCACAATCATATTTAAACCTTTTTTCTTCAATTCAACTTGTACCATCTCCATTGAACCAAGCTAACATGATAAGGTGTTGGAAAAATAATACACTAGAGTTAAAACCTTTTAAACCTTAGTTGAGATGGTGAGTTTTCTATTGGTGAGGTTGCAAAAATGTTGTTGTCAGCCATGTCAACCTTATGAAGTGTATTGTTGAGTTGTCTTCATCAACATATGTCCCAATGACACTCCACAATCTATTTTGATGACTCATATTCTTCCTAAAATTCATTAAATGCCTCAAAAATACCAAAAATTTAGCTCACTTGAAAAAACAGAGTATTTAAACAAGTTCGTAACAAATTCTGACCAATTTACATTGAATTCGTTGTGGAATGGTGTAGAAGTGCCAAATCTACATGAAATTACCAATTTCACTTATGCATGAGACATATTTGGGATTTTTATTTGAAATTAACACCTATCACCTTAATGATGACCTTTAAGAACCCCGCATATGTACATTTTTTAAAATTCAAAATTCAAAAGACCCTATTGAACCCTAAGTGACTCAACCTTTTTAACTTAAGACCAACCAAATTGTTATCATGGATAAAAATATGGTAAGATAGTATCAAGGCAATCCATAGTGGAAGTAGAGTGAAAGGTCCAGGTCGGAACCACATCCCCATCAAAATCCTCTGGTGAAAGAGGACTAGGGTCAGAATCTGCAATGTTAACGATAAATTGATAAGCGATTTCAAATGCAGGCATGGGGTATGTCATTCCACCCACTTTCTCGTCCTCTAATGTGGCCATAGAGGGGGGTAAAGGCCAATGATCAAAGAAATAATGAGTTCTAAAGAACCCTCTTCGAGAAGGGGCCTTGGATAATGAAATGACATTAATTCGAGTGATAATAGAAGGAAGATCAAAATTACCCATCAATGAGGAATACATTCTGACTCCTAAATTCTCTAGAGGCGGCTTGGCATTCTTCACCAAGGGAATGGTAGAATGAGAATATGCATTAGATTCTTTAGGGGAATAAGCCATTTGATCAATAGTAATGATTATCCCTTCATGGGGAAATCATATGATGTGAAATAACAATGATACAATAAAATCCATTTCAAAATCCAATTTCGACCCAATAAAAGATTATAATCCAAGTTGGCATCAACTATTTCAACCTCGATATTAACCACCTTTCCCACAACATAGACATGAAAGGTCGAAACAATTCCACGTAGCCTATGAGAATGACCATCAAATGTGGTAAGGAGAGTAGGTGAAGGGACAACTTGAGGAGAGCTCATAACTTTCCAACATGCAATAGACATGACAAATGTGGAAGCTCCCTCATCAACTCAAATTTGAAAGATATTCATTTTCCGATGTAGATTTGATCTGGAAAGCCGTGTGATGGGGGAGTCTCTTCTTAATTTTCAACGTATCAAATGTTACAGTAAGATATTTTTTGGGATATATCACACTGATCGCATTGAGCAATGCAATCCTTTGTACATGGCATGAATGGATTACCTCTAATGCAGACATCGCACAAGGGCTTTGGGCCAGATATTCAACAATAGAGTAGTTCTGGACATCCTTGGCATTAGGATTGATAGTCAAACATTTTATAGATCCTTTCGACATCCGAGGTATAGCCTGAATTACATGCTTCTCAATATGGAGCAACTTTGGATCATCGAGAGCAACCTTAGCCTTAGAAGGTTTTGGCTCACCATAATCATGTGATATTGTAGCAACATCAACATGAGACCTCACCATGTAGAGATTCTATGAAGTCTCCCATACCTAATTTCCCCCTGTGGAGGTCTCAGTATTAGTATTCATGTTAGCAAGCATTTGTTGACCCGGGGGAAAAGGGTTAGTCAAAACATCTTGGGAGATAGAAGAACCATGTTGTGCTAACAAAGCACCAAGTGTACTTAATATTAGGGAAAATATGAGTTAAATGATCTCCACTACATAATTTGCATGGAAACTGACTTTCTTTTTCGACTCCTTTTTACCCTCCCCAATATTATCACTGGGTTTGTTTCCATTTCCCTTCCCATCCTTATCCTTTTTCTTACCACGTCCCTTTTTATTCCCATAGGATTGTTTATTTCCTTTGGGCTTTGAAGATTGGATAATGTTAATAACTAAAGGTTGATAATGCATAGGCACTAACGATGATGCTTGAACCAAAGAAGCAGTTTGTAAAGACAACTATTGCAACTGACTTATCATGTTAGTCGTGCTATTATCGATCAATATAACTACTCCGTTGGCATGGGGACCAAGCTTGGGTTTGGTTAAATCAATCTTAGATCGATGAGCATCAGGAAAATTCTTATATAGGACTCCAGATTGTGAATATATGAGTTCTAATTGTTGGTCTCTAAATATGGCATGTTCTTCAGTGAACACTCCAGAGAGCGACACGTCCTTAGAAATTTCTGGCTATAAGGATTTTAAAAACCATTCGAGAAGGAATTAATTAGGGATATAGGAATTAATGAACCTCTTCCTTCTTCGTCATTCCTAAATATGGTTAGAAATGTGTGTTTGTTTGTCTTGCTAGAAACTATCCAATAACTCAGTTCCAACATCATATCGGATAGGTAACTCAAATGGTTTAAAAACATAGTAGCCAATAAACCAAACGTAGTAAAGGTACCCCCACTAAGTTCTATATACAAATTCACAACATTTCTAGTTAGGGTACATTGGAATAATCTCAACCTGATGGAATCATTGATCAGGGAGTTGGATGAACACCATAAGTGGAATATTGTTACATGATTTGTCGAATCTTCCCTAGAATTCCCTTCGAATTTTGGAATATCAAATTGAATCTTGGTGGGAACCAGAAGCCAAGCTGAATTATATAGGATCAGATCATTTATCAATTTTGAAAGATCTATAAAATTTAGGGTTGCCAGGAATGGTAAGTGCGGAGGAGATGGAGAATTCCACCCACCAAGATTAGTGTTTCCAATGTTAAGAAAAGAGTATCCTGGATTTGTAGAGGCACCAAGTTACTAAGTATTATTCGTAGAAGAGGTTAAACCATAAGGACATAATTTTTGCCCAGATGTATTTGAAGGGTATCCACCCACTGTCATAGGGTTACCAAACATAGGAAAATCCCCCCTAGCAAAGCACTGAAAGGAGAGGAAAGCCCCTAATTAGGATTCCATGCATTCGCTAGAGGAGAAAAAGCTTGTGATGTCCCAACAAAGAGGAAAGGAATATTCCCCTATTGACCAAACAAAAATGATTGATTCCAGGTCCCTAAACCATTAACTGAAGGGTTTTTCCATCCTTGACTTCCTTGAGAAGGATTAAAATTCTGACCTTGAGTGGAGAAAGGTATTGATCCTATGTTTAAAGAAGGGTTGACATGAGGTATATGACCACTTCCAGAAGGAAAACCCTAAAAATATGTTGAACCACTTGGCATACAAGTCACTAATGTGGAAGCATCATATGGGAAGGTTAAAGGAACCAAGGGAATTGCACTGGATGGCATCCCAAAAGGATTGGAACCAACGCAAGAAGAAAAATTTTGGGTTCCCCCACTTGAAATTGGAATGGAGGTAGAGCGAAGAACTAGGGTACTAGGTGTGATAGTGGATATAGCAATTGTACCCCCTCCTTCAACTGAAATAGGAGTATGAACACCAGAAGCATCCATAGCCAAAATTATGTTTCTAACATTGGCCATCGAAAGAAAAGAAGGATAAAAACCAGGGATCGCTAGCTTGTGAGTCGGGGTTCCAACGTATTATATAACGTTTGGAAAATTAGAATGAAGTGGTGAAAAAGGAGTCTCGGGAGACTCAGGAAAATCTTTAACCTCAACCTATTCTTTCTACTGGAAGATCACCCTAGAAAGGACGGGAGTGTTCCTATCCAAATCACGACTTACATTAGGTTCACCTTGTGAAACAATAGCCCCAAGAAGAGGATCAACCTTCGACGCGTTTTTTGCTACTGGTTGAAAATCACCAGCAAAATTTCTCCTAAGCCTTATCGATGAAGACTTGACACTCATTGGTGAGAGCCCATGAAGCCTCCTTGAATGAAGAACTATTCGATCAACCAATTTTAAATATTAAGAGAACTTTTAAAGACTCAAAAAATTAAAAAGCTATATAAATCTAGGAGCAAAGGGCATTCACTAAAAATTCCCTAAAGAAACAACCAAACAAGATAATTCCAGGTATTTTTGCTTCAAATTATTATGACCAGACACAAAAATAAAATAAATTGAATATAACAACCTTCTGAAGATAGTATGGGATAATTACGGCCTAGGCCTACCAACAAAGGTAACAAAAATAGTTATATTGACCTCGAAACAAAATCCTTTTCCGGTGCAAGTACCTGAGCTTCGAAGGGCACCCTCGAGAAGTACTAATGAGAGTGATACAACATCTGCCTCAGGTAACAGGGGTATTACCCCCCACAGTCACCTATGTGGTCCCTAGGAAAGGAAACTAAGGTCACCAGTTTGTATTGGAAGCAGGGCGGAACAACCTTTGGTCGAGATCCAACAAATAGGAGAGGGGGTATCTCTCTTCCCTGTTTTCACTCTCCCTCGTGCTTAACTCCCGTATAAGAAGAGATTTTGTGAAAATCTTAACAAGACTTTATTTCACTCTTTTAATCAACTTATATGTTTAAATTTAAATTGAACTTGGAGATTTAACTCTCCACACACCTATTCGAAGACCTTAAATGCCCTAGACTATTTGATGTATATATGACAAATAAAAAAAAGTCTAGTTCATTTTAATTAAGCGCTTGATTTTAATGGTTGTTTTTTAAGTCACGTGTAAATGGAAGTGCAACTTATGATGTTTTTGATGCAAGAAGAACCAATAGAAAACCTAGATACATGAAATGCAACTCTTTTTATTCAATGAATAATGATTTCTACAAAGGTTCTATGAAAAAACTATGAAATAAAAACTCTTTTATTTTCTTTTTTAAAACACACTCACACCCTCAAAATCTATCTAAAATACTACAATGCTTAAAGTGAAACTACCTTAATGAAAACTAAAATGTTTAAATGCAATATGCTATGGACTACCCTTAAAGCAAACAAATGTATTTTTTAAGAAAACCAAAAAGAAAAATTTTACACACAAGGAGAAATAAAAGCAAGAAAAATTCTCCCAACCCAAGAAAATTTCAACCTTAAGGGAAAATTTCACGCTTGTTCAAAAACAAAAAATACCCAAAAAAAAACAAAATAAGGAAAGACAACAAATAAAAATATTTCTATCTTTTCTTTTTTAAGGCTAAAGAAAATTTTGATAAGGAAAAGAAACTAATAATTCCAAGATCAAAATAGACTATAAAATACCTAAAATATCACAAGCCATAAGAAACCATGAAGATGATAAAACCTACAGCGAAGAGAGAACAAAGACTTGAATAAAATGATCTAAACGGAAGAAAAAGGACATAAAACAAGCAAGAAATATTTCAGGGAACCCAAAAAATTTCCAAGCCTACAACAACGCTTCTCAAAAAGGTAAAAAGAAACAAAATAGGTCAACTTTAAAGAATGCAAAACAATGTGATGAAATATTGGGTTATAAGCGAACTGAAATCAATTCACTGTACCAAAGATACAAAATAATAAACCACTCACCAAGAAGGCATGCACCCAATCTTTAAAAACCAAAACTTCAACAATATGAATACCTTAGGTTGAAAAAGTCTTTTCACAAAAAGAGATAGGAAAATGATAATAAACAATAAACATGACATTTCCAGACAAATGATGACTCCAAGGAAGCATTAAAAACCAGACAATACCTTTTACTAGAAACAAGATTTGAAATATTCAATCAAAACCAAATATACATGACTGTACAAGGACAGGCCTATGTATATACACAACTATACCGAAGGAAACATGTGTATACGCATGTTTCTTTGGAATTAAATTTGTATGTATGTGATTGTGTGCAAGAAAAATTGGGTATATATAGACCAACAAAGAAAAACAAAAATACAAGTCTGGTCTAGAAGATCAAACTACCTACCCTGATTGCAAATAGGCCAATGACACTGGAAAAATCAAGAAACCAAACAAAAAGGCCCAAATAAAGAGAGAAACAACCCTTACAATGAAATACAAGATTGTATTCCCCAATGGAGTCGCTAATTTTGTTGCAGGATAAAAATCCCTAGGGTCAGGGTTGAGAACCCCAACAGATTGACAAGAAGAAAGCAATAACATAGTCCTAATTAAACTACTAAAGTTGGGTTAGGAGATAGTACCCGTAGGTCCTACGTTTGGTGTCGTTCTCATAAGGTCCAAACCCTCTGATTCCTCCAAGGCTTTTAGACTTGTAATAAAGTTCAAAGAAGCATGTATAAATCAAGTAATTCAAAGCATGAGCATAATGTGAATGTTAGATCATGTAAACATAAGGATATAAATAATAAATTATACATAATAAGATCATAACATGAATTAGAACATGATATCATTACATTTAGGAACAAGACAAATCTTCTTTAATGATATCAACAAAATAATATGGAAGAATACAACATGATTCGACCACCACTCCTAGCGAAACCTTCCTCCAGATCCGTCCAACCCAAGCCTCAACAATCATCTCTCAAGGATATACAAATGGATGCCATATAATGGAAAATGAACTAACAATGAGAAACACGGGTTTTCTATGACTAAGGATGCAAGAGGCACAAGGAAAATCATACTTGATCGGGGACCAATCGAGTATAATATCAATATCCTACCTCTTTATCTCTTTTGACCTTCGCATGAGGTATTTTTATATCACCCAAAATTAGTTGATTCAGTTGGGATAGAGTTAGGCCACAGGATCCTATAGGTATGCTTTCAGTGAAACCCATAAACCCCACCAAAAAAATAGGATTTTTATATTTTTTGATATTTTAAATTATATACAGGGAAAATTTTAAGGATGGAAATCAATCTTAAAGTTTCGAAACCTTGGCGAATCTTACTGTCCCTAACATGCAAATTATAAAAAATTTAGCGATATTTTTCTAAAAATATTCAATTTTATAATTTTTTTATGTAGTATCTATAAAAGTTTGGCGAATTTTAAGGTTAAATAATTTTAAGATATAAAATTGGGGCGAATCATTTTTAGGAAAAATGGAAATTGGCGAATATTTTTTTGGAAAAAACATAGAAAATTAGCCCACCTATGAATATTAGCCCCTAAAATTTTCCCTGATTATGTATGTGGGTTATATATAGATGTACCCATGTGTGTACATTATTTTTGAAGGGTAGAGTCGCATATGGAATTCAAAATATTGTTTTTTAATAAAGTGACCAAGTCTTAAGGGAAAGGGCTACCCAAGGCCATATCACAAAGCGTCAAATCTACAAGAGTGTTTAATGATGCTATAACAATGGACTTTGTCAACTTGCAACTAAAGCAAGAGATTCTCTCGAGCAGGATATTTCAGGTTGGGAGCAATAAATAGAGATGTATAACATTGAAAATGTTCCTTAGATCAAATCAACAGTGCCATGGTATTCACACATATGGTAATTTTTAGAGCACGTCACCTTTCCCATGCATTTATCGAACAAAAAAAAGAGGGATATCTACCATAAAGCTCTATCTTACCAAATTTTTCATGGAGTTATTTTTAGAAAGCAAAATAATGGTGTCTTGCCAATATTCCTTGAGCCTCAATATAAAAATAAGGCACTAAATATTTACATGACGAATTGACAAGTGGTCATTATGTGGGTGATACAACTGCGCATAAAATAATGAGGGTTGGTTATTATTGGCCCACCATATTCAAATATGCTCACACTTATGCTCACAAGTGCCTAGCTTGTCAGAGATGTGTCGCTTGGGATCAAAGGTTAGCTGCCCCACTACTAATAGTAGCAGTCGAGGAACCATTCCAATAGTGGGGACTAGATGTATCATATTGTTGTAGAAATATTCCCACATTTTAAAATCAACAATGATACATTTTAATAGTGACAGATTATTTTATTCGATGGATAGAATCAATTCCTTTAAGACAAGTTAACGACCAGAAAGTCATCCAATTCTTAAAGTAAAACATTATAACTAGGTTTGGCATTCCAACGTCTCTTGTCTTTGAATATTTGAGTTGTTTTTCTTCAATTAAAATTTATGAATTCAGATTAGAAAATGGTATCATGTTAAAGCATGAATATAACTATTACTTGTGTGGAAATAGTTTAGCTGAATCAATAAACAAAACTATTATCCGCATAATCAAGAAAACCATTTTATATGAGCAAAGTAGCTAGAACAATGGTTTTAAAAATGCATTATGGGCTAACAATGTAACTCCTAATCCTTCCTTCAAAACCTCACCATTCTTTATGGTTTATAGTAAATAAGGTATCTTTCCCCCCAACCTGTATCTCCCAGCCTTGTAACCCTCCCAAGAGTCCTAAGGTATACCTTGCCTTCTGGTTTAACGCAGGATAGATACTTTTCTCAAGCTTGAGGGAGAAAGGACCAAAGCTAAAGAAATATTTGTCTATGTTAAGTGTTTGTTTGACAAGAAAACTGTGGGGACTAAGAGTTTTGATGTGATCGACTTAGTATTGAAGTGGGATAAATCCCACGAACAGAAAGGAAAACACATGAAGTTCCAACCTTGGTGGATTGGCACTTTCACTTTCGAATAGAGCCTTGGTCATAATACCTTCAATTTGAAATCCTTATATGGGAGGTGTTATTGCTTAAATCTACCTCAGGCTGAAAAAGGCAGAGTTCAGGGTAACATCAAACCACGCTCAGTCTAGTACTACCAGATCAGGAGAGGGCTCTCTCTGGGTCAATCTCAGCAAAGATAATCAATAAGGCTTGAGATGACTTGAAATAAAAGCTGATTTTAGGCTAGGTATATAAGTAACGGAGTTTTATTTTTATTTTGGGGCTTTTTGTTGGAAACAAAGGGAAAGGCAGTTTTGTATCCGGGGATAAGGCCTAGTTTTTGTAGAGTTCTGATTGGGGCAAGGAAGGAAATTATTTTGATGCTTTGGATTGAATGAATGGATAGCTTAGACCGGTGAGGAGCTGAAGAGGGCAAGAGGCTTTCAATAATCCTCTTCAAACAGGTGAAAACATGGAAAATTAAACAAAACTGAAGGCAGAGCAAAGAAAGCTAATGAATTCCACCTTTATCACTCATTTTTTTAATTTAAGAAGAAAGGAGAAGGAAAATGATACACATAAACATCAGTGAAATTACAATCACATAGAGAAAAACACCATCAAAACACAGAGCCACATGGATCCCAAAGAGTGCTTCAAACCCTGGTTTATTCCTTTGCCAAAATTGCAGAGATGAAATGTACAATGAAGTGCCAAGCAATCCCAAGTGTCCAACCCTGAAAATGACTGAAGAACTACATGATATAGAACAGCCTAACTCATTCCCATGCCTCTAGGGGTCAAGCTCATCATTCTAGGAGCTTTTTCAACCATATCTAAACTAAGAACTGGAAAATAGGCAATGAAACAACTTGCCTCTATATGATAGGAAACGTATTCATTCACTTACATTTCACTTTTTGGTGAATGAATCTACTAGAATGCGTAAAAATGTGCCAAAATTACATCAAAGTCATGAGATTACATAAAGTTACATCAAGAGTTACATGAAAAATTCAAACTAGCCAAAACTAGGCGAAAATCTGAGCTGCTGAGTGAAAAATAGGCCAAATTTCCCTATGGGTCGCGCCTGAAATCTCTATGCATAGCACAAGTTTGAGGCTGATTTTGAGGGCCTTCCCGAAGTCCAAATTGAGTACATGATAGCTCGTTGGAAAGCCCTACCTGTCTACTTTCCAACCCAAGTAGAATTTCTGAATTTGGTTTCCATTTTCCCCTCTAAAAATCAAATCTCTCAACACTGCTTCCTGTGTGTGCAAAAAGTGGCAGAAAGGCCATTTTTAGGGTGTTTTTGACCCTTTAGGCAACCCAAAACTTGTCAAAATCATTAGGTAATCCATAGGCATGCATAAATTTTGATGAAAAGTCCAGAAATGCAAATTTTTCCTCTAGAATAGCTGCCAATTATAAGCGCGCGCCAAGTGGCGCTACGCGTCAGGCAGGAAAATCTGTGTTTAGGCCCAAAAATTCAAAATTGACAAAATTTTTCCCAAATTTCTTGAAATTTGGGCTGAATTTCCACCATCAAGCACTATGTTGGGCCAAAGAAGCTTCGGCCAAAATTTGGAGTCTATCATGCCTTTTGCAATGCTTTAGTGCCCTCCTTAGCTTTTCTTTCAGGATTTTGATCCTCGCTTTGCAAACATGATTTCGCACCCAATA
Organism: Pinus albicaulis; assembly: GCA_034641835.2. Classification (NCBI taxonomy): domain Eukaryota; kingdom Viridiplantae; phylum Streptophyta; class Pinopsida; order Pinales; family Pinaceae; genus Pinus; species Pinus albicaulis. The sequence continues at coordinate 595,260,220 of CM076569.1, read as the reverse complement.
ATGGTTCTTCATGTGTCTGAGCATGTTATTTTCCTTTTTTTCCTTCTCCAAAAACTTCTCAAGATGAATGTTGACCCTCTCAAGCCAAGTCTCTCTATCAGCCTCAATCTCCCGCTCAATGGGTGTCATCTCGGTTTGGCTTCTTCAGGCAGCTTGCCGGTTCTCACGGATGTTTTGCAACTCCATGATTGTTTGCGGATCCTCCAACTGTTTGTTCCGCTGCTCCAGGTATTTTATGATCCATTGGGCTCTCTACAACTTGACGGTCAAGGTATCGATCTCAGCCTTCTGCTCCTGAATGGTCTCTCTCAACTTTGAGCTTGGAGAGCTCAAATCCTCATCAATAAGTATGAAATCAGTATCTTGGCCTCCTGAAGGGCCCTCATCCTGCATAGGCCTCTTGCCTCAGTCCTGTACCTGTACCTGTGCTGCTGATGACGGCAACGAGACCCCTTCCACCCTGGGTGGAGATAGTACTCGTCGGGCTGCTGCAAATAATACTCTGGTGCCTCTCTGATAAGTAACAAACACTGGCACGTTGATAGGCTCTGTCTCATCACCTTCAGGCTGATGTGAAGGTTCACTTGGCTCATGAACAACCTCCGGAGGAACCTGAGGGGTTGGAGCAAAGGAGACCGTTTCGTTTTGAAATTTGAGAGAGATGGTAACAAATTTTGTGTTTCGGCGCTGTGCGTCACGACAGTGGCCCAGTCCGTCATGCCCGTTGTGTGTGCCGCACCAGTTCAGAAATGCACTGTGTAGAGCGGCCCCATGTGCCGCGTCCTCCACCCAGTGCATCACGACTGTCAATCTCACCACAGTTTTTCCTTCCAACACTGCTTCGCCCTCCTCCACGATTTTCTTGGCTCAATGCTAACTCTTGGTATGAAAATGAATTATTGAAACACAACAAATATCTTTTATGCCATAGACTTTGATTTTTTATTTGAAAAAACCCACTTTCTAAAGTCTGAAAACTTTGACACTTTTCACATAAACTCTTTTTTGCTTGTTTCCTTTGATTTTTTGAGCTAAATGATGAATTTCTTGTCTGTCTTTGCAGGGATAGCTGGCATGGGATTTGGAAAAGGTAACCAGGGTTGCGCCTGTGATACTTTACAACTGAAAAAACTTTAAAAATTACATTGCATTTATTACAAAATATGAAATTGACGATTTTTCTTCAAAACAGAGTTTTGAAGAAGAATCATTATCAAGCATTATGACGATGAAATTTTTGCAATGAAAACTTATTTCGAACCTCCCTCATGTGCCTGCTGACATTATTAGACATTTTGAAGACTCAATCAACGAAACCCTAGACCTAATGAGACTAAAAACCCTAAAATGACTCTTTTCCAAACAGGAGGCCAAACATGACTGTAAATGGCTTCAAAATTGAATTTGATGAATAGACACAGACAAGCAGGTACAAGAAATGAGGGATATGAGTGACAAGACCCTTCCGTCAGATGATCCATTCTCCTAATGGAATGTAGCTGACTGAACTGAATGAGACACCTAAAATGAAATGCAACAAAAGAGATTTTGATCTCTGATGGAGGGATGAAGATACCAACTCTAACATTGGCTCCAATGGGGATGGTAGCTCCTTGGAGGTGCCAAGAACTACAGATTTCTACGAGAGTAGGCAGTGCCTTCGTCCATTGGGCTATGGAGTCCATAACTTCGAAAAATCAATATAAGACTCTTGACTCAATTTATTGACTGAAAATTGACTCAAACCGACTCAATTTTAAAACCAAAATGACTAAAAAACTTGACTCGACAAACTCAATCCAAAGCTGAAATCAATCCTCAGAGTTATAGCCTTCACCTCGGGCCCCAAACTGAAGAAAAGATCACAGCACACACTTGCAATGAAACTGAAATAAATGGTATGTACAGTGACAATGTAAACAACAGAAAACATTTCAGAAATGATACCGCTTGAGCAGCCGACCATTGACCGGCCCTCCGAGACAATCTTCTCCATTCATCTCCTTCAGAAGAAAAGCATTCTGACCCCGATATGCAGCAATTTTAAAGGGTCCTTTCCAGAGATTTTTGAACTTACCGTGCTTACCCTTTTCCTCATTTCTTTCATCCCATTTCAGCACCACTTCTTCCAATTGAAATTTTTTCGCCTTTGCTTTTCTGTCATAGATTTTCTTAATTCTCTCCTGCAGCTTGAATGTGTTTTGGAAAACTTCTTCTCTCATCTACTCAAATGGATCATTTGATTTATTCTTCTTTGCATATGATCATCTTCACTACCAGCTTCATGTAGAAGTTTGACCACTGGAACTGCGAGAGAGGTAGGAAACACCATGTCAACTCCATATGCTAACTCAAAGGGGGACATACCAATGGATTTCTTCTGACTCACCCGATCTGCCCAAAGTGCATTGACCAACTTCTTATGCCAACTTTTCTTGTTTATTTCCAGCAACTTTTTAATGATGTTGACCAAATATTTGTTGGAAGACTCTGCAATCCATTGCCTTGTGGATGATAAGTGGTTGAGTGTCCCAAAGTGATTTGATACTTGTCACAAAACTCAATCATCCTCTTTGATTTGAAAGCTGCTGCGTTATTAGTGATTAACTTATTTGGGCAACTAAAACGAGACAAAATGTTATTCTCAAGGAATGAAATTATTACCGAATCCGTAGCTTGCCTGGTGAGAATCGCTTCGATCCATTTCGTGAAATAATCTGTTGCTGTTAGGATCCATCTATGCTGAGCTGAAGAAGTAGGATGGATTTCGCCAATGAAATCCAAACCCCACTGCTGAAAAGGAGCACTTACCTCAATGGGCTTAAGCATCAAAGGTTGCAATTTCTGCCTCCCTTAAAAAATCTAACATTCATGACAACTTTTGACAGTCTTATACACATCAGCAAAAAGTGTTGGCCAATAATACCCGGCTCTCAAAATTTTGTTTGCCGTTGTTTTCCAAAAAAGGTGACCCCCGCAATATCCTTTATGAAAATCCTCCATAACCTACTTTGCTTCTTCTTCCACCAAACAGTTTAACAAAACACCACTGAGATCTTTCCAATAGAGTGAATCATTCAAAATACAAAACTTAGTAGCCTTCAATTTCAGAGTTCTACTTTTGTTTCTAGCCATGCCACGTGGTGGTGACAAATTTTGCAGTACATATACAATATCTGAATACCAAGGAGAAAGCACAAAGATTTATGATACCTGAATTGATGAAATTTCCTCATTCTCCTTGGACATAGCAACAATAAGATTGATGTCTAAGGCATGTAAATTTGATTCAGCCATTAGCTTAGCTAGCCCTTGTCCTTTGATAAGCTTTGTAGGCTTTGTCTCCACATCATACTCCAACAAGGCAGCAATCCATTTGCCCCGTCTCCCTTCTGGATCTGTTTGCACTAAAACATCTTTAATAGCAGTGTTAGGAACATAAGCAAGAATATGAGAATGCAGAATATATACTCGAAAATATTTCAACACTTTCACTAAAGAAAGAGCTTGCTTTTCAATGATGTTATATTTTAAGGCTGCATCTCTTATAGTTCGGCTGAAAAGAGAAATTGGTTTTTCATGCTCATCTATTTTCTGCATCAATACTACTGCCATAGTATGCTCCAAGGCAAATGAAAACAAAATAAAATCCTGAGTATAGTCTGGGCTGATCAAAACCGGAGCTGAAGAAAGAGCCAAATTCACTAAATTGAAAGACTTTACAGCATCCTCAGTCCACTTTACTATGCTATCTTTCTTAAGCATGTTGTAATCTCTCTTAGATGTTTGGCAAGATTAGGCACAAAGCGGCGTAAGAAATTCATCTTACCATTGAAGGATTGAATCTCCTTTTTGTTCCGGGGAAGATCAATTTGTTGAATAGCTTCTACTCGAGCTGGGTCAATACGAATGCCATCTTTTGAGATAATATGACCAAGAAGTTTTCCTTCATCCATGGAAAACAAACTTTTCTTCGGATTGAGTGACACACCATACTTTCTACGTCGCTGAAAAACAATCTTAAAATGGTAAAGGTGCTCTTCATCAGAATTGGAAAAGACTGTCAAATCATCAAGATACACAAATAGAAAAACATCTTTCTCATTTGCAAATGCCATATCCATTGCTCGCTGAAATGTCGGACCAACATTTTTCAAACCGAAAGGCATTTTAGCATAATGGAAAGTTCCCCACGGAGTGGTGAACGCTATTTTGTCTCTATCATCCTCATGGACCAGAATTTGGTTATACCCGAAATAACCATCGAGTAGCAACATACGAGATGCTCCAACTACTCGCTGAAGTATGTGATCCATTTTGGGCAATGGATAAATGTCTTTCAAAGAAACCTTGTTCAGATTCCTAAAATCAATGCACAAACAAATCTCACCTGTCTTCTTGCGGACGGGCACCAAATTGGAAATCCAATCTAAAAATCTTATAGGAACAATGATACCAGCCTTGTATAATCGATTCAATTCCTTCTCAATTGAGGGCAGCAACCTCAGATTTATTCTTCTCAACTTCTACCGAAAGGGCTTTTGATTTGGAATAATAGGAATGGTGTGCTGAATTATATTGGTATCATATGTCTTCAAATCTGAATAGTCCCAAGAAAATACATCAGCAAAAGAAGACAATAAACTAACATATTTTGCTTTTACCTCTGGTGGCAATGCTTTGGACAATTTCACCATATTTGGATTCTCAGCTGATCCAATGTTCACATCTTCAACTCCCTTTTCAGTTGGCCGCAAGGTTGGTTTTATAGCTACGACATCTTGAACAAAAAGCTCCTCTAAAGGTATTAGACCTTTAGGAATGACAATATCCTTCAGCTGCAATACTTCCATCTGATTAATTTGCACATCAGCTTCACCATCATCATGCTCCATATCAATTGAAGTGCCTTTGAATTTGCCTTCATTTTGCAGAAATTCATCAGTCTCATCATCATCTTGGAATACTTGCCAATACCTTTGATTGTCCAGGACAGTCAGACAATGCTTCACATGAATTTCAAAATTTTTACTTGAGTTCATCGAAATATTCAAATTACTTGCTGCCTTGGCAAGTGCATCTGCAATACCATTCTGAATATGAGGGACACAAGTCAAAGTATAATCTAAAAACAATTTCAAGATATCAAGAACAACATTTCGATAAGCCCGCATTCGAGGATGCTTAGCTTGGTATTCACCTTTCACTTGCTTAATTACCAACTCGGAGTCGCCATAGACTACAATCCTCTTAGCATTCAATTTTCTAAGAATTTTCAAACCAGCAATCAAAGCGTCATATTCAGCCTCATTATTCGAACAATCAAAAGCTAATTGATAAGAACAGACCCTTACATTACTCGGTACCTTGTTTGGGTCGAAAAAATGGCTGCGTACCCAAATACCAATTCCAGCACCATCACTTCCCACTGCACCATCAAAATCCATGGTCCACAAACCATCTTCATCTTCTTCCAAGTGCTGAAATTCTGTTTTCTCTGTTATTTCTGCTTGTTGTCCATCAACTTTTTGCTGTTGTCGGAAGGCTGATTGCTCAGCAGAACCTTCAAGTTCTTGTCTTTCTTTATTCAAAACTTCTCTGAAATTCTCGGTGATTTCCGGAATGTCCTCTGCTTCAACTAACTGACTATTTACATCATTGAAACTATCTGAATACAAAAAAATGGCTCTAAATATGTATGTACATAATTGATTGGATGATTTACCAGTTTCTCCTTGCTGGTGATCATATACTTCATATTTTGCTCCCGATATAATCTTCTCATCTGACCAAACACAGGAATGGTAGCATAGGAGAAATCAAGCTGCAATGTTCCCTTTAGTTTCGCTCCCCAAGATCTGGAAAGAAGCATGCCAAATCTAGGAGGAATATCCGCCACAACCACATCCATCAAAACATTCTTAGTCGGAATCTGATCTAAACTAACTACCAAATATTTGATGAGCCCAATGCATCTTACTCTGCTAGAATCGAAAGAATAAATATCATGATATTTCCTAGTGATGTCCAATCCCAATTTCTCCATGATAGCTCTTGGCATGAGATTATGAGATGCTCTGGAATCAAACATGGCATTATGTAACACAAAATCATGCAATCTAAGACTGATATAAAAAGGAGGCACATCACTATCTGGAGACTCACCATCCAATGCTGGTCCAAATATCAACTCAGGTTGATCATCTTCCACATTCACCATATCAGAAATTGGATCGAAATTCAAAATTTTAGATACCTGACCCTTATAGCTGTTATTTTTCATCAATTCAGTCAAAGGAATGGAAAATTTTAACTTAGCAATTTCACTCTCTAAGTTAAAAACTAAAGTTTTTTCTACCTCTTTGGCTGGAACATCCTTCTTTTCAGCTTTCTCCCTCGATATAGTTGGCTGATTAGATCTTTCATTTACTGATGGAGACTTGCTAGTAGTGGGATCAGCTACCTCTTTTCCCTTCTTCTGTGCAACGGGTGCATCATTATTTGGTGTCGAAACTTCCTTTCTCTTTTGGATTGGGTTGATAGGCACATCTCTGTTTCTAAGTGAATATTGTCACTGTTGGGTGGACAAAGAATTCATATAACCTCTCTGATACTCATCCGACTCTTCTTCAAGAGCTGTCTCATTTGCCAAGATGAAATCCTCATCTTTTTGTACAACTGAAATTTCTGAATATTCCTCATCTTCAGTGATAAAGGTTGGCATATCGTCACGTGTAAAGAAGTGATTCTCTTCTCCTATTAAATTTTCTTCATCATCCGATTCCGGACCAACAACATTCTGCTGTAAAGGTGTCTTTACCTGTTGTTGTACTGGCAGTTCTTGTGCTCGTTGTTCTCATTGTTTGATCCTGAATTGTGGTTTCTTCTGGCCACGGAAGTTAGGATTTCTGATCTGCGGTTCAGGCTTATCAAGTGTTAATATTTCAATCATCTTTTCCACCTTGCGAAGTACTTGATCTGAAGTAGAAGCCTCTTCCTTTATTACTACTTTCTTTTTAGCTCTCAATCTAGCTCTTGTCATTTAAATTAGCTTCAACACTCACTGCAATTTTCTGCATGTCTTCCAAAGTGGTCGGATCTCTTCCTCTTAATTGATAGGCCATGTCCGGATCAAAACCATTCAGAAACTTAAGCAAGGCTGACCTCCTAGATGGCCTTAAATCATCAGGAATTGCATTGTAAACCGCATTAAATCTAATACAATAATCTTGGACAGACTCACCAACGTTCCGCTTGATCTTGGTATATTCAGAAGTGATCTGAAGAGATCTTTCTTTACTTCCCATCGATCTAGGAATTGTCTCTGTAGCTCAGCGAATGTAGCGATACTTCTAGGCTGCAAAGCTCTGAACCACTTTCTTACTTCACCTCCAAAGGTTTGCACAAATAATCTCATGGTCACATTTTCTGCATCAATCTCATGAAGATCAAAGAATTCTTCCATTTTATCAACATGTTGCTGAGCAGGAACACCTTGAGGAGTGCCATCAAACAATGGGATCTTACTTTGATAATCAGCGGGCATGTCATCCAAGTTCTAAGGTAACACGAGAGGTGCAAATCGAGCAGCCATTTCTCTTGGTGGATTTATAATCGGTCTTGGAGATATAGGTGGAGTAGGAGCAGTAGATGTATGAGGTGTATGAGGTGTGGATGGAGGCGATAATACTGCAGATTGTTGATCAGGCATAGAAGGTTGTACTAGAATGGTAGGAATGAAAGGAGGCTCGGTATGAACTTATGAACCAAATGTAACTGCTGATGTCCCAAGTGTTTCAGATGCAGACTCTATGAACTCATGAATATTTGTTGCCACAATATAATTTTGAATATTCAAGATGTAACTGTCAATGGATCTATTAGCATGTTCAATTTCAAGATACTTGATAAACTCGAGATTTATGAAAGTAGAACCAATAGCACTTTTAGACTTAGTATCAAACAACGACAACTCGAATTGTTCATCAAACTCTAGATCTTCAAGATATTCAAAAACAACGAGACATGAATGCGATTTGAATAGAGGAATCACAGGACTTTCTCGACGATGGATTCTTGAAATCAGATTGGGATTTTCATACACTGGAGTTGGATCAGGATCCGTATTTGCTCTAGTATGTCTTCTGGAAGCCTGTGTGTTGAATTATTTTCAAAAATCAAAGGGAAAAAACCAACTTGTTCAACCTATCAAATTATAGACTCATCACCCAAAAGTCCAAAATGATCTGATGTACTGGGGAAATTTACAAGTCAAGTGTCACGTTTACAAGCTAGACCGGAGATTGACTTGTTGAAAATGGCAACAAGAAACAGTGAAGGAGGCCTCCTGAAACATCTTTCCTGATCCTAGTTGGAAAGTGATCACCTAAACTAGGTGGGGACCACACATGTGATTTTTGTCGGAAAAATCTATTTTTAGACTATGTCTATTTTTAGACATACGGAGCATGATTCGGGGATTCCAGTTGGAGATTCTTGAAGTATGCGACATGTTGGTAAAAATAGATGAGACCCTTATTTTTAGGACCCAGGCTATTTTTAGACCGTGTCTCCTAAAAATATGGAAGTCAAATATTATTTACCCTTAATAATATTTTGACTATAAACAACAGTTTACTCTCTTGGAGCACTTCAGTTTGACCCCCAGAGGTGGGGCATGCAGCTGACATAAGGAAATTCGAATTTCCTATGAGTTAAGTGAGCTATTGCATGTTAGACTTCAGTTAGACTCATGTGGTAGAGTTTTGGTGGAGTTGATTGAGGAGTTAATGAAGGTTGTGTTCTGGTTAACTAGTTGAACTAGTTGTATTTAGTTTAACTGGCTAATACACTAGAGATGAGTTGTGTGAATTAAATATTATTTAATTCACTAATTATTAACTCATTATTCAACTAAAGAACACACCAGTTTAACTCAGTGCATGGACAGTTCAGTGGAGACCAGTGAAAGAGGTAGATGAAAGGGTGAGTATAGCTATCAGTTGGAGGATCAGTTTTGCATGGGATTTGCATAACACTTGGAGGAAATTACCAATGACAATTGCACAGTTGAAGCCAGTGAGATTCGAACCTGGATCTCTATTTAGACCAGCCTTGATTGCGCAATAGAGGCAGAGAAGTAGTGGGTGTGTTTTGAACCTGTGACTTGTTCAAAACCAAGCTAGTTTTTGTGTAGCTTTGGGAGATAGTACCGAGTACTTGTGAGGAGTTTGTACTATGTATTTGCTGCATGTTCTCTCCATTTATAACATACTATAGCTGCGGGGTTTTCAGCTATAAGCTTTCCCCATACATACTGTGTTAATGTGTGTGATGATTTGATGTGCTATCGCTTCTATTCTTTCCGCATGTGACAATTAATTGTAGAAGAGATTATGTGTTATGCATGCAATTCGAAATTGATGTGTGATCAAGTTAATCTCCATTGAATAAGTGATTATTCAAATACACTTTGCAAAGGTATTTTATACAATATTAATTGCCTAGACTATTATGGTGATTAAACTGCCTTCTTTTATTAGGCTCCTCGCATATGGGCTTTATAGCCTCCGGATTCATCTTTGTTTGGAAAGTGAAAGGTCTGGTAAAAGCCCATGCAGTCAATCTCTGATTTGGAAATAATTTATTCTCAAGTGTAGATCGGAAGCGATTGAGTTTTAGAATAAACTCAAGAAACATAAAGATGGAGAAAGCCAGAAATATACATGCATATTGTATATAATTTTCTACATGGAATGAGAGCGAGAATTTTTGGCTGCGCGAGTTTGTAGGGAATATTTGAAAATATTTGGTGTAATATTTCAGAAACAAATAGCATATTTGGATTCCTTGCGGAAAAACACCCAAATTGAAAAAACAAAATCGGTCGAATCAGAGCTCAGATGAGGGAGATATCATCGATTTAAAATTAGCTCTTTTGTTAGAAAATTTTGCGATGGCGGGACAATTGCAATGTGCGCGAGCCAAGAATCTACATGCACTGAGGTACAAGATGCATGAAAAGCTTTGAGGAGCAAAGAAGAGGTTAGTGAGCCTGGTGGTTGAGAGAGAAATGTTCTCAACATGCAACAGAGGAATATTCAAGAAGTTGCCGTATCCCAGCATCCCAAGGTACTTGGGAGAGATGGGCGTCTCGCTCGTAGCCTCGATGACGTGGAAGCATGAAAGGCATGCAACCTAGCGTTCGAGATAGACAAGTTTTGCATGTAGGTACGAAGTAGATGTGATGCTCATGAGTTCTGTACCGATGAAGTGTGGCGAATATGCTAAATCGAAGCTTGAGAGGGAGCAAGTGTTACATGCAGGCAAGAAAGACATGCAACCGAAGTGAAGAGAGGGAGCAAGTTTTGCATGCATGTAAGAGTGAACCTCGTGATGTGGAGCAGCCACAAGATGAGGATCATGGAGTGGGAGAAACCACTCATGCAGAGAAATTTCGTGCCAGATGGGCAGAGGGAGTGCATGCAGCTATACAACCAGGTGAGAGGTGGGGTGACATGCATGATTAATCCCAATAGGAGATTGCGTATCTATGAGATGGTGTGATCTATTGGATTGAACTCGGGCTACGAGGTGCCTTCCACAAGATGGCGCAGTAAGACGTCGGGGCTTGGAGTGATGCAGCAGATCAAAGTGACAGTTGTCGGACATCGTGAGCGTTGACCGTAGCCGACAAAGAAGTGCAAGAGTGCACAAAAGAGTTCAACAGCCGCAGTAGTTCCCGATGACATGTGCAAGCAGGCCACAGTAAGTCGAAGACTTTCAAGGACAGATGCCAGATGCACGAAGACCGATTGAGTTTGGAGCCTACGTCCGCTGTGAGGAGCGCAGCGTATGCATGGAGTTGCACAGTGCATGCATGAGCCCAGGCGTGCGCGCGCAAAGGGTGCAGGCGGGCGCACGGGCGGAGCCGTGCGTCGGCCCACGGGAGCGGGCGGGCGCTTATGAAGGTTGCAGGGCGAATGCATGGAGTTGCATGTCGGATGCAAAGACAGTCCTTTCTTGTTGAGAGGGAGTGTTGAAAATGGAAACAAGAAACAGTGAAGGAGGCCTCCTGAAACATCTTTCCTGATCCTAGTTGGAAAGTGATCACCTAAACTAGGTGGGGACCACACATGTGATTTTTGTCAGAAAAATCTATTTTTAGACCATGTCTATTTTTAGACATATGGAGCATGATTCGGGGATTCCAGTTGGAGATTCTTGAAGTATGCGACATGTTGGTAAAAATATATGAGACTCATATTTTTAGGTCACAGGCTATTTTTAGACTGCCTCTCCTAAAAATATGGAAGTCAAATATTATTTACCCTTAATAATATTTTGACTATAAACAACAGTAGCATTTCTTGGAGCACTTCGCCTTGACCTCAGACAGGCATACAAATTGGACATAAGAAATTCGAATTTTACATATGAGCTATTGCATGTTAGATCAAATAGACTCATGTGGTGTAAGAGCTTGTGGGAGTTGATTATGTTAATGAGGTGGCACTGTTAACTAGTTGAACTAGTTGTGATCAATTTAACTGGCGATTACACTAGAGATGAGTTGGGTGAATTAAATATTATTTAATTCACTAATTATTAACTCATTATTCAACTAAAGAACACATCAGTTAACTCAGTGCATGGACAGTTCAGTGAAAGACCAATGGAAGAGGTAGATGAAAGGTATAAACATTTGGGCTGAGGACTGGGCTATATTGAATGGTAAGGTACCGAGGAACACAATGACAATTGCGCAGTGAAGCCAAGGAGATTCGAACCTTGGATCTCTATTTAGACCAGCCTTGATTGCGCAATAGAGGCAGAGAAGTAGTGGGTGTGTTTTGAGCCTGTGACTTGTTCAAAACCAAGCTAGTTTTTGTGTAGCTTTAGGAGATAGTACTGAGTACTTGTGAGGAGTTTGTACTATGCATTTGCTGCATGTTCTCTCCATTTATAATATACTATAGCTGGGGGTTTTCAGCTATAAGCTTTCCCCATACATACTGTGTTAATGTGTGTGATGATTTGATGTGCTATCGCTTATATTATTTCCGTACGTACAACCACATCAGAAGAGATTATGTGGTTATGCAATGGCACCTCGTAAATTGATGTGTGATCAAAGTTAATCTCCATTGAATAAGTGATTATTCATCATAATTTTCACACGACCAAGCAATGTTTATCTTAATTCCCTAATGCAAAGCAAGAGCGTTTTCAAAGGTAATTTAACAACTTCAGGCTCATTCAGCGCTATAAAACAAATAAAACTAACAAGAAAACCATTTTTATCCCCAAGATGGTCGCCACTATGTTACCGCTCAAATCCACCCTCAAAATGGGTGTTGCGGTAAGAAAATTATATCAAACTGTTTTTCGGCCTCCGGTAGCTAGCCCTACCAGATCAGGAGAGGGCTCTCTCCGGGTCAATCTCAGCAAAGATAATCAATAAGGCTTGAGATGACTTGAAATAAAAGCTGATTTTAGGCTAGGTATATAAGTAAAGGAGTTTTATTTTTATTTTGGGGCTTTTTGTTGGAAACAAAGGGAAAGGCAGTTTTGGATCCGAGGATAAGGCCTAGTTTTTGCAGAGTTCTAATTGGGGCAAGGAAGGAAATTGTTTTGATGCTTTGGATTGAATGAATGGATAGCTTAGACCGGTGAGGAGCTGAAGAGGGCAAGAGGCTTTCAATAATCCTCTTCAAACAGATGAAAACATGGAAAATTAAACAAAACTGAAGGCAGAGCAATGCAAGCTAATGAATTCCACCTTTATCACTCATTTGTTTAATTTAAGAAGAAAGGAGAAGTAAAATGATACACATAAACATCAATTAACTTACAATCACATAGAGAAAAACACCATCAAAACACAGAGCCACATGGATCCCAAAGAGTGCTGCAAACCCTGGTCTATTCCTTTGCCAAAATTGTAGAGATGAAATGTACAATGAAGTGCCAAGCAATCCCAAGTGTCCAACCCTGAAAATTACTGAAGAAATACATGATATAGAACAGCCTAACTCATTCCCATGCCTCTAGGGGTCAAGCTCATCATTCTAGGAGCTTTTTCAACCATATCTAAACTAAGAACTGGAAAAATAGGCCAAATTTGAGCTGTTGAGTGAAAAATAGGCCAAATTTCCCAATGCGCTGCGCCTGAAATCTCTATGCGTAGAACAAGTTTGAGGCTTATTTTGAGGGCCTTCCCGAAGTCCAAATTGAGTGTAGGATAGCGCGTTGGAAAGCCCTACCTGTCTACTTTCCAACCCAAGTGGAAATTCTTAATTTGGTTTCCATTTCCCCCTCCAAAAATCAAATCTCCCAACACTGCTTTATGTGTGTGAAAAAAGTGGCAGAAAGCCCATTTTTAGGGTGTTTTTGACCCTTTAGGCAACCCAAAACTTGTCAAAATCCTTAGGTAATACATAGGAATGCATAAATTTTGATGAGAAATCCAGAAATGCAACTTTTTCCTCCAGAAGAGCTGCCAATTATAAGCGCGTGCCAAGTGGCGCTATGCGTCGGGCAAGAAATTATGTGTTTAGGCCCAAAAATTCAAAATTGACAAATTTTTTCCCAAATTTCTCAAAATTTGGGCTGAATTTCCACCATCAAGCACTATGCTGGGCCAAAGAAGCTTCGGCCAAAATTTGGAGTCTATCATGCCTTTTGCGACGCTTTAGTGCCCTCCTTAGCTTTGCTTTCAGGATTTTGATCCTCGCTTTGCAAACATGATTTCACGCCCAATAATGGTTCTTCATGTGTCTGAGCATGTTCTTTTCCTTGTTTGCCTTCTCCAACAACTTCTCAAGATGAATGTTGACCCTCTCAAGCCAAGTCTCTCTATCAGTCTCAATCTCCCGCTCAATGGGTGTCATCTCAGTTTGGCTTCTTCGGGCAGCTTACCGGTTCTCACGGATGTTTTGCAACTCCATGATTGTTTGTTGACCCTCCAACTGTTTTTTCTGCTACTCCAGGTAGTTTATGATCCATTGGGCTCTCTGTAACTTGACGGTCAAGGTATCGATCTCAACCTTCTGCTCCTGAATGGTCTCTCTCAACTTTGAGCTTGGAGAGTTCAAATCCTCATCAATAAGTATGAAATCAGTATCCTATCCTCCTGAAGGGCCCTCATCCTGCATAGGCCTCTTGCCTCAGTCTTGTACCTATCTGATGACGGCAACGAGACCCCTTCCACCCTTGGTGGAGATATTACTCGCCGGGCTGCTGCAAATAATACTCTGGTGCCTCTCTGATAAGTAACAAACACTGGCACACTGATAGGCTCTGTCTCGTGACCTTCAGGCTGATGTGAAGGTTCACCTGGCTCATGAACAACCTCCGGAGGAACCTGAGGGGTTGGAGTAGAGGAGACCATTTCATTTTGAAATTTGAGAGAGATGGCAACAAATTTTGTGTTTTGGCCCTGTGCACTGTGACAGTGGCCCAGTGCACCGCGCTCGTTGTGTGCGCCGCACCAGTTCAGAAATGCACTGTGTAGAGTGGCCCTATGTGCCGTGCTTGGCTTATGCACCGTGTCCTCCACCCAGTGCACCGCGAATGTCAATCTCACCATAGTTTTTCCTTCCAACACTGCTTCGCCCTCCTCCACGATTTTCTTGGCTCAATGCTAACTCTTGGTATGCAAATGAATTATTGAAACACAAAAAATATCTTTTATGCCATAGACTTTGACTTTTGATTTGAGAAAACCCACTTTCTAAAGTCTGAAAACTTTGACACTTTTCACATAAACTCTGTTTTGCTTGTTTCCTTTGATTTTTTGAGCTGAATGATGAATTTCTTGTATGTCTTTGCAGGGATAGCTGGCATGGGATTTGGAAAATGTAACCAGGGTTGCGCCTGTGATACTTTACAACTGAAAAAAATTTAAAAATTACATTGCATTTATTACAAAAGATGAAATTGACGATTTTTCTTCAAAACAGAGTTTTGAAGAAGAATCATTATCAAACATTATGACGATGAAATTTTTGCAATGAAAACTTATTTCGAACCTCCCTCATGTGCCTGCTGACATTATTAGACATTTTGAAGACTCAATCAACGAAACCCTAGACCTAATGAGACTAAAAACCCTAAAATGACTCTTTGCCAAACAGGAGGCCAAACATGACTGTAAATGACTTTAAAATTGAATTTGATGAACAGACACGGACAAGCAGGTACAAGACATGAGGGATATGAGTGAAAAGACCCTTCCGTTAGATGATCCATGCTCCTAATGGAATGTAGCTGACTAAACTGAATGAGACACCTAAAATGAAATGAAACAAAAGAGATTTTGATCTCTGACGGAGGGATGACGATACCGACTCTAACAGGAGGATTGAACTTCTTCCCGTAAATCCCCATGATTTGAAGCATTATTTCCAATAGAATCTTTAAGCTACATTTCCTGTACAATTTTCTTTTTCCCTTTGGTATCATCTGTGTTAGTATTTTTTTGTATGTCAAGTTGGATCATGTCTTGTTTTTTTCTTGGTCATTGTACATAAATAAGGAATTATGTGAAAATTGCATGGCTTAGAAGGTAATTATGGTGGAATTAAAGAAAAAATGTGACAACCACAATGCTTGGATTTTCGTTTATTCTTCTTATTTGTTTGGAAACATCTCGTAGGTTGAGTTAAGTCTCATGGAAAATATGATACATCTAAGAAGAAAACCTCGAGGGAACCTATTATATCCACATTTATTCTATTATCCAAACTCTTCAACTTGGTGTAAATCTACTTGTTTTGTTACATGCTTATCCAATATAGTAGATAAGGGGAAAATTTAAAGCGAGCAAACTAATATCAGAGGTTATATTAGTATTTATCTAAAGAGGAAACCTCCTCTACTCTCTATAAGTCAGGATCCCTCTTTCTCCCATTGAAATAATAATTGTCGAAGAAGAGTCCTATTAAATAAATATATAAATCGTGAAAGAAGAAAAAGACTTTTTGTGCAAGGAGGCAAGTAAGCGACTTTATCGGGGTATTGTCCAAGCCTACTGAAAACGAAGAAACGTTTGTGCTCCTTTATTGACTCCACTAAGGTACTGTCCAGGCCTACTCGAAGTAGAGCAACACCAGAGATGTAAATCATACTTTGAAAACTTAAATTTGTTGTGCATATTACCCTTTCCTAGATTGGAACAATTTTGATATTGAATATCTTTGTGTGTTTCAACAAAGTGAATTAAAGTAAGGTGCTATGTATGCAATCGAGTCGAAAGGGGATGTTAAGGAAATATAATTGGCTAATCAATACTTCCTGAAGAGCTTACCATTTAACTACAAATTTATTCCTAGGATGATAAGCTGAAGTTTTCCCATTGTGTCACCAAGTGTTGTTGTTGCTACAACACCCTCAAAAATTTCACCACATTGAAATTTTCGGGGCCTGCCTAACTATCGTATCAAGTGTCGCTTTGGTCATCAAGTGTTGTTAAAAGTCATTCTATATGTTTCAAGTGTTCTTGATCATTATTAAGTGTCATCACATTGATTATAGCATCTATAGTACATTTCATGGTCATAACACATTTTCTTGTTGTTAAACGACACTTTTGGTCGTAGTCGCACACACTTTGTCTGATGTACTTCGGGAGTATTTGTAAATTGGTGCTTTAATTTGTATTTCCCATTGTTTAATATTTTTTAAGTTGTATTGATGATTTTATTTATGTCTCACATGATCTTATTTCTAAACTCATCGTGTTCACTCCTTGTTCTATCCTCAAGAATTAGACAAATTTTGGTTACAAAGTGAACCCATTAAGGCTAGTTTCACAAAAGTGTACTCTTAAGCCCCGATCAATCCTCCATTGCTTGGAAGTGCACCATGTGCCCTCCAAGAGTGCATATCACACTCCTAAGCCTCATTCTCCTTCCTGATTCTAAATTGTGCCCTCAAAATTCCTTCCTCCTTGTTGAGCGTATGGCACACTATTGAAGCACAAAGCCTAACCCTTCAACCTTCAACAATGCACCATGCGACCTTCTTAACCCTATTGATTGAATGAGTGTAACTGGATGCCCTAAAGCCTAACCCTTCAGCCTTCATTACTCTAACCTACACCCTTCTTGGCCTCCTTGACCACAACACGAAGACCTGAATCCTTTCTCTTTAGCCTTCAGCTCTACGCCCTGTGCCCTCCCTATCTCCCTTGAGTGCACGACCCACTTGGGAAGCATGAATGATCCTTCTCTGTCCTTTGGTACTGCACCCTGTGCCCTCCCTCGAGAAAATCTCTCTCCTCTTGAGTGCATGAGTGCATCCCAAATCCCTGAAGCTTCATCTATTCATCCCTTCAACTATTCGAAGTGCACCCTTGTGCCCATAAGTTTTCCTTGATCCCCCCAAGCACGTTGTTGAGTCATGAACTAGAAATCTGCTTGAAACATGTTAAAACATGATAATTTTCAGGCTGATGTTTATTTGGCATAAGTTATTGCAGTTACAGGAATTTCAATAACACATTGAATGAAGAATAATTAAAGAATGAAGAACACATTGAAATCTTGATGATTGAAGCAAGCTAAATAATTCCTAAGATCAAATACCCTTTGGAGGGTGAAGACATCAGGAACATGACATATCAAAGACACAAGTGGCATCCATGTCACCTAATAAAGAATTTCCATGTCATCATTCACTATGAATCTCAGTCATCGATGATAGTAACTTTTCACGTTCCCATCACATGTTGATGTGGATATTATGATATAATGATGTCATCATTGTATATCCAAATAAGTGGAAGTCCAAGAGTCATGTATGGACAAAAGAGCTATGTATAGAAATCCAAAATACATGTAATTCCAAGAGTCATATGTAATTCCAAAATTCATTCGGAAACCCAAGATTTATAGAAGTCCAAAGGTCATTATAAGTTAGAAATACAAGAGTTATGGGGATATGAAAAGTCACGTCTCAAGTTATAAAATGATCCTCATTTCTCAAGTGAGGCACTTTTAGCCTTGGTTTCTCATATAAGAATTAGAGAGATAGAGATAGTACTTTTGGGGAGAAAGTAGTGGTTCTAACGCTCCACTATTAGAGATAACAATGTTCATTGTACTCATGTAGCTTGCAACTTTTTCTTAATACTTGAAGCCTTCTAGACAGCACATTTTCATGCATGGATTGTGTATGTTTTAATACTATTATTCAAATTTTTGTGATTCATGTTGGCATTCACATGTACTGGAGTAATTGAACTATTTCGGTGACTTTGGTGCTAAAGTTGTTGGAAATGTGTTGTAATGAAGTATTAATGATCGTTGCATCTATGTGAACTATTTTGCTTGATAATTAACAATTATTTATTGTTTATGTACATGTGTCTCCACTAGATTAGTATTATTATTTATCTTTTAGAGGCTCACCTTTTCTCGCTTGTAGTGAAAAAACATTAATACATCTACAATTGAACATTTCACAAGGCACACTCTCTTCTCATTCAAAAGCACACATACACTTTCTTGGCATGCTAATTGATCAAGAAAAGGCATATATTTAATTGAACAACAACCAGGTCGTATTTCCGAATGGGAATCCTACACCAAACTGTGTGAGGTCTAATTGGAACCTCATATTTGGGATATCCCCTGTATGTTGGTGGTATCCAGCACCGTCAACACGTATAAATAATAAAAACTCCCCAAGGTTTTTTCCTTATAACACACTACTTTTACCCTATATTCCAAGCATCAACCAACCATAGTGAACTCATCTCCTTGAGTTTGCAATTAATATTTTCACACTTGTATTTAGTTCTACTAGGTTTGATATCTGGTGCCAGTAGATCTTACGGTGAGGTAATTTGTATAATTGATTCACAAGAGAATCAAGTTTGAGAGCTACCTCCAACTAGTAAGTTCTTAATATTGATTTAATGTTATAGGAAACTTTCCAGCAACTACTTTCTTATTTATTAATTTATGATTCCCTGGTTCCAATATAAATTTTCTTGCCTCACTCTCCATTTTACATACAAAATTGACTATGCATTTCGTTTTTCCATATATAGAGGTCTTTCACATAGAAATTTTGGTATGAGTCTTATCTTTGCAATAGAATTTATCCAGATTTAAATATGGTGTTAAACCTAGATGGACATATGCGATTATTGAATTGTTTTTTATATGTTGAAGGCCACAAGTAATTTTATAAGATGTTTTGACAACCTGATATTATAAATAAACATTTCCAAAAGATGTTTTGACAACGTGATATTATAAATAAACATTTCCAAAAGACAAAATCTTAACGGCCATTAACATTTACTTAAAATTTAAAACCAAAAATACAATTTTATAAACATTAAAAAATTAAATATAATATATCAATTGTTATTTGTCTGATTATGGAAACTAAAATACAACTTATTCAATTTAAAAAACATATCCGCCTCTCCTTGCATCTTTTGAACATGTTCACCTCTTAGTCTACCCTTTCATCTCCACCTGACAAGTCTACCTTTTTCATCTCCACCTACATCTGTGCACCATATGGCCTTACATTTTCAGTACACCCAAAACTGCCAAAAAATCCTATTAAGACTTTTGGATAGAAACTGATCAATGTTTTTAGCCCCTTTTACTAAGATTCGTCCGGTTGGAGGCTTCCAAAGAAAGACTGCATCGGATTCACGACGACTGCAATTCGTATGACGAGTTGTTACGAGCTTGCATGGAGTCGATGGAGGGTTCTTCGAAGGAAGAAGCAAAAGGCATAACAAAGCTACTTAACAAATAGGGACATGTTCTCGTACAATCAACATTATTTATCTTCTTCCTTACCAGGTATATCTAATTAATCCCTTATTCATGATTTTCAGGGCTCCATATTCGCTAATTTTAGGGTTTTTGGTTGTGGTTTCACTGATATTCGTTTTATTTTGGCGTGGTTTCAAATAAAAAGATCCTTCAAGAAGATATTCATGGCTACGCCCATGGAAGCAAAGGGTTATCCTTGCAAGGAAGAGTTGGAGGGACCGGAGAAAGAGAAGGTAGAAATTGATTAAAAGCGGAGAGTCATGCCATGAATAAGGTTGTGGTTTTTGGCTTTCAGACAACAGGTTTTATGACGCTGACATTCTGGGAACTCTTATGGGATGTAATGGAGCCCATATGCTTTTTTCTTACCTCAATTTACTTCATGGATGGATATATGTTTTTCCTTAACACATCCAAAAATCTTTTATTCGAGAGCTTCTTCAATATTCACTTCAGTGCCAGGAAGAGAAGAATTTTGAAGACGAGGAATTTAGACATATGACGCTTTAGAGAAATTCAGAGGTTATCCATGCTTGGGTTAAAGCCCTCTTATTGTTGCAGGTGTGTCTATAGCTATGATGATCTATAAGACCTGTAATTGTATATTTTTCTTAGCATTTTGATGCTGACACACGAGAACACGGTCTTGAATGAATCAAGATCCATGAAAAATGTGCCAAAAGGGAGTAGTTACAAATATATTCGTTATAGTTTATATAATAGCATGTTCATTATTATTCGTTATAGTTCATAAATGTGCCTAAAAAAAATTATTCTAGGAGTCGTCAATCAGGTTCCTCTTGAATCCAAAATCATGTTCTTCCACTCCCATGCCCAGATTGTCTTCGAGAGAATATCTAAAAACGAATAATTGTGGCTAACAAATATCTTTACTCTTCCAATGTCTCATCACTAACTAATTAACTTTGGTTTTAACTTGTGTATAGTTTTTAAGTTTGAAAAAAGGAGTGTTGAATTGAATTAGGATGGATTTGCAAATAAATTGATGTTTTTTTCTATGGGGATTAGGGGAAGTTAAATGATATGCGCAAAAAATTGTTTTTTTAAAAAGTAATTTTTATTCTCCAACTCTTTCAAATCCTTCATATGAAGTTTGAATTTAAAATTACATGAAAATTAAACTTTATAAAATCTATCTAATTTACACTTTATAAGGAATTTAAAATTCTTAAAATAGAAATTTGAAATTCTTAAAATAGAAATAAATAGTTTAAAATAGATATATAATAAAAGAAAATATAAATTAAAGAAAAAAATTTAATTAATATAATAAATTACCATAATTTAAAATTGCTATTTCTTTGTTGAATTCATATAAAAAGAAAGGGGTTTGGGGGGCAGCAAGTCCTTGCTTTGAGTGGGTCAGCTTGCTTTGAGTGGGTCAGCTAGCATTGACAATTTTTTTTAGAGGTATGGCACTTGTGAATCTTCACTTTGTTAAAAGGAGTAATGAATTAAGTTGACATATGGGTAATACTAGCAACTTGCATTTATGTGGGGCAATACTATAACCCTGTAGAATATCTTTTATGTAATCTCTAAAAGGAAAGAATGATATGGCACAAATTTGAGAAACATATGTGGCGGATTGATCACTGCATATAAGTGAATGTAAGTTCCATGAGTTAATACGTACCAATCACTTATATGTTCCAATTCTTTGTGAGCATGTTTGGATAGGCATGTTACTAACTCGCAAGTGACTATAACAATCAGGGGAATTCAAGGCAAAATGGGGGTGTTAAAGCGGATATGAAAGTCAACATGGGAGCAAAATTATTTTTCATTTCTAGTTCCTCGGAGCTCAATTATGTAATCTCTGAAAGGACCGAGTGATCTGGCACAAATTTGGGAAACATATGTGGTGGATTGATCACTCCATATAAGAGAATGTAAGTTCCATTAGTTATTACTTACAAATCACCTATATGTTCCAATGCTTTAGGAGCATGTTTGGATAGGCGTGTTACTAAATAGAAAGTGACTATTGCAGTCAAGGGAACTATGCTAGTATCACAATGGTAATAATTTGCTGAACTCAATTAGAGTGTGTGATTATTTAAGGTCTATATTTTCCACTAATATCTATGGGATATTTCTCGAACTTGACTTTAACCTTAAGCAAAATTGTGCCAATTTGGAAAACAAACCGATACACAACTTTTCTTTTTTCAAAAAGAAAAAATGTTGTATATATATTATATAAACAGTACATGATCAATTTACATATAAGACAATAAAATCCCATCAAAACATAAACTATAATCTCCTGTCACTTGGCCTATTCATGAAGAGCTATGTAGGCTTCATCAAATAAATGGAAGTGCAGGCCTACAACATTCATCTTATCCAACTACAATTTGAACTGGCATAACATCATAGAATATCAACATGTCTGTACAGATTTATGAATGTAAGAAAACTAGAGCAATGTATGCCCTATTATCTAGTCACTATGGCTAATTCGCATGCCGCCGATTGAAGCCATATCAGACCTCCTACATATAGAAAGAAAAGTTAGAAAATAGCAGTCCTTCAGGAAAAAAGGACATAGAATCTGTCTCGCTCACCTGAAAGAACCGACTCAATTACTGCAGGATAATTATAAGTCATGGAACCAGGATCTCGAAGTTCCAAAAACATCGGGAAGCCTTATAATGAGAAATATGTAAACAACTGATACGTAAACTAAGGCCTTTCTTGGATAAAACATGGGCGCTAGTGTTATTCTCCCTGTATACATGGTGTCATGATAGGTTATGAAATTTAAGATATTAAATGATTAATCCATCCATGTGCCCCCTGCAAACAAAGGCGAGCTTTACCAGAGTGATGCAGGGGCATTAGGCCCAAGAAAATATTTTTTATATAGATAGACATAGGGGGTCTTATATTTTACTTCCTCATGTAATTATTGAATAAATTGAGTGATTTTTAGTTAAATCTGGAGAAAATGTAATTGCTTGAATGATTAGTGGGAACATGAAGGGGTGGTCAGCTTCAGTTGTCTAGGGACTAGGCTAAATTTAGAATTGTAGGAATTCAAGAGTTCTATCGAGACACTAAAGAATTTGAATAAATTATTTAGCAATTTTGTATAAAAATAAGTCTCTGTGGCAGAGTCGGGGGACCTGCACAAACCTGCATAGTGCTGCATAGAGCTAGAGAGACCTGTAGAGGTAGTTTCGATTATAGAAGGGCCAATTGATTCAAAGATCTGGTCGAGACAGGAATGTTGTAAGTAATTTCATTGTATAGATGAAAGAATCTATTCAGCTTTACATGTGCATTGGTTGAATTAATTTCTGGGTGAGAAGATTTTGAATCTCTATGATTAACTCTGTGAATTGAACTCTGTGATAGAGCTCTAAAATGAGGCTCTGTATTAAATGGAAGAATCGAAGTAAATAAGGTCGATATTGTGTTTTAAGGTTGAATGCGATGGCTTAATTTATAAGCAATAAATTCGGTTATGTCTAACCAGTGAAATGAGATGACAGTTGAGGATTGGTTGGGATATACCATGGGTTGTGTCACAGAAAGCTGGATATCAAAATATATTCATTCCTATGTAAGCATTAGGGGTTTTCTTAAAAGCCTAATTGAAATCTTGAATGGGATTACATTGGAAGAGCAATTGGTATGGCGAATTCTTAACTTGAAGAAGCGCGGGCAGAGGGTTTCAAAACCTAATTAATTTGTTCATGGGCGAGATTGTAGTTGCATTCTGTGTATTAACTAACTTATAGACCTACGAGAGATTATATGAAATCCAATTGAACTGAGATTATATGAAATCCAATTGAACTTTGTAAGGCGCAGTGGAAGGGTTCACGCAGAGAGTTAACCACTTTCTGGAATGAAGAAAAGTTACGAAGATAGAGTGGATCGATGGGAAATGGGAAAGGATCCCATATCAAAGTTATGATGGCACCATAATATTCGAATAATGTTCGAATCATAGATTGAGTAGAAACTGAATTTTGTGTTGAAGTCTTGGTGGATGGTGTTTGAGTCGTGAAAGCGAATGAAATTGCATATAACTTCGATAGCACAGGAATTTGAATGGTTCATGGAAGTGGGACGTTGAATGGAGAAACGAAACCATGAAGGATGAACATCGATGGTGGATTGAAGACCCAATATCAGCGGTATCGCGTTGTTAAAAGGTGGTAAGAAGATTCACTCAAAAGAATGTAATGTGTGTCTTTGCTTGACACGTGGAGAAAGGTGGTTTTCATATACCACTCATATAGCATAAGTTTCATGTGTTAACCTTTGACCCTAAAAAAAATATGATATCCTTCCGGCTCGTTCAATATGGCGAACAACTCATCCAAGGGTAATCGCGCAATGAAGTTGCATGAGCGCTAGCTCAAGGTATGGGCTAGCGTTTGACTATTATTTATTAATTAATCGGGATATAAATGTGTGGGCCATTATATAAGGACTTTATTATAGGTCGAACGTTCTAATACAATTAAATTGTTGGTTCCTTGGAATTGAACTAAAGTCACCTTTGGGTTAAGTGTGTTGGATATCTTCCCGGGTTGTAAATTATTGATACATACACTCATATATGTGCAGTTGCAAGACATGCTTTGAGTGCATTGAACATTGTAGGCGTGGGGCCCATAAGAACCAACGTAACATGAGCTCTTGTTCTTAGAGTTAAATAGTGCGAAGGTTGGTCATTAAGTAAGCGACTTGGAACCCATTATTTCATAAGTACTTTAATACTATGACGAGGGGTTAATCTCCATTTACATACCAGAACATTGTAGATCCGAAGGATTCGAGTTGGGGTTTTAATAAAAGGGCATGTTACATGTGTCATGGGTTTTATAACCATTGGGATCAAGGAAAAGAAGTGCCTCCAGTGAGTTTATATTGATGGGGTTTTATAACCATAAAAGTAGTAATTAATATCTCAAATCTTGAATATTTGAGATATTAAAGCTCCCAGGTTATTTATTTTAAATTTCCAGCTCAGGAAAAATTATGTAGGGAATTTTCCTAGATTGTGGATTTGTTTGGGAAATGAATTTTGAAGGAATTTTGTACACAGCTTGAGAATTTTTTTTTGAGTAAACAGGGACTATGGGTTTTTACGTGCTATCATGTGAAATCAGAGCTAGAATTGAAATAGATCTTTGAAAGTTTATTTTGAAATGCACATGTACTGAAACAGGAAGAAAGTTTGGATGTTTAAATCTGTTTAAAAAAATTTACAGATTTGATCGAGTATGCAGTAAAGGTTGATAACTTGTATTTGCAGAATCTGGAGTTGAAGACAAAGTCTTGAAGATTGCAGCAGATAGAGATGCAGTGCAGGTGAACGAAGAAGCAAGATCGTTCAGGGATCTTGGGAGATGAATTGATGAGCCTTATTTAACTCTAGTTTGAAGGATATTGTTTGTAGAATGCAGAGTGCAAGCAAGTGAGGAATAAATCTCAGCAAAGGCAGATCACAACTTTGAGAGCAGTGGTGAAAGAGTCCAGCAAGGGATTTTGAGTGAAGAAGAAAGTGTAGCAGAACCTTGAGGATTCCCAACTAAGGTTGGATGAAAGAAGAACAGATGTGTTCTTGAGAGAAGTTGCAGAGTGAAGCCTAGAGAGAGTAGAAGAGGGTGCTCAGGAGGTTCCAGCAGATAAGGGACCAGTACTTGCTAAAAGCCAGATCCAAAGGAAGGGATTGGTGAGGTAAGTTGCAGCAAGAGAGCTTTCTATTACAGAGGCTTAGTGTAGCTTGTGAGTGAAGAAATCCTGGAGGAGAAGATGGCTACTGATAGCCATAGCAGAGATTGTAGAGGTTCTGAGAGAGGCCATAGTAGAAGAGTGAGGGAAGATGCCAAAGCAAATGGCATGAGGAAGAAACTCACTAATGAAGAGTATTGGAAAGAGATAGCTGAGATCAGTAAGCAGATTTATGAACTGGAGAGGATGATAGAGGAAAACTAGAGAGTTGGTTGGCTCATGAAGAATAAGGTAAAGTGGAAGAGGCCACAAAGGAGGAGAGAGAAAATGATAAATGATCAGAAGAAGGAGGAGATACTCAGAGTGATTGAGTATCTGGAGAAGGACTTGAAGACTAAAGCTTCAAGTGGGACCAAGGGGTCCAAGAGCCTTACATCTGACATATTTTGTATGTTTGCAGGAAGAACATGTGGGAGAGAACAACCTGCTGATGTTGTCACTAAGGAGGAAAATGGAATAGCCAGATATTGTGAAAATGTCCATGCACAGTTGGAGAAAGGTTCTTCTTTCCGACATATTGGAAGCAGAAGAGATTTAATTTGTGAGGATGGCCAGAACTTGGAATTTGAGCAGTCAATTGGACAGCTTGAAGAGACTGAAGAGAAGACCAATGAAGAATCTCTGAATTATGTAGAAGACTTGGAACAGCAGGGATATTTGATGATCAAATCATCAAAGGAGACCATGGGGTCTTATGTTTTTACAACTGACAAGTTGTGTGTGAATGCAGGTATTGATGAAGACAGCTCACGTGATGAAGCTATGTTAAAGGAAGCTGAATGTTACCAATTAAAGTATGATGAGTATCTTTCTGATGAAGATTAGATTGAATTATTGCAGCAGAAGGAATTCATTAATTCCTTGTTTTATGAAAGAGATTATTTCAATGAAGTTGTGTTTGATGATGATAAATTTGCTGTTAATGCTAATAATGACAAAGTGTTTTTATTAAATGGCCAAATGAAATATGATGGACAGATAACTGAATTTATTGCAGAGATGGAAGATCAGAATTCCATTTTGATGAAGGCTAAAGAGATAGTGACAGTGGGAAATTTGACTTGTGAAGATTGTGAAAATGTTTCCTTAGGTGAGATTCCAGGACTGTGGCATGAATTAAGTGTTTTGGAGCAGAGGACAGAAACACAGAGAAAAAGTGTTCATATGATAAAGGCAGAGATGATTGAGAATGAGAGAGTTCATTTTTATGAACTAGAATAGAGAGACATCCCTAAAGAGGATGATGCAAAAGAGAGACTAGCTGACAGTCTCAAGAATTGTTTGAAGAGTTGGAATCAGCATACTGATGTGCTGATGGAGAAAGAGATAAATTCAAGACAGCATACTGAAATGCTGGCAGAGGAGAGAAAGGCACTGAGGCCTTGTGATTTATGTTTTAACAATTTTTTGGTGAATGCAGATCCTGTTGATGATGGAGATAAATTGACAGCATTGGGCAGTCAATTGAAGGTGGAAGAGAATTTTGTGGAAATGTTTGAGCCATGGCATGGAGAAATTGAGTTGCTGGAAATTATGTTGAATCAACAGGATTCAATGCAAGAGAGGGAACCTCAATTTCAGAATTGGGGATTTCAAAATATGAAGGTGTTAAAGAATGAAGATGAGACAGTCATGTCTCATGTGTTGAAATTTGTTGCTGTTGGGGGCATAGAAGAGTTGGCTTGTCTGAATAGCCAAGTGAAGATGGTAAGGAAAAATTTTGGGGCTGCTACAGCAGTGGAGAATCAGAGGTTTACTCTGATAGAAGATGAAAATGCGGTATTTGAAGAGCTTGAAGTGATCCAAGAAGAAGGAAGGCAATTGCTAAAGATTGCCAAGGAAGAAGAAGAAGAACATGTTGAATTCAAATTACAACATGCTGATGATGTGAGACAAGCACAAAATAAGGGGCTGAAATGTTTGCAGAAATCATTCAGGGAAGAGAGTGAAATGGCAGAGCAGTAGCTGATTAAAGTATTGCGGGAAGAAATGTTGGAGCAACAAATTGAAGTGTTTCCAAAAGAGGAAGAAGAGACACAAAGGTTTTATAATTTTGATGTTTGTTTTATAACTGTAGGTACTGAAGGAAGGTTTAAGGCATGTTTAGTCCAGTAGAAGAAAAGAGATGGTGATGGTGACTGGAAAATTAATTACCAATCTAAAGAATTGCTGAGGACCGAGAATGAATAAATTTTCATGGAGGACAATCAAGAAGAGTTTTACTGTTGCAGAGAGCAAGAGGGTATGGATGATTGGGCGGTAGCTAGGAAAGTAGTAAGAACTAAAAATATAAGAGTTCAACAAATAAGAATGCAGCAAGTAGAAGTAGAAGTTCAGCAATCAAGGAGGAATGGTATCCAGCAGTCATAAGACACATTAGCCAGAGAAATTGAATTTATAAGAAGACTGATGGTGAGAGTGTCTGAGAAAAATACAACAGCAAAGAAACAAAGTAGAAGCAAAATAAAGACCGAAAGAGGATGTAAAAGTGCAGCCAGTGGAAAGCTGCTACATAAAGTATGGAAGCCAGGAGGAATGCAAAAGAAGAACTCTGCAAGAGATGACCAGTTTCAGAACAAAGTGTGGGATCCAGGCAGACCAAGATGAAAGCACATGATCAGGAGATCATGAACCATTTTAACCTGGGGAGTCTGATGCAGGGGCATTATTCCCAAGACAATATTTTGTATATAGATAGACATAGGGGGTATTATATTTTACTTGCTCATGTAATTATTGAATAAATTGAGTGATTTTTAGTTAAATCTGGAGAAAATGTAACTGCCTGAATGATTAGTGGGCACATGAAGTGGTGGTCGGTTTTAGTTGTCTAGGGACTAGGCTAAATTTATAATTGTAGGAGTTCAAGAGTTCTGTCGAGTCACTAAAAAAGTTGAATCGATTCTTTAGCAGTTTTGTATAAAAATAAGTCTCTGTGGCAGAGTCCGAGGAACCTGCACATACCTACATAGTGCTGCATAAAGCTAGAGAGACCTGTAGAGGTAGTGTCGGTTGTAGAAGGGCCAACTGATTCGAAGATCTGGTCGAGACAAGAATGTTGTAAGTAATTTCATTGTATAGATGAAAGAATCTGTTCAGTTTTACATGTGCATTGGTTGAATTAATTTCTGGGTGAGAAGATTTTGAATCTCTATAATTAACTATGTGAATTGAACTCTGTGATAGAGCTATGAAATGAGGCTGTGTATTTAATGGAAGAATCGATGTAAATAAGATCGATATTGTGTTTTAAGGTTGAATTCGATGGCTTAATTTATAAGCAATAAATTCAGTTATGTCTAACTAGTGAAATGAGATCACTGTTGAGGATTGGTTGGGATATATCGTGGGTTGTGTCACAGAAAGCTAGATATCGAAATCTATTCATGCCTAGGTAAGAATTAGGGGTTTTCTTAAAATCCTAATTGAAACCTTGAATGGGATTACATTGGAACAAAAATCGGTATGGAGAATCCTCGACTTGAAGAAGCGCAGGCAGAGGGTTTCAAAACCTAATTAATTTGTTCATGGGAGAGATTGTAGTTGTGTTCTGTGTATTAACCAACCTATAGACCTATGGGAGATTATATGAAATCCAATTACACTGAGATTATATGAAATCCAATTGAACTTTGTAAGGCGCAGTGGAAGGGTTCACGTAGAGAGTTAACCTCTGTCTGGAATGAAGCAGAGTTACGAAGATAGAGTGGACCGATGGGAAATGGGGCAAGGATCCGATATCAAAGTTATGATGGCACCATAATATTCTAATATTGTTCGAATCATAGATTGAGCAGAAACCGAATTTTGTGTTGAAGTCTTGGTGGATGGTGTTCGAGTCGTGAAAGCGAATGAAATCGCATATAACTTCGATAACGTAGGAAGTTGAATGGTTCGTTGAAGTGGGACGTTGAATGGAGAAAAGCAACCATGAAGGATGAATAGTGATGGCGGATTGAAGACCCGATACTAGCGGTATCGCGTTGTTAAAAGGTGGTAAGAAGATTCACTCAAAAGAACGAGATGTGTGTCTTTGCTTGACACGTGGAGAAAGGTGGTTTTCGTATACCACTCATATCGCGTAAGTTTGATGTGTTAATCTTCGACCCTAAAAAAAATGCAATATCCTTCCAGCTCGTTCGATCTGGAGAACAACTAATCCAAGGGTAATCATGCAATGAAGTTGCATGAGCGCTAGCTCAAGGTATGGGCCAGTGTTTGACTATTATCTACTAATTAATCGGGATATAAATGTGTGGGCCATTATATAAGGACTTTATTATAGGTCGAACATTCCAATATAATTAAATTTTTGGTGCCTTGGAATTGAACTAAAGTCGCCTTTGGGTTAAGTGTGTTGGATATCTGTCTGGGTTGTAAATTATTGATACATACACTCATATATGTGCGGTTGCAAGACATGCTTTGAGTGCATTGAACATTTTAGGTGTGGAGCTCGTAACAACCAACGTAACACAAGCTCTTGTTCTTAGAGTTAAATAGTGCTAAGGTTGGTCATTAAGTAAGTGACTTGGAACTCATTATTTCATAAGTACTTTAATACTATGACGAGGGGTTAATCTCCATTTATATACCAAAACATTGCAGATCCGAAGGATTCAAGTTGGGGTTTTAATAAAAGGGCCTGTTACATGTGTCGTGCGTTTTATAACCATTAGGATCAAGGAAAGGAATTGCCTCCGGTGAGTTTGTATTGATGGGGTTTTATAACCATAAAAGTATTAATTAATATCTCAAATCTTAAAGATTTGAGACATTAAAGCTCCCAGGTTATTTATTTTAAATTGCCAGCTTAGGAAAAAGTATGTAGGGAGTTTTCCCAGATTGTGGTTTGTTTGGGAAATGAATTTTTAAGGCATTTTTTACACAGCTTGAGAAAGAAAATTTGAGTAAACAGGGACTGTGGGTTTTTACGTGCTATCACAGAGAAACCATCAATAATGATCCTAGAATCCCCATACACATGAACTGAGTGAAATTTGGTATTTGAAGCCATCGAGAACCTGAAACAGAAAAATGGCCATCAATGAACTAATTATTGAAACAATATAAGAGTTAGGAATATCTGTGCTTCACATGATTCTAGAATCTTGTCATTGTGTATCTATGTGTGTTTATTTTACCCTAGATTCTCTTTAAATATGATTCATTAACATTAAGATGGTTAAAAGAAAACCATTTGCTATTTTTTTTTAAATTTATATTTGAGGCATTTTTAGTAAGTTTGATGATGTAGATTGATGTGTTTCAGATAGGGGATCTGTGACAACAACTTGTTAATATTGAATAAGCTAAATACCAAAGAAATTGATGAAAAATAATTAAGAAAACCGTTAAACAAATATTGTTGTTATACCTATATATAATATTTAACCAAGATATAACAAATGATTATGACACTTCATGAAAAGTTGATAGAATTTAGGCTCTACCTCGTTATTGCATGGCAGTATTTTAGGTCTAGCTAGAAGCTTTATTAATTGATGCTAATGCCGAGTTTTGAGTTTTGTGAAACAGGAAATTATCTACCAAAGTATCTAGTGATTTCGTTATACAAGTAAATAGCGTGAAGTATTTTTTACACAAGGTAAGCACATCATCTTTCACTTCGTTCTCTATATTTTTTACTAGTTTTCTAATTAGGCGTGATTGTTGCTATTTGTATAAAATTACAAATTGAAACTTATCTTAACCATAAATCTCTTGTTATGTTTGTAGTTTCGTATGCTTTCAAAGTGCGTCCTATTACAAATGTTAGTTGCAGAGACTTGTGATTCTAAGAATGATATAATTCAGCTACAAAATTTTTCCGGAGGTTTAGAGGCATTTGAGTTTTGTGCCAAGTTTTGTTATGGCATTAGTGTCACTGTTGGTGCCTTCAATTTGGTTTTTGTCCAATGTGTTGCAGAATATGTTCAAATGACTGAGGAAATGGAGAAGGAAACCTTATACACTAGCTTGAGATAAATAATAAATTTTCCCATATAATAAAAATTTTAAATTTTAAAATTTAAATATGTAATTAAAAATTAGATAAATAATAAATAAAGTAAAAGAAAAAAACTTGTAACATAGTGCTTGCATGCATTTCATATTTTCGTTGAGTGCTCCATTAATTATCACACTTGGGTTAATGTTGCAAGAAAATATTTTTCAATGCAAGTTGTGATACTAGCATAAAAACAAAACTATTCAAACCGAGGTCGCAGGAAAGAAGAGAGAGGGGCACAACAACCAGTAAAGCAGTAGGATTGTTTTTTTCTCTGGAAAGTAACCAAACCAAGCATATAGAGGTCATACTTTCAAGGTAATTCCCCCAGGGTATAGCAATAATAAATATCAAGAAAGTAGAAAAATCAAGTTATATAGCATTTGTTTTTCTCATGGAATCCACCCATGCAAACACGATCTAGTGATCGTCATTCGAAAGCAAGATACTAAGGTAAGGAAAGCACTAGACGGTCATCGTTATTTGAAGGTAGATACAAGTAGTGAAATACATCTCCCTCTATAGCCCTAAAATATCTGTAAAATATCCCCGCCCCAAATGGTGGAAGTGCACAAACGTACCATAGATAGAGTGATTATTTTTCTTGGTAAACATAAAAGTATACGGTTCGAATTTTGGCGGGCTCTGCACAGAGATAGGGAAAGTATATTATATATGGACTTGGCATGCTTGGTTTTAAGTGCATGAGGACATACAAGAATTTATTTCTAGGGCTCAGTTGACACACAAAAGATAATATGTTGTTTTATAGGGATGGACACATAGAGCTCATTGAGGGAAGAAATGAAGGGGAATTTATTGTATATATTGACTGTAGGTGGTGTTCCCTGTTGTGAGTTAACGTCGATAGAGACGACATGCTAGCAGAAGTGAAGGTCAAAGGGTCAAATACTAGGTGAGTGTCTCCGAGGAGGAAATGGGGAAAAACTAATAGTGCAATAGCATTCTAGGGGAGGCTCTGTCCTTCCATGGGACTGGAAGTTAGGTAGTTTCTAGTAAGCCTTTAAATGATATCCCTATTAAAATGAATACATTAATAACAACAATTAATTTTTATGACGTGGTGCTTCAGGTGTTTTTTATTGTCTACTACAGCTACAGGTGATTCAACAAGTTCAAGGCAAGCTACTATAGTGACATTTGCCGCAGTCCCTTTGAAAGATATACCTTTGCATACATTTTTTGTTGGCTCTTGAGCAAGTACCCAACAATTGCTGCTGTTTGTTTCTCATTTTGGACCCAATTGCACTCTTGCACTTATTGCTTCTCCACTCCATCTTTCTCAAAGTCCACTGCATCCACATTACCCTTTTTATCTCTTGTTGGTTGGTTGGTTGGTTGGCCTAGTTGGTGGGATTAATAATATCGCTGGCTTGTACGGTTGGTCAATTGGATGAGAGTTGGAGGAGAGAATAGAATCTGGGATGGAAGAACATGGATGGATTGCTTGTTGTTTGCTGGGAGAATCCACATAGGATAGGAGATGAAAGGAAGTGGTCTAGTTGAATAATCGTGCTTGGATTGTTGCTCCAATTTCTTGTCTGTTAGTTTGGGATTTGTGGAGCTAGCTTGTTGGATGAGGAGTTGGAGTTGGTCGGAGTGCTGAGGAGCTAGAGTTTGGACAGGGTGCTAAGGAGCTAGAGTTTGGACATGTACGGTTCATGACCAAAGAACAACCATCCTAGGCCTGCACAATTAATGAATTAACATGTAAAAAAACTCATTTTTTTATTATTATACTTTGAATTCCTTCGATATTGAGATAGAAAAAATCCCACATTGCTACAAAATTACCATGTGAAGTGAGGACAACTAAAGACAAGTGAGCACAATTGAATACATATGGAGGATTGGCATGCAAGTGTTTATACACTGATAAGATGTGTATTTTTACACATGAAGGTAACTTGAGGCCCCTTTTATATTATTA
This sequence comes from Pinus albicaulis, assembly GCA_034641835.2. NCBI lineage: Eukaryota > Viridiplantae > Streptophyta > Pinopsida > Pinales > Pinaceae > Pinus > Pinus albicaulis. The sequence goes on along the minus strand of CM076569.1, from coordinate 595,226,676 downwards.
ATTTTTTTAAACATAAAATGTTGAAAAATTAATATTAGCATTAGTCTAACATTACTTAATTGAAATTGAAACTCTGACATTTATCCTAATTTCTCTTTCATCTCTTTTCAATATGAGGCCAAATAAAAATTGTAAATTCCTTATTGGTTGAGATAATTGTTGGAAGAAGCTCATAGCTTGAGAAAATATGCTTTATAGAAATTAAATTGAAATCATTATGATAATTTAGTTTGTTTATTTGTGCAAAATAATGTGTAGGGACAAAAAGATTACACTAGTCCCTACAAACCCGAAGGGACAAGGTCTAACTAGTTGATTGGGATTATTTAACACAATATCCATAAGAAAATGATCATTCATTTTAAATTAATGTTTTTTAAATCCAAACGTGAATATGGATATTATGCATTATATTATAAAATTTGGATCAAAAGTTATATATAAAGAATATTATCCTTTTATACATAGTTTTTTGACAAAATAATATGCTTTCTTTAAGAATGAATTTTAATATATTCATGGGAAAGTGAATTTGAATTTAATTCTTTATGCTTGTTGTACTGGTAATCATAGTGATTGCAATAACTTATCAGCCGCAAGATCCTTAACTCGAATCATCAAAGGCAATGTCCAAGGTTTTCTCTCTTGTAGTAAATGGAAAATTTAAGAAGGATGAATCCATACTCCACACTAGTGAGCATATTATCGTTGTTGCACCAAACCCAATTTTTAATTTCCTGTTCGAGTGTCCAAACCAAATGAATGTGATGTAGCATAGAGGTTTAGATCTAAAAAGGAAAAATCATGGACGAAGTATATGGATTTTAGAAGATTCACTGTGGGTTTCAGATTTAATTGCAAATTTACGGTCACAGGTGTGTCAAAGGTTGAGGGCATATTTCCTCTATGCCCCCAGGGGTTTTTTATATCCTTTGAATCAACAAATTACCCTGAATTTACGAAAAAAAAAACTGAGGATTGAATGGAAGTTGGGTTTTTTTGTTTCACCTAATTCCAGTCCAAGTACTTTATTACATCAATACACCAGTCGTTTCGACTCACTTGAATTTTGAAATGGTAGCTCCAAGACTTTGCGGGTGAGTTTCATGGTGCACGACCACATGACCAACACCCTGTCGATTTTTATGATGCACGACCAATGCCTTGCTAATTCCATGGCACGCAATCAACACATTTCTTTTCATGTCGGGTTAGATTAAATTGATCAGAAATATTATCTACAGTGAACTGTGTATTATCCCTCTTTTTATTTCCTTTTTTCTTAGTTCCATGCTTGTATTTATTGTTTCTCAGTTCGAATAATTGGGTAAGCCTGTTCAACAAAAAAAATCGTGTACCAAGTCAAATTCTCACACAAGAATTCTACGGAGACCACAGAAGGTATGAGAGTGAAAAATTTTGGTCATTTTATATTTTATATTTTATTTTTCTTACATGAAAATTGTTGTGGAATAAAAAAAATTTAGCTTTGTGGGAGTCCCCTATAGTTATTTTTGGTTTTCATTGGAGTTCATGGCCTTATTTATTATTTCTTTAGTTCTTCTGATGGCTTTATAATTCCTGTGATGTCTAAAGGTTGAGCTTCTAATAATGTGGGGATTGAACTTGGGACTTCCCCTTTTTGGAATTGTAGCCCTAAAATTAAGGTAGAGGTAACATTTTTTTCGCTTCTTGTTTGCATCTTCCAACATTAAGTTCTTGGTAGACTTCCCTTTGGAAGTGGAATTAATTTGTTTAGGAGAACCCCCACAGATGTTTAGTGCACTTCAAATTGACTTAGGCTTATGTAGGTATATATCCTTACAATATGTAAAAGTAAAAACATGTGACAATGTATCCTTAAACCGGAAGGAACAATTATATTATTTAGGGTACATGGTCATCGGGGGCTCTAATTTGTCATTATATGAGTGCATCACGTGGGTAATGTCAATTATGGTTGTGTGGCTAGCTTCTCTAGAAACATTCATCAGCTTCAAGCACTGCGTGTGCAGTTAGACCAAATGCTCCTCTAAGGCTAGGGAGAAGCCACAAAGGGAGGAGTCCCCGGAAGTACTGATGCTACTTGGAGGGGGTGATATGGCTACCTCCTTGAGGAGGTTAATACCAACTGCATTTTGTCCACAACCAAATATTGTCGAGATATCAATTGTGAGGTCAGATCCCACTGCTTCCTTTTTTTTATCAGCGTGAAGGATCTCACTTCAGTTTCTCATTACTGCATTTTTAATATATGGTTTATTAGTTGGGTGATTTTTTTGTTCAAATATTTCTTTCCACATTTCATTATAGGGTAAATCTCATAGCATTGCGATGAGCTTCTACAACCTCATTTTGGCAATGCTTCAATCCCTACTAAACTTAAGCTCACACATTGCACAACATTTACTAGAATTTTTCCAATGTGCTATCTCTTTCTCTTGTTAGTGTCAGTATTTGCATCCTGCCACTAGTGATCAAATGGAATCTTATCACATCTGGTCAGGGTCCCATTGTCAATTTTTTTCATTCCATTAGGTCATCATGAAAAAATTTGGTCACTGGATGTAGATCTAGGTCTGATTTCACTCCTTTAAAAATTTTACTAGTTGTTGGCTCATTTCACCTCTTAGCTGGGTGTACCATCATTCATGAGTTTTCATCATCATTACATTCATTTTCATTGTGGTTTCATTCAGTCCAAAGTCTCCATTAGTTTGTAGGGTTCCAAGGTCATCAAATCATCATTCCATCTATAAATTCCAACAAGTGAAGGAGTGAAAATAAAGTATTTTCATCAGTAAATTTGATTTCAAAGAAAAATGTAATTTTATGTTCCTAATTTATAATAAGTACTTCAGAGTTCCAAGTAGCTGCAAATACTCAAGGTTCCATCAACAAATGATCAAGGTTCCAAAAATAAGTTCACTGTTCCTAAACCATTAAAAGATAAAGTTCATAGGTTAAAGGAAAAAATAAATGTAAGGTTGATTTTGAAAAAAGGAAATGTGGGTCCATCTACATTTAATGATATTTATCCAAGTATAAAAGGCCCTCAAAGACCAAAATTCATTAATTCTCACTCTCCAGCATCGAGCTCTCAAGTTACCCAAGTAAAAAAACAAAATTTTTCTTCAAAAAACTAAGTTTCAAGTCCATCGCTATGCTTTCCCTCGAGGCGTTGTGCTTTTTGCAATGAGCACTCTGCGCTTTTCTTAAGGACATTGAACTTTTTGCAGAGTTCGCTATGCTTATCTCAATCTTACTGCACTTTCTCTGTGAAGTAGCTACAACCTCAAAACTTGTTTTCAAGGGTTCTAAGGGACAAACAAAGGTTTCTTCATCTATCTCCAAGTTGCATCTTGCAAACCCCTCCTTTTAACTCACTATCATAATTTTATGGTGAAAACCCCTCATTTCTATCCATGCTATGTTTTGTTGATTAAACCCTATTTTTCAAATTTGCAAAGTTAATTTATTTTCCCCTAGACCCTTTTACCTCCCTCACACTCTAATTCATCCCCCACTACCCTCACATCCCTTCATTCCCCACTCTTAAGCTATATTCCCTAAAACCCTACCCCTACATTGTGCTTTTTCTGGGAGCCTCTAAATGATGAAAAATCTACATGGTTGGATAGATAATGGTATATGCATCACAATTTGACTATTGGCACTCCAAAATTTGAGCTTTTGATAGGTGGAAAAGCCCAAAAACCACCTAAGAAACACCTTTCTCCCACTATTTTTAGCCCGGCGCTGTGCTTTTTGTCCAGTCTTGGGAGATTTCAATTTTGAGTGGCTTAACCCCATCATTTTCAGTGCTTGAGGACATTTTTAACTACTAGACAGGAAGAGCTTTCCAATGTGCTATCTTGGACCCAATTTGGACTTCACCAAGGTAGTCAAAAGTCAATTGGAAGCCCCATTGCACTTTTCCCACGGCACTCTGCTTTTTTTCCAATCTCCTGTTTGTTTCAGAAATTTCACTTTTTCTCAGTTGATTGATGGATTCCAAGGAGATTTACTGATGTAAATGTAAAAATAAAATGTAATTATGTATATTATAGTTACTAGAGGTAGATACATCAAGTAAATTTGTATTTTTGGGTCAAGTGGGTTAGTTTCATCAAATATAGTGATGAGTTTGTTGACCTCCCTAGTCATTAGGATTCAAGTTGAGGACTTTGGGGAACAGCTCCACAAGTCATGGATTCGATCCCTGAGAGTGTGGAGAAGTTGTTTTTGGTCTATATATTTCATTTCCTTTTTCATTGCAAGGGTTGGATGTTGTGTAATTAATCTTTGAACACTAGTGTATTTAGTCTTTTTGGCAGGAACTAATAGACAAAGTTGCAGCTATTTTGGTGGGATTTCTATGGTATGTGTTTTAGCAGTGTTGCCTCATATGTTTTCATATGTTTGAATGTATTATGATTTACATTTTCATGTACATCTCTCAATGTGATTGATTCCTAAGTTAGATCAGAAAAATTCATTATTTGATGCTCCATTTTGGAGGAATTACCATAGTTTTGTTTCACTTTCTTCTGATTAAAAAGAATCCATGATTTCCATGCTCTTTTTGAAACCCTACCATTCTAATCACATTCATCAAGATACTTGAAAGTGCTAAAGTGTGCGCCTACCTTGCCCCATCAAATCTCTGCAAGTTTGATCCTAACTGCCCTGACCTAGTCCTTCCTAGACCTAATTCACCATCCAACGCCCAAAATCAATCAATCAAACCCTAGAGCCTACTATACCAAGCCTAAAATATTCATTATACAGTCAATTTGACTATGATCTCACAAAGAGAGCCCTCTCCAGCCTAGTAGGGCTAGCTACTAGGTCAAAGAGATTTGTGGTTACCTTTGCTGGTTTCCTTCTTAGCCTTCTGAGATCCAATGGAGGGTAAACACCTCTATTATGGGTGGTAGCTAGAGTGCACTAAAAAAGGAAATGTTGGTCCATCTCCATTTAATGATATTTCTCCAAGTATAAAAGGCCCTCAAATACCAAAAGTAACTCATTCTCACTCTCCACCATCGCTCTCAAGTTACCCAAGTCATAAAACCAATTTTTTCTTCAAAAACCCAAGTTTCAGGTCCATTAGTACGCTTTTTGCAGTGACCACGCTATGACTTTCTTAAGCACGTTGCGCTTTTTTCATAGTTTATTACGTTTTTCTCTGTGAAGCATCTACAACCTCAAAACTTGTTTTCAAGGGTTCTAAGGGACAAACAAAGGTTTCTTCATCTATCTCCAAGTAATTTGCATCTTACAAACCCCTCCTTTCAGCTCATTGTCATAATTTTATGGTGAAAACCCCTCATTGATATCCATGTTATGTTCTGGTAATTAAACCCTAGTTTTCAAAATTTCAAAGTTAATTTATTTTCCCCTAGACCCTTTTACCTCCCTCACACTCTAATTTGTACCCCACTACACTCACATCCCTTCATTCCCCAATCTTAAGCTATATTCCCTAAAACCCTACCCCTACGTCTCTAGGTAGCTAGATTACATCCTTGTAATTGAATTCCCTACCCTATCCCCCTTGTCATTTCAACTCCCCATAACTTCGCTAAGGTTCCTAATTCCCATACACCCTCCCCTAAATTTTCCCTCACCTATCCTAACTCCCTAACCCTATCATTTCTCTCCCTTTTCCTTCCCCTTCTCCCCTAGGGTTTCTAATAAAACTGAACTTTATTGAGGAAGAGAGAAACATCATAGAAGAAGGAAGAAGAACTACAATAAATGAGGGATAATCCCAAGGCCTGAACCATGAGACACTAGGGAATTGTTGTCATCACCACTATCAATTAAATGTTTTCAGCATGTAGGTTGTTTTGAGCTTTGTGAGATGGTCCAAAGAGTGCAGAGCCATCCTAATTTGACCAGGATCTTCATCACCATCCTACAAAAATACCAAGTCACCATTACAGGGGTGACATTTAACATTTCTACAAACATTATTGCAGAATCAACAAGGATACGTAATGTAGGTCAAAAGTGGTTTAAAATTCAATATTTGGATTCCCAACCATATGAACCCTATCTCAAATCACCTTACAAAGACATCATTAACAAAACATTTCCTTTTGGTCAGTTTCTTAATAGGTTTGCTCCCATGATGAAAATCATCATGAAATATTTCACTTGTGAGGGCGGATTCTTGAGGTTGTACAACTATCACATCAGGTTACACATGCATTTGACTAGGGTGAAATTTCTCAACATTCCCTGTTATTTGTACAGGAGCATTGACAAAATGGCCTACATAGTATAGAATGGAGAGTATGAGCTTCAAATGAAAAATCTCTTCCATCATTCACTCATCAAAATAATTGTCCTTCATCACCTTAAATAGTTGAAAATCGCATGGGAGAATTTTGTTGAGGTAGAGGTCTTCACAACACAACCAAATCAGCCTACTAGACCTATTCCACCATCAACATCAGTTTCTAAAAAAAAAACTAGGTTATCTAGCAGGGCTACAGTTCGGAAAGGTAAAAATCACAAAGAGGTCAAAACCTACCAGAGAGGACAAAGTCAAGTTTTTTCTCCAAAAAATGTGAAAGGGGTCTTGCCTGCTACATCAATAAAACAGGGATATAATAAACTACAAGAGATAGTTTTCCAAGAGAAAGAAGCCCTTCACTATGAGGAAGAATAGGATTTTGACCTGGTGGACTTGGAGGTCCAAGGTGAATAGGAAACCTTAAACCTGGTTGTCCAAGAGAAAGATTCCAAAATCAGAGAGATGAAAGATAATTTGGCAAGGGAACAGTTTGTTATCTCCTTCCTTGAGTAAGAAAATAAACAATTGAGTGAAGAACAAGTACCCTTGGAAATGGACTTGTTGAAGGCTAAGAGGAAATATGTCAAAGGCAAAGTATTGATGCGACATGATGAGTATGATGAATTAGAGGCTCAGGCCACCAAGAAGAGACCAAAAACAAGGGGCTTTAAAAGAGAATTGGAGCAGGAAAAACAATGCGAGGCAAAATAGCTCACCTTTGAGGAAAGGATTGCCATGGAAATTACTGAGAATAGGGAATTTTTTTTTGACAAAGTAAACATAAACCTGGAGAAGCTTCTTCAAAAGGCCAACAAGGACAATCAAATTTTGAGACACATGGCTGACCACTACCACACCAGAAACAAGATTTGTAATGCCAAGGTAAAACAATTGCACGATAAGCTCAAGGAAACCCTAATCAGCGAATGAAGGGTAAACTTGACTTACTTGTTGATGCCTCATTGGTAGCTTGACATACTTCATCATGACTTCATCCAGTGATTTTGAGAAATTTTGGGAAATTTTTTGGTTTTTTTTGGAATTTGGGTCAAATTTTACAAGTTTTTTGCACAGTCACTCTGCAAAAAGTGTTGCGTGGGCCACTCTACGGTTTTTCTGAGAGCCTCTAAATGATGAAAAATATACATGGTTGGATAGAGAATGGTCTCTGCATCACATTTTGACTGTTGGAACTCCAAAATATGAGATTTTGATAGTTGGAAAAGCCCAAAAACCACCTAAAAACACCTTTCTGCCACTATTTTCAGCCTCACGCTGCACTTTTTGACCAATATTGATAAATTTCAATTTTGAGGGGCTTAACTCCATCCTTTTTAGTGCTTGAGGAAAATTTTAACTACTGGACAAGAAGAGCTTTCCAATGTGCTATCTTGGGCTCAATTTGGACTTTAGTAAGGCAGCCAAAAGTCAATTGGCAGCCCCACGCTGCGCTTTTCTTAGGGCACACTACGCTTTTTGTACACACGCTGCTCTTTTTCCATTCTCCTGTTTTATTCAGAAATTTCACTTTTTCTCAGTTGATTGATGGATTCCAAGGAGTTTTACTGATGTAAATGTAAAAAGAAAATATAATTATGTCTATTATAGTTACTAGCGGTAGATACATCAAGTAAATTTGTATTTTTGGGTCAAGTGAATCAATTTCATCAAAGATAGGGATCAATTTGTTGACCTCCCTAGTCGTTAGGATTCCAGTTGAGGACTTTGGGGAACATATCCAAAAGTCATGGATTTGACCCCTTAGAGTGGGGAGAATATTTTTTTGGTCTATATATTTCATTTCCTTTGTCATTGCAAGCGTTGGATGTTGTGTAATTTATATTTGAATACTAATGTATTCAATAATTTTGGCAGGAACTAATAGATAGAGTTGCAGCTATTTTGGTGGGATTCCTGTGGCATGTGTTGTAGCAGTGTTGTCTCTTATGTTTTCATATGTTTGAATGTATTATGTTTTCCATTTTATTTTCCATCCATCAATGAAATTGATTCCAAAGTTAGATAAGCATAATTCATTATTTGATCCTTTGTTTTGGAGGAATTATTATAGTTGTGCTTCAATTTCTTTTGATAAAAAAGAATTTTATGATTTCCATGCTCTTTTTGAAACCCTACCAGTATAATCACACTCATCAAGATACCTGAAAGTGCTAAAGTGTGTGCCTACCTTGCCCCATCATATCTCTACAAGTATAATCCTCAGTGCCCTGACCTGGTATTTCCTAGACCTAATTCACCATCTAGAACCCAAAATCAATCAATAAAACCCTAGAGCCTACTATACCTAGCCTAAAATTTTCATTACCCAGTCAATTTGGCTGTGATCTCACAGAGAGAGCCCTCTCTAGCCTAGTAGGTCTAAGTACTAGGTAAATGCGATCTGTGGTTACCTTTTCTGGTCTACTTCTCAGCCTTCGGAGATCCGATAGAGTGCTAACACCTCTATTATGGGTGCGAGCTAGAGGGAACTATAAAACCTTCATGTGATCCCAAAAATTGTTGCATACCTTCACTCTCATCTGCATTTCTCATCAGGTTCTGAATTGCATTGGGAGAATACTTGCCATAACTCATAACCAACCTAAGGAACCCCACACGCAACATAGAATATCTCCATTATATTGATCTTAAGGTTGTAAGTATGGGAGAGTTGCAAAATTTCCTTTATATTTTTTCTTGCATCACATTAAAATCCAACATAAATTTGGGGGTTTTCCATAGTTCTGTGGGGTCAAAATTCTAGGGCATATATCCTTCATGCCTCTAGGGGTTTTTTATAGCCTCTGAATCGACGAAGAAACTCTTATTTTTTCAAAAAAAAAAGACAAAGGGTTGAATCAAATTTGGAATTTTTGTTTTATGTTTTCTTTTGACCTTTTTGTAGAGCATCCAAGGACTAGGTAATATGCTTTCAATACAAAAATTGTAGGGTTCACATTTTATCATTTGGCCATCTAATTGCCCATATTTTTCTCACTATTTTGAAGAAGGCACAAAACAAGATAAATCCTTCAATTTCTCAATTAATTGAATCTTAATGAAAGGATAACACTTTAGTGTTGAAAATGGCAACAAGAAATGTTGAAAATTGGATCAAAAGGGATTTTAATTTAATTTTTCCTTTAATTAAATTAGAAGTAATTTATAAGTCCACATCACATAATAACTTGTATGAGTTAACTAAGTCAGGAATAATTAGTTAGCTCAATCAATTCGTGTCAAGGGTCAAACTAGAGGCATGTAGAGTTCTCTCTAAGTTTTAGGGGGTTCAGTTACAATTTATTTTGAGTTGTAATTCATTAACTTAAATTATTTGAGTTAAATTAGTTTAACTAATTCCAATTGATGGAGGAACTAGAGAGAAGTAAAGTGAATTAAATTGGATTCAATTCACATGTAGTGATCAATGAGTAATTCACTAAAAATAGCTCATGCATGCCAGTTCTGAGAAATACCAAGTTGAGATTAGAGTTAAAGGGAAGATTACTATTAATTGTATAATCATCCAATTAAACAAATGGTGCACGGAGTCAGAGGTAGAGCCTTGATGCAGTACACAATTATTATTAAGGAATTTTCTCATTAAATAGGGGCCTAATTCGAGAGCTTGGAAGGCTAGGAAATTGGCTAAGTATTGGCCAAAGTTAGCCTAGGTAGTAGAGAGACATTTAGAGATAGTGCAGAGTGCTCTTAAGCCTGAGAGAATCATTGTATTTTTTCATATTATTGACTTTATGCAATATACAGATAGTGTTGTTTTTAGCTGAGGCTTTCCCCATATATATCTGTGTGTTTTGTGATCGAAATTATTTCTCTTTCTTGTTCACATGATTGTGTGTTCGTAATTGGATTTCGCAATTTGTAGAATAGATTCAAGCATTTTGTTTTAGAATATTACAAGATCAATTGAATCTATGTGGATTTTATACATGGTATCAAATTAGGAATCACTGTAGAGGAGAAAAATACAATTTTTTTTTTAATAGGTGAATCGAATTTTCAGATCTACTCTTCAGGAACAAAAAAAAAATCATGATGTCTTTATGTGGATTGAAACTCAAATATGCCCTTGAGGGTAGTTTGAATTACATAGCTTGGAAGGACAGGATGGAAGTAGTGTTGAAAGACAACAAGTTGAACGATTTCATAGACAATGATATTCCCAAGCCCGCAACAACAGATGCTCAAAATCTTGATGCATGGAATTATAATGTAGTAAAGGCGAGAAGGATTCTGTGAGAAGGAGTTCAAGATCATATTGTCTTGAACCTCCATGGGAAGGAAACTCCCTATGCTACGTGAAGGCCTTAATATATTTGTTTCATAACAACAGAGACCACAACAACTTGGTGCTAAAGGAAAAATCTCATAAAAATCAAGATGGAGGAGGACGACACAATACCAAAGTACTTGACCAAGTTCACTCAGTGTCGGGATCAGGGAAAATTTTAAGAACCCACATAAATTTATATGTATAATAAATGGGCGAATTCCCATGATACATAGGAAAAATGGAAAGAGATTTTATTAATAATATAATATGTATATATAATTTTTTGGCGAATCTCTGACGAGATTATATTATCTTGTAAAATCATGGCGAATCACCAGTACAAATGGCGAATCACTAGTACAAAATGGCGAATCGTTGTCTAGTGGAGTTCGGGGTGTTGGTTCCAATGAAGATATGGTAGTTGAACCAGGAGTTGAAGGAAGTGAATCATCGAGACCAAGCATGGCACATGGTGACTCGTGAGGGAAGTAGTTCTCGTGCAGTTTGGAAAATGCGTTCTAGTTCTACTAAGTGTAATGTTGTCGCTCATGCTACTACTAGCACTGATATTGAGGTTGGAGAGGAGTTTGAGGAGGCATGAAAGGTAGCAGTGGTGGAGAATTACAAAGAGAACCCCATGATGGGCTCCATTTTGCCCTTTGGTATTTGGGCCTGCAAGATCTTATGTCCATTGAACCAGCAATTAACCGTTCAACCAACAAGCAACTTGACTGAGTTGATTAGGTACGAGTCAACTTAGACTAATCTTTAAAACTATGCTTTGCATTATCCCATATTTATCACACTAATGCTACACAACATTGAGCATTTGCACCCAAATCTCATGCATGCACACAAAATTTTCATTAACATCTATAACCCTAACCAAGTGAGAATTGATCAACAATTTGCACCAAAGTTTGTTATAGTGTTGAAAGTTCATAAGAAATTTAGATCCATGGTACCTTAAATAAATTTTGAGATAACCTCCACAAATTTGACCACAATAGAGCAAACTTGTGATAAATTTTAAACCTACAAAAATTAGGATTTGTGTTCCTAGGAACAATCATAAGAAGTAGTTGACATATAGGTCGAGTTTTGAGCCTTGACACATTGATAATGCAATGGCTTAGGTCAAAACTCACACATTGAAAATTCATCAATGAAGAGAAGACAATATCATTATGAATTACACATACTCCAAACTTCCTACCAAATTCTACTTAGTTGTCTGCAACTCATCTATACATAATCTTATGGTAAATACAAAATCAACAAAGCCTTCTTCACATAGCTAATAAATGGCCATTGGAAGAGCACCCCTTATATAATAGTAATAGTAGCAATCAATAGATTATTTCATATTGAACTTCATAGCCATAGCACTCCTATGTATTGTATGTTGTATTCAACTTGCATTATCAAATATAGATACAATCATAGTTTTGATTGATACATGTAAATCATACTTGTGCACAATGTTGAATGCAATGTCAGTCAAGGCGTAAAGTCGATTTGACGTGTAATTATCTATGAATTTGCATGCAAGTTATTATAACCAGCAAAAGTTTGGGCCCAGTTTGAATGAGCAGTGGAGGACACTCTCTGAGAGGAAAACTGGAATTTGTACGTGTTCTACAGTCCAATCTCAGTCAATGTGACAATATGTCAAAAGAGTTATAGTTCAAGGTTACGAAACCACAGTAAAAATCTCCAAACAGAAAGGGGCAACGTTACAAAACCACAGTAGGCTTAGCCCAGCACCAATTACCCTGAACAACTCTAAAAAAAACCATAAATTCATCTTTCTTTCAGCTCTGCTTCAAACTGGAGCAATCTATTCTGAATTGGAGACAAGAATGAAGTAAGATCTTTAATAATTGTACTTCTTTTGGAGTCTGGGATTCCCTTGTCAGCGTCCAAAGACACGTTCAACTAACAAAAAAAAGACAAGGAAATTTTATAATCATGTTTTTGAATATCATATATGACTAGCAGACTTTAAAACTAGTTTTAAAAAATATGTATATAATACAACACAAAATTATACAGCACAGCGCATTGAATTTCTGGACAACAATATAAATAAACAATAATACCAGCTGGGATCTTTGCTATTTAGATGAGGATAATTTACCAACATTGATTTACACCATCCAAAAGCTTGACACAACAGATCTTAAGCATGACAACAATTTAAAATAAAACTGTTTCTCAACATATGTGTAGACAAAGAACATCCATCTAGTAAATGCCGACACTTAGTGGTGTTTACTTATGGCCCACCCCACATTATAAATAAATATAAGCCAGAAAACATGTATGTTTCAATTCCCATTTCTCTTTCAAATAGTATTTTTCGTTTCTCCCTGCTAAGACCACGAAAGAGACCTATTTGTGATCCAGAAAACATGTATGCTTATATAATTACTACACTTTCAGCTAGTGTTTGGCATTTCAGCTCCACTGATACTCTCCTAAATCAGAGCTAGAAAGGAGCCATTTGTGGTTATGGATAGCTAATAACCGTTTGTGGCAATGGATAGCTGAACAACTGTTATTAGTTGGCTTCTAGGAGCTATTAGTTGGCTTCTAGGAGTTGGTTTGAATACAATCAACTGGGAAGGTGATAAATATGAGGTTCATTCCTCTCATTGATGGCAGGAAAAAGCACATGATCCATGCCAATGCACTACACTTGGTACAACAAGCAAAACAAAATGGGATTTTCATTCCCAAGTGATTTTACTCTTGCAATAGAGGTCCTTTCTTCAGTAACAAGCTATGATATCAAATTCATTGTGTAGGAAACACAAATTCATTATTAAGCTTAATGTTTCCCACCTTAAATCATTTGAGTGTAGGAAAATTACTCAGCAAATGCGGAACTTACTTCCCTGTTCTATTGCCCGTGTTGAGTGTAATTTGTAGTGGGAATGTGGAACTTACTTCCCTATTCTATTTCCCGTGTCGAGTGGAATTTGTGGCGGGAATGTGGAACTTACTTCCCTGTTCTATTGCCCGTGTCGAGTGGAATTTGTGGTGGGAATGTGAAACTTACTTCCTCGTCTTGGCCTTAACCCCAGATCTATCCCTCCTTGAAACATGATAATATCCAAGGAAATATGGTCTCCTTATAAAATTCTACAAGGGTTTCTGAGACACCATTGGGAAACCTTTTAAATGTATGCTTGGAAGCTCTTCATCTAGAACCACTTGCAAAACAAACTAATGCAAGCATATTCAATATAAAGTTATAAACCACAACTCATCCAACATGAACTTAATTAATGATCCCATGTTAATCATTCTACTTTACATGGCTTTCAAGACTCCTGCAGAAGTATTAACCAGAAATAAATTAACACGTGGCTACTTAATGGGTAGATTCATTTTATATAACATTTTGGAAGTTTTAAAGCTATCAGGTGGGCTAGAGAAATCCATCAAGAAGATCTGCTCCTCAAAGTTGATTTTGATGAAGTCCTACACATATTAGAATGGTATTTTACTTCAAATATGATGATAGCGAACCAGAAATGGTCCTTCAGAAAGGGTTTTCTTTGTCCAATAAAAAATTTCATCACAGCTAATGCTCTAAGTTAGCTAGAGTCAAGTGCAAACCGAAGGAACGATCCTTATCAGGTGCCTACAAGATGTTTTAAAATCCACTTTGTAGATGACTCTGTGTTCTCTCTAGAATTAGCCCAATCTCTGGATATGATGACGTATTGGATTTGGCCCAAGTTCAACAAAGCAGTGAGCATTATGTTCACCAAAGCATCTTTTAAGGTTCAAGCTGGGCATCTAACATTAAGAAACAACTAAATCCTAATTAACAATTACATCTAAATCAGGTCATTTTTTATTCAAACATGGATGACATAACAATGTTGACAATGTGAACATGGAAGAACCTCCATAAGCTAGTCGAAAAGAGGATAAAGGAAAAGATGGTGGAAGCATCTACCCATGTTTTAAGATGTTGCTCCTACAACAGCAATGGAAATGTGGCATCATTGAATCTTACACAAAGGGTGATGCTTTGGTCTATTGTCGGTTTATTGTAATTAATGTTTATGAGGTATAATTCTAGCAATGCTCTTCTATATTCCCTTTGCTTATTTATTTTTTAGGTCGACCAAGTTCTGCAAGTGTTCATTTGTACACACCATGTAATTGATGTCTATTTGATCCCTAAAGAGATCAGAGATTAACCACTGATAGCCAATAGCATGATTAGATAGATTAACAGTTTGCACACAAAATACTGGCAATCACTAACAATCACAAAATATCATCTTCCTTGGTTATCTCGTCCTCTTCTTGAATTTTGTAAATTATATATTATAAAAAAACTGAAGAAACAAGCTAGGAAGTGTTGTGATATTTCTTGTTAAATTATAGAGAATCCTCGTGACTAATTTGGGATCAGTAAATTTGTTGTTAGGTGCTTTATTCAATCTATATAACTAAATTTTAATCTGTATAAGTTGTTTTGCGGTTGTACTAATACAGCTATGGAGTTCCCTGACAAATTAAGGTTAATACTTATAAAAATGACAAACCCAAAAGGGATAAAAATTTCAGAACATGCTCATAAGGTCATTTTCAAAATTAACAAACTCTAAATTCACACATTGGGGAAAAACAGACGCCCAAATTTTCCAACGCATTAAAAACTCATTAGTTCTTTAGCTCATGTGCACATCTTTACCATGCCACCTTGTATTTAGACAGGCCTAAAAATATCATACAATGTTTATTTCTACACTAGCATAGATCATCTTAAACCCAAACCCATTAAGCATACACACAGAGAGAGAGAGAGATCAAATAGGCACATGTTAGTCTACAGGCATAAATGTCTCAATTGTTAATGGATCAGAGTTAAGATGAATATATGCTAGGTTTTTGTCTTTTTAACATGATGGAAATTAACAAACAACCAGCTTTTTACTTTTGACATTACTTGCCAAACCACAGCTAGTTTTCCATTGTAGTTCATTAAAGCTAGCATTACCATAGACATAACGCATCTATTCCACCAAGGTTGTAGAGTGTCCCTCATTTAGTGAAATCATTGATCTTCTCAGTATTTACTTCCAATGAACTAAGAACATTGATTTTACCTAATACCAGTCTACATCTGCACCCTTTGATACAGATCTACCTAGGACTAATGTTTCTAGCAATACCCTAAAGGGGGTCCATCTATAACAATGCTCTAAAGGTATCCAAAAAACAAATGGTAAACCACATACAGCACTCTCTAGAATATCAAAACAACATAGAAAGAAACTGACAGCATGATAAAAAAGTAACTCGCTAGAAATATTCAAGCAATTTATTACTTTCAATACTTTTCATATACACACTTGCATATCTTCCAAATCACCATAAGAAGCCTCTGGAACATTTAGAGTGCCCTAAATTTTCTTCATTTCCTCCTCAATCAACCACTCACCTGTTTCAAACCAAAATCTGACTCAGATTATAGACCAACCTTATACATTTCATAATCATATAAAAATATTAAATAAGCCTCACCTTGAAACTTCAAGGAGATCTCATAAGAGTAACCAATTCATTTCTTATTGCGCACTGTCACCAACGATGCCTGAAGCAATGTTCAGTAACTATACTCAGTTCAACATGAATTCAAGGGCTCAAGAATAATTTATACACAACATTCTCTACACTAAAAAATGTCTAGAGGAAGTTGCATATCAAAATAAATGGAAGAACATGCAATTGAAACTTGTTCCTATAAATCTTCTTCCAGGATTTTAATTTAGGTAAAATTGAAACTGACATTGGTTAATTAGTTTTCACATAGATGTCTTCCCACAAGCTGATGTGCAAAAAAGCTAAGTGAAGTGAAATCCTGCCTCTGAGTGTAAGTAAAATGTTACTCGATCAATGAGCATTTAAGGTACAAGGATATTATTATCTCATAACCTGCATAACATTAATCAAGCATTCCACTTTCTTTTTGAAGGAGTGGGGAAAATAATTGCACAAGAAATAGTATGCAACCAACAAAGAAGAAAGTACTGAATGCCCAGTCAACATGGGGAAAATAGGAAGAGTTTCAAAAATATTGAATTTTGCAAGATGTCCTTGGGGGATTCTAACAAAACAAAACAAAAACAAAAAGTCCCGAGAGAAGGAAAACGCTACAAAACAGGAAAAAACTGATGCATAATTAAAGAAGCAGGTTTTCAAGGATACTTAAAAATCCCACAAACAATTATAATCACTATTTTTGAAGTTTGCAGAATAACAGGAAGGAAATCAGTCTTCATCATGACTCAAAATCACAAAGGAAAAATCCATCCAAACCAAACAAAAGACCAAGTACAAGAGCTCGCAGAGAAATAAGCTGCAACTTTTCAACTTAAGCAATGTATTCATAATTCCTCTGGCAAATAAGGAATGACTAGAAAACAGTTCTTTAAGGCGGCTCATCCAAAAGATTTAGATCGATCCCAAACCTGCTAAAAATTATACATTACGATATAAAGGACCCATTGTTTTAGCAAAATATTCAACCCTAAAACAAGTTTAGTGAAGCTACACCCAACACCAACAACATAAAATTTTGGCTTTCCTAAGACTTATGAAAAAACTTGGAATTCAATCTTCAAGGGAGGCATAAAAATAGACATCCAAGATTTTGTAGCATCCTAGGATGCTTGCCAAAGCAACACAAAGAATTTACTAGGTGCATTGCACAATGCAACCTTTATTAATCCCAGTGCATATTTGGATAGACATTTCATTGAATTTTATTGTTGGACTTCCAAAAGCGAGCAAAAAAACAATGAGTAAGGTCATGGTAGATTGTCTTTTAAAAGCAACTCATTTTCATGCCTCCACTCATCCTTTCACTCCTTTCTCAATTTCCCAAGCATTCGTGGATAATATCTTCAAGCTACACAGTATGCCAAATTCCATTGTTTCAAATCTGCAGGGATGGCTACAATTAATGACTATCTTAAGGGCTACACTAAGCAGTCTACAACACCTCCATTGCTAGCTCAACCTTAATATATGCAAAATTTCCAATCTTATATTGTTGGGCCTAGACCTCCAATGCAAAGATTTTAGATTTTTCTCCATATTATCAAATTTATCCTAGAAGTCCTCTTTAATAGCTCATTTGGGGACCTAATTGAATGACAGGAGATGACATGAAACATTTAGGTAATACGTGAATGGGGAAGATGATCTAGAGGGCTAGCCACTAGTTGGAGTAACCGAGAGACCTTTGAGAGTCAACACTGAGCATCCATAAGAGACTGAATGAGGTAATTACCTCTGAACAACAAAGTGCTAAATTATAAGTACAAATTTATGTCTTTCCTTGAAGCTAAATTCCACAAATCCCTAAATCTACAAAGGAATGATACCAATTTGAAGATGGTCTTGAGGCAAACAGGTTGGGCTGCAAACTCTACCTGAACAACAACCTCAGGTACATTTTTCTTGCATCAAATGGAACTAAGAAATAGGATCTGGACTCTTTCTAAATTCTCCCAATCAACTTGAGTCTTGAAATAAAATTCAATACATTTACTACCTTATTAGTTATACAGTACTACTGAAAAAATCAATAACAACCTATAATAAGGCATGTTCGTAAGAACAAATTAGTGAATCTTTTATATCCTTTTTCAGTATAGGAAAGTTCAGAAAGATAGTAAACAATACATATCCATTTCCTTTTATCTATGATATATCAAATCCAAAGGGTATCAACAAATAAATTCTTAATCCTAAAAGTACTAAACATGTAAAACAATCATATTCTATTATGCAACCCAAGTGACCAATTTAAATATGATGAGTGTGCCAATGATTTCTACCAATCATAATATGGCAATATTTCATGTAAAATTTCTATTATTGGCTAGTGCAATACCTAACACCCATTATTATGTAAAATTAGTGCAAAAATTAGTACATCTTGCTCATATTTTTTTTTCATTAACAAGCATGTAAGCAACTTGTATTTCTAGTTGTGTAACTTCATCTTTACTATATGCAAGATAATCTCAATAGTGGAAGTAAAGAGGAAATGTTCCTGGGTTACAAATCCATTTTTTTGCCTTGTCCATTTAAGTTGAAATTGCTAGATATTGACACTCTCTGTAACCACTTTACCCTCTTGTGGATCATAGAATATCTCAATCAAAATTATAATGCACCTTATATCTTTGAACATTGTATAAAAACCTTGGAAATAAAAGTTATGAAGCATACCCAACAATGATTCAAAACAAATGAACGTATATACAAAATTGGCAATTTGTACCAAAAATATGATTATACAAGTTGTATCCAACAAGGTTTCTGCAGTCAAGCAAAGCTACGAAAGAGTATGCTCGGAGTACTTACCAATATGCTTGACAATGGCAGTGGCTTTAAGCCCAGTTGTTGTTAAACCTGTAGACATTATTGTTCCTTTTCTTTTGCAAACCTTTCATTGAAGTCAGAAATCAATACCTAGAATCCAAGTTGATACTTGCCCTCAAATTGTTGGTGTATTTGTGGGGATGATTAAGACCATTTCCATTAGCAACATTCATCCACATTGCCTCTATTTTATTGCTTGGTTTAGTGTTGTCACTATAAATCAAGGGATAACTAAGTATTTTTACTTTGATACTTGCAATCAAATTGTTGTTGTATTTGTGGGGATGCTTAAGGCCATTTCCATTAGTGACAGTCATCCACATTGGCCTTTTTTTATTGCTTGGTTTAGTGGGAAATACCTTGCTAGTAGCAGTAACCAGTCTACCTTGCCTCAAACAGGAGCACATTCAACGAAGGACACACCCTCACTGTATATTTCAACTCACGTCAAAATTTTTCTTCCACATTTACTCAAGTTTAAATGTTTATGACTCAGTTACTCAAAATTGATCTTAAGAAACTGCTGAAATGAATTGCAGTCAATGCTTAATAAGCAGATAATGAATCACCAATGGAGGAGGTATCTGCAGGGATGGCTGCAAGTAATGACTATATTAAGGGCTAAACTAAGCAGTCTACAACACCTCCATTTCTAGCTCAACCTTTGCAATATATGCAAAATTTCCAATATCATATTGTTGGGCCTGGACCTCCAATGCAAAGCTTTTAGATTTTTCTCCATATTATCAAATTTATCCAAGAAATCCTCTTTAATAGCTCAGTTTAGGACCTAATTGAATGACAGGAGATGACATGGCACATTTAGGTCATACATGAATGGGGAAGATGATCTAGAGAGCTAGCCATTAATTGGAGTAACTGAGAGACCTTTGAGAGTCAACATTGAGCATGCCCTAAAAGACTGAATGAGTTAATGACCTCTGAAGAATAGAGTGCTAACTTCTAAAGTACAAATTTATGTCTTTCCTTGAAGCTAAATCCCACAAATCCCTAAATCTGCAAAGGAATGATACCAATTTGAAGATGGTCTTGAGGAAAACAGGTTGGGCTGCAAACTCCGCCAGAACAACAACCTCAGGTACATTTTTCTTGCATCAAATGTACCTAAGAAATAGGATCTGGACTCTTTCTAACTTCTCCCAATCAACTCGAGTCTTGAAATAAAATTCAATACATTTACTACCTTATTAGTTATACAGTACTACTTAAAAAATCAATAACAACCTCTAATAAGGCATGTTCGTAAGAACAAATCAGTGAATCTTTTATATCCTTTTCCAGTATAGGTAACTTCAGAAAGATAGTAAACAATACAAATCCATTTCCTTTTATCTATGATATATCAAATCCAAAGGGTATCAACAAATAAATTCTTGGTCCTAAAGGTACTAAACGTGTAAAACAAGCATATTCTATTATGCAACCCAAGTGACCAAATTAAATATGATGAGTGTGCCAATGATTTCTACCAATCATAATATGGAAATATTTCATGTAACATTTCTATTATTGGCCAGTGCAATATCTAAAACCCATTATTATGTAAAATTAGCTCAAAAATTAGTACATCTTGCTCATAATTTTTTTTCATTAACAAGCATGTAAGCAACTTGTATTTCTAGTTGCATAACTTCATCTTTACTATATGAAAGATAATCTCAATAGTGGAAGTAAAGAGGACATGTTCCTGGGTTACAAATCCATTTTTTTTCCTTGTCCATTTAAGTTGAAATTTCTTGATATTGACACTCTCTGTAAGCACTTTTCCATCTTGTGGAACATAGAATATCTCAAGCAGAATTATAATGCACCTTATATCTTTGACCATTATATGGAAACCTTGGAAATAAAATTATGGAGCAGACCCAATAGTGATTCAGAACAAATGAACGTATATACAAAATTGGTAATCTGTACCAAAAATATGATTATACAAGTTGTTGCCAACAAGGTTTCTGCAGTCAAGAAAAGCTATGAAAGATTAATTATCGGAGTACTTACCAAGGTGCTTGAAACTGGCAGTGGCTTTAAGCCCATTTGTGGTTAAAACTGAAGACATTGTTTTCCTTGTATTTTGCAAACCTTTCATTGAAGTCAGCAAATCAATACCTAGAATCCAAGTTGATACTTGCCCTCAAATTTTTGGTGTATTTGTGGGGATGCTTAAGACCATTTCCATTGGCGACATTCATCCACATTGCCTTTGTTTTGTTTCTTGGTTTAGTGTTGTCACTATAGATCAAGGGATAACTAAGTGTTTTTACTTCGATACTTGCCATCAAATTTTTGGTGTAATTGTGGGGATGCTTAAGGTCATTTCCATTAATGACAGTCATCCACATTGGCCTTGTTTTATTGCTTGGTTTAGTGGGAAATACCTTTCCAGTAGTATTAACCAGTCTTCCTTGCCTCAAACAGGAGTGCATCTGATGAAGGACACACCCGCACTGTAGACCTGCACTCACTTCAAACTTCTGCTTCCACATTTACTCAAGTTTAAATGTTTATGATTTAGTTACTCAAAATTTATCATAAGAAACTGCTGAAATGAATTGCACTCAATGCTTAAGAAGCATATAATGAATCGCCCATGGAGGAGATACCTGCAGGGATGGTTGCACGTAATGACTATATTCAAGGCTACACTAACCAGTCTACAATACCTCCATTTCCAGCTCAACCTTTGCAATATATGAAAAATTTCCAATCTCATATTGTTGGCCCTGGACCTCAAATGCAAAGCTTTTAGATTTTTCTCCATTTTATCAAAGTTATCCTGGAAGTCCTTTTTAATAGCTTAGTTGAGGACCTAATTGAATGACAGTATATGGCATGGCACATATAGGTAATACGTGAATGGGGAAGATGATCTAGAGAGCTAGCCACTAACTGGAGTAACCGAGAGACCTTTAAGGTTCAACACTGAGCATTCCTTTAAGAGACTGAATGAGGTAATGACCTCCAAAGAATAGAGTGCTAACTTATAACTAAAAATTTGTCTTTCCTTGAAGCTAAATGCCACAAATCCCTAAATCTGTAAAGGAATGATACCAATTTGAAGATGGTCTTAAGGAAAACAGGTTGGGCTATAAACACTACCATAACAACAACCTGAGGTACCTTTTGCTTGCATCAAATGTACCTAAGAAATAGGATCTGGACTCTTTCTAACTTCTCCCGATCAACTTGAGTCTTGAAATAAAATTCCATATATTTACTACCTTATTAGTTATACATTACTACTGAAAAAATCAATAACAACCTCTAGTAAGGCATGTTTGTAAGAACAAATCAGTGAATCTTTTATATCCTTTTTTAGTATATGTAAGTTCAGAAGGATAGGAAACAATACAAATTCATTCCCTTTTATCTATGATATATCAAATCCAAAGGGTATCAACAAATATATTCTTAATCCTAAAAGAACTAAAAGTGTAAAACAAGCATATTCTATTATGCAACCCAAGTGACAAATTTAAATATGATGTGTGTGCAAATGATTGCTACCAATAATACTATGGCAATATTGTATGTAATATTTCTATTATTGGCCAATGCAATATCTAACACCCATTATTATGTAAAATTAGCTAAAAAATTAGTACATCTTTCTCATAATTTTTTTGCATTAACAAGCGTGGAAGCAACTTGTATTTCTAGTTGTATAACTTCATCTTTACTATATGCAAGATAATCTCAATAGTGGATGTAAATAGGACATGTTCCTGGGTTACAAATCCATTTTTTGCCTTATCCATTTAAGTCAAAATTGCTTGATATTGACACTCTCTGTAAGCACTTTTCCATCTTGTAGATCATATAATATCTCAATCAGAATTATAATGCACCTTATATCTTTGACCATTGTATGAAAAACTTGGAAATAAAAGCTATGTAGTAGACCCAATAGTGATTCAGAACAAATGAACGTATATACAAAATTGGCAATCCGAACCAAAAATATGATTATACAAGTCGTTGCCAACAAGGTTTCTACAGTCAAGCAAAGCTACGAAAGAGTAATGGTCGGAGTACTTACCAAGATGCTTGACAATGGCAGTGTCTTTAAGCCCAGTTGTTGTTAAACCTGGAGACATTGTTGTTACTTGTATTTTGCAAACCTTTCATTGAAGTCAACATGTCAATACCTAGAATCCAAGTTGATACTTGCCCTCAAATTGTTAGTGTATTTGTGGGGATGCTTAAGACCATTGCCATTGCTAACATTCATCCACATTTCCTTTGTTTTATTGCTTCGTTTAGTGTTGTCACTATAAATCAAGGGATAGCTAAGTATTTTTACTTTGATACCTGCCATCAAATTGTTGGTGTATTTGTGGGGATGCTTAAGGCCATTTCCGTTAGTGACAGTCATCCACATTGGCCTTGTTTTATTGCTTTGTTTAGTGGGAAATACCTTTCCAGTAGTAGTAACCAGTCTAATTTGCCTCAAACACCCAAGCTGTAGAATTTACACACCCACAACTTACACACCTGCAACTCAACAATGATGGGTTACAAAGAGAAAAAAATATGACTTCCAAAGCCTCTTGCTAGAATATTTATACCAAGAGTCGACATTATCTTGCCTCGCCTTGAAAATAACCTATGCTCTTCCACAATCCAACCTGTGCTCTTCCACCACGTGAATTAAGCTGAAAAAACTGAGAATATACCGATGAAAAATCTCAATGGTCTCCTTGGTGTTTCTATGGTCTGATGTGGTCTCGTCGGCTCTGCTCTATCTAAAGACCAAAGTATTAAGGGGTGAAATTTTATGTAAAACGCCTAAATGGGTTTTAACATGCATGCTTCCTAGGGTAAGGAGACACCAGCGGTTAAGTGTAGAAGACCTTCCTTGCGCTTCTTTGTATAGTGAATAAAGACCCAAGGAGGGCATGGTAGGAGGGTCGATGGCTATAAGAAATATGATTAGTGCAGGAAGGCGAGGTGATCTCGTTGACCAACGATTAAGGGTGTTATTTCCCTCTTCCCTCTTACCTAAAAAATCATGTTTATCAGATGATCAGAATGAAGCAAACATACAGAAGGATCATCGTTGTCTCTTGCTCGAAAATAAAAGAAAGCATTGGGGTTGTATCTTGCTCAAAAATGACAGAAGGATTAGAAAAATGTATTTTATAGAGATGAATTTCAACCTTACCCTCGATTTGCAAACCAAGAAATCTGGCTATTGCAACCAAATCTGTATCTTGCTCGAAAATGATAGAAGGATTAACAAACTGTAATTTATAGAGATGAATTTCAACCTTACCCTCGATTTTAAAACCAAAAAATCTGGCTATTGCAACCAAATCAAACTTCAAACCCTGTAAATTGAGGTGAATCCGCCCAAATTCAATGAGTCCAACCTCCAAACCAAGTGAATTGGGCCTTTCCAATGTAAATCTAGGGCGAATCCCACCTTTTCAATTTTTATCCTCTTTAATTTGGAGGGCTAAAATAGAATAATTATTTATTTTTTAAATAAATTTTGGGCTAAGTTGCTAACTATAGAAAAAATGGGTGTAATATAAAAAATTCGCCTCCTCAAACTATAAAATCCCTTAAATTTCGCCTTTGGGATAAAATTTTCCCCTAAAATTTTCCATGGTCAGGATGTTCTTATAAGTGTTGGTGTTACCGTGGTCGAGGATGATTTGGCGAGCCTCACACTTCTAGGCCTTCCTAAGAGCTATAAAAAATACTAGGATTCAGTAAATGGGAGGGAGAATCTACTAGAGTGGAATCGATTGTGGTTCAACTTGGTGTAGGAAGAGATTAGGAGAAAAACCAAAGACGGGACCTCTTCCAAAGAAGAGGACTTTGCATTAGTCAGTAAAGGAAAGAAAGATGATGGAAATAAGTCCCAATGCGAAGAGGGAAAGAAGAAAGACTTTTCAAACATCAAGTGTTTTCACTGTCACAAGTTCAGGCACTATGCCACGAAATGTCCACTAAAGAAGGCAAGCAAGAAGGAGCCTGCAGTAGTAGCAGTAGGTGATGCTCTAGATTCAAAATTCAAACTTGATTTCACTCTCATTGCATACATGGAAATCATTGTAATGGTATGCATGTGCTATCTCGACATCAGTGCCTCATTTCAAATGACAGGGAATAGAGATCTCTTTAGTGACTTGGAGGAGAAAGACATCAAGCATAATATAGAGTTTGGAGAGGATGGGAGGTATAGCGCGACCGATATCAGTACGATTACTTTTCAGAGAGAGTCTAGCTCCCCTCTCAGACTCACAAATGTGTGGTTTTTTCCAGTACTAAAGAAGAATCTGTTTCTGTCGCAGTGTTGGAAAACTATGGCTATGATGTGATATTTAGTAAAGGAAAGTTTTTCCTTAGACAAATCGCCATGAGACAGATGAAACATATCAGTGTGCGAGTCAAGAACCTATATGCACTTGAGGTACTAGATGCATGAAAAACTTTGAGGAGCAAGGCAAATGTTAGAGACTTGGTGGTTGAGAGGGAGCATGGATTACCTCTCAACATGCAACCTCAGAAGAAGCCTCAACAAGTTGTGGAGTAGGCACAATTGAAGAAGCAGAGAGGAGGTTGAGTGGAGAAATCCACTAAAGAAAATACCTCTAGTAGGGGGGAATTTTGAGCCAAGTGGGAAAAGGGAGCACATGCAACCATACCTCCAGGTGAGAGGTGCGGTGATGTGAAGTAATAATCCCAAGATTGCAGAAACTTAGGCAGGGTCCATTGATATGTCTTTACCTTGCTACGGGGGACCACAATACACAGTAGTAGGATGGATCAATGTCGGTTGATGAAGTAAGATGTCAAAGTGACAAATGCAAAGACTAGCAGTAGCTAGATATTGGGGAGCACAATGCAGAGTTGGCAGAAGCGCAGATGGCACAGTGTAGAGTCAACAACAATGCAAATTTTTCAGTAGAAAAGTGCAGTAGCTAGTAGCAGTGAGAGAATTGGGTGATAGATGCATCATATAGATAACAATTGATTCAGTTTTAATGCTTTTCAATTTTTGAAGTTTCCATAGAAACACCACTAGAGAGAAGCGTTACATTCAAAACATTCCAAAGGTACTAGATCGAGATAGAGTTGAATTCCTTTCTTGTTGAGAGGGAATATTGAAAATGGAAACAAGAAATATTGAAAATAAAATCAAGAGAGGTTTTAATTTATTTTTCCCTTTAATTAAATTAGAAGTAAATTGTAATTCCACATCACATGACACCTTGTATGAGTTAACTAATGCAGGAAGACTTAGTTAGCTCAATCAATTCGAGTTGAGAGTTAAATTGGAGAAATGTATAGTTCTCTCAAGTTCTAGGGGGTCTAGTTACAATTTATTTTGAGTTATAATTAATTAACTTAATTTATTTGAGTTAAATCAATTTAACTAGTTCTAACTGATGGAGGAACTAGTGAGAGGCCAAGTGAATTAAATCTCTCAAGTTCTAGGGGGTCTAGTTACAATTTATTTTGAGTTATAATTAATTAACTTAATTTATTTGAGTTAAATCAGTTTAACTAGTTCTAACTGCTGGAGGAACTAGTGAGAGGCCAAGTGAATTAAATTGG
This sequence comes from Pinus albicaulis, assembly GCA_034641835.2. Taxonomy (NCBI): domain Eukaryota; kingdom Viridiplantae; phylum Streptophyta; class Pinopsida; order Pinales; family Pinaceae; genus Pinus; species Pinus albicaulis. The sequence continues at coordinate 595,200,061 of CM076569.1, read as the reverse complement.
ATTTAATTCACATGCAGTGGTAAATTAGATAACTAATCATTCGCTAAAAATGGATCATGCAAGTCATTTCTGAGAAAGACCCATTTGAGATTGGATTTAAATGGAAGTGTACTATCAATTGTATAATCGTCCAATTATACATATGTTGCATGGAGTCAGAGGAAGAGCCTTGATGTACTACACAACTATTATTAGGGAATTTCCTCATTAAATAGGGGCCTAATTCCTCATTGAACTACACAAGGAAGCAAGAGTTTGCAAGGCTAGGAAATTGGGTAAGTATTGGCCAGCATTAGCATAGGAAGCAGTGAGACAGTCAGAGAAGGTATAGAGGGCTCTCAAGCCGGAGATAATCATTTTATTGTTTCATATTCTTGACTTAATGAAATATATAGATAGTAGGGTTTTTTTTTTATAACTGAAACGGGTGTATCTTTATTTGTATTGGTAGGAATTTGGACTTACGCCATTGCTGCCATCATTACATTGCATCTACTTCTATTCCATGTTACATGCTGCAGAATCCTCATGGGTTACATAGATGGATGGAGCTATCCCCATTTATGAGAATTTGACCTTTCCCAAGTGTACAGCCCTTGTTTGCCAAAAGATCAGCTTCACTGTTCAGATTTCTAAGAATGTGGAAGCATTTGTAGGATTCAAAATCGAGGAGGACTTCCTTCAATCTGCTCAGAGTTTTGTTAAGACTTGCATTGGTGAACAAATTCTCCGAGTTTAAATTTTTAATTAAGATCTCTGAGTCTTCGAATACTTGGATTTCTTTATCCCCTCTATCTCTAGCAATTTGGCAAGCTTTAAGAAGGCTTAAAATATCAGCTTGATTGTTAGATTTCTTCCCAATGCCCCAGGAGAAGTTATCCCTTCTGACTCCATCCGAGGCGTAGATGACCCCACCTGCTCCAGCAGCCCCGGGATTGCCTTTAGAGGCACCATCAAAGAATATCGTAGATATTTTTTGTTTTTTCCACCACTCTTGAAAGTTCTCTTCAGGTTCTCTAATTTTCCAAACAAGATTCACCGATTGAGGAGTAGAGAGCAGCCTCCGGGGGTAGGGGGAGAGAGGGCCCAGCCACCTTTCTTCTTCAGGAAGCAGCAAAGGATCTGCAGAAAAGTACTGTTGTTGGGAAGCTTCCAGGAGGAGTGGTTTCGTTTTTGCAGCTACAGCAAAAGGAGTTTGTTCCTTTCCATTAAAAATCAAGTCATTCTGGGCCAACCAAGTCTGCCAGCAAGTAAATTTGGGGATGGCATTCCAAATTTTCCTCCAAAAAGATTTGCTGGGGATTTTGTAGAGATAGCATTGGTTCCAGGAGTCGAATAAATCAGCTACAGAGTTACACGAGGGGACAGTGATGTGGAACTCATGAAGGATAAGACACCACACATCTTTGACAAACTTACAATCCATGAAGAGGTGCTTGGCAGTTTCTGCACTGGTTCTGCACAACTCGCATCTGTGAGGCCCAGCTATGCCTCTTTTCATCAGATTGTCTCCAGTTAACAATTTATTATGAGCCAGCGTCCAAAAAAAGAAGTTGACTTTTGGTAGAGCGAGGGGTTCCCAGACTTTCTTCCAGAAATCCGGATTTCTGCTGCTGTTCTTGATGGGTTGAAGTGCGTTGTAAGCTGCAGCTGATGTATAGGTTCCGGAATGCCCCCATCCCCATCTGTCCTTCGTCCTTCTGCTCACTGGGGCTGTGTCTTCCAGCATCTCTTCGAGCGCAATCATCTGTTGATTTAGGCGGCCAGGGATGCCATGGAAATCCCAACCATTCCATGCACCACGACAATCCCACTTGGAGAGATCGTAAACGCTGTTGATTCCAGTGCGATCCAACCAGTTTCTTAATTCAACGATTTCATCGTTTTCTGAGAGAGGGGCTCTGTTCATTATTCGATCGTGCCACAATTTTGTATGTTTTCCATTGCTTGGAATTTTGTATACTCTTTCTTTGAAAAAATTTAGACTTCTGCTACATAGTTTCCATACCTGGGAGACATTGTTTGTTTGAGACACCTGATTTCGAAGCGGCACCTTATGGGCATACTTTGCTTTCAAAGTTTCGCTGACAGGGTGCTTTGGGTTCTTATATAGATTCCAGAGGATTTTACCTCCCATCGCCAGATTGACCATGGCTGGATCCCGGATTTGCAGACCTCCCTCTGCGAAAGAGCATTTGACCTGTTCCCATTTCACAAGGTGCATTTTATGAGTGTTACCCTTCCCACCTTGCCAGAGGAAGTCACGAATCAGTTTGGAGATATGATCTGTCACCTGTTTTGGCGCGAGGAGGAAGGCAGCTTGGTAGATTGGTAGTGCGGAGAGCACAGACTTGATCAAGATGACCTTACCTCCAGAAGTGAGCCAATATCCTCCCCAAATTGTGATCTTTGACTTGATTTTGCTGATGACTTCAAACCACAGCGCTCTCTTATTACAACCATTTATTATAAGGAGTCCAAGGTATTTTATCTGCTCTCATTGAGCTTGGCTATTGAAACCAAGGAGGGTAGAGATATTTGTGAGCTCCTGTTGCTCGATGTTCCAGCCATAAACTTCACTTTTCCCTTCATTTATGGAGGCTCCCGTGACCCTGCAGTAACTTTTTAGGACTTCATCAAAAGCTTTGGCAATTCTTGTAGAGGCGCCTCCGAGAAGGAGAGAGTCATCTGCAAAAAGAGCATGGTTCTGGGAAGGAGAGTGAATGGAAGGTTTAAGGCCTGGAAGAGAGCCTGCATATTTTTCTGCTGAGAGATTTCTGCTAAGAGAGTCCGCCATCAAAATGTAAAGGAAGGGAGAGAGAGGGCATCCCTGCCTGAGACCTCTCTGGGCATGGAAAAAGGTGGTAGGGCGGCCATTGACGAGGGGGGCAATCCAAGGGTTGTCAGTGCAGGCTTTGATGAGAGAAACAAAGTGAGGGGAGAAACCAAAGGCGAGGAGGACTTTGTAAAGGAAGGGCCAGTTGACTCGATCAAAGGCGTTGGCCATGTCAAGTTTGATCAGCATCCCTTTTTCTTTTCGTTTCTGGCTTGAATGAATGATCTCCTGGACTTAGATGACATTGTCCAGGATGTGCCTGCCTTCAACGAAACCTTCTTGATTGCTAGAGATAAGTCTGTTTAGGAGAGCCTTGATCCTATTTGCAAGGAGCTTTGCCAGAATTTTGTAAGACGCGTTGCACAACGATATGGGCCTGAATCTAGCAAAGGTTTCAGGATTAGTTTCTTTTGGGATGAGGGCCAGGTATGTGGAGTTGGTTCCTCGCCCTACCTTGGCTTTATTCCTGAATCATTTAATCATCTTTAAGAGATCTGTTTTAATAATGTCCCAGCACATCCTGTAGAAGTGGATGGTAAAACCATCGGGCCCAGGAGCCTTGTCTGAGTCCATTGACCAGATCACTTTTATGACTTCTTCTTCCATGAAGGGTCTGTTGAGATCGGAGTTGTCTTCAGGTCTGACCAGGAGGGGAATGTTGGAAAGGAAATCAGCGGTGTCTTCCTCATTACCTTGGATTCTTGCAGTGAAAAGCTGTCTATAATGATTTTCAGCTGCCTATTTGATCTGACTGAACCCTTTGCAGATCTGCCCTTCTGCTGTTGTGATTTCAGAGATGTGATTTCTGCAGAGTCTTGCACGGTATTGGCGGTGGAAGAAGGTGGTGTTCCTGTCGCCCGCCTTCAGCCACAGACTTCTAGATTTGATTCTCCAGTACTGCTCCTCTAGCCGGAAGGATTGGAATGACGAACATTGAATTTTGACTTCTTTATCCAGCAGTGCTGGAGTGATATCTCTATTTTCCATATCGATTTGCAGCTCCTCAAGGGTCTGCACAATTTCTTTTTGGTGACTAGTTGGATTTGGAGCAGGATTTTTGATCCACACCTTCAGAGCCTGCTTTATGGCTTTGAGCTTTTGCTCCCACACAAAGCTGGGGGACCCTGAGAAGGATTTGCTCCAAGCTATTTTCACTGTGTCAAAAAAGCCTCCTCTTTCAATCCATAGCGGGCTGAAACGAAATGGGATAGGACCCAAATCTTCTTCATCTTCAAGAGAAAGCTGGACAGGCTTGTGATCAGAAGTCAGTTTGGGAAGGATTTTGGTGGTAATGATCTTCTTGGTTGTCATCAGAGCACCCTGAACCAGAAATTGCTCCAATCGGGCGGAGATATGATCCCCTCCCACTCTGTTATTGGACCAAGTGAAGAGCCCTTTTGCTGGAATGAAATCAACGAGGTCCCAATCCTGTATGAGACCTTTGACCAGAGGGAGGAAGGGGTCTCTGCTGTGTGTGCCTCCCCTTTTTTCCTTGAATTTCAAAACGATATTTAAGTCCCCTGCCAAAATGATATTTTTGGGGGAGTGTTGCTCAAGGAAGGCTATGAGGGAGGTCCAGCAATCTCTTGTTTCTGAGTATAAAACAGGAACATAAATATTGAAGAGGGAGAAAGTTAACTTACTTGGGGTATGCATTAATTCCGTGAAGATCCAATGTTGTGTTTCATGAGAATTTTTCAGCTAGAAGAGATCTTCTGACCAGAGGGTTGCGAGTCCTCCGAAAGAGCCTCTTGAGCTGACAGCTTTTCCTACCTTTTTTTTCCATTTCTTCTTGCTGATGTCTAGGAGGGCTTTCCCCTCTATCTTTTTCTCTTGGAGCATGAGGATATCTGAGGGCTCCATTTTGAGAAGGTCTTTGATCGCTTCAGCTTTCGAGGGATTACCCAGACATCTGCAGTTCCAAGAGACGAGGCGCATTATTTACCTGGGAAGTGGAGGGAGCCTCCCTTGGGGGGCCTGGTCCTGGTATTTCTCCCGATAGACATCTCTATAGTGAGCTGGCTTCCTTGAGTTTTGAGCCTTTCAGCCTCCTCTTCCCTTTCTTCTCTGCGAGATTTCCTACCAACTTTTTTTGTGGGTTGCTCGTAGGTTTCATCCTCCGAGGACCTGGAACTATCAATAGGCTTTTGCCTTGTGACATCTGCATATGAGGGATTTGAAGGGCTTCCTTGGGTGGCCTCAGGAAGTGACTTTTCCCCACCATCTTGAATATTAGTGGGAGGTCCAGGCTGGTCCAGGGTTTCCTGGTTTGCTGTAGCTGCCTTATTCTGACTGTTTTCTTTTCCCTTTGAATTTTTACCTTGGATGTGATTGGAACTTCTTAGTGCCTCTTTCAGGGGACCTTTCCCAATGCCCTTTTTGTGATGGATGGGTTTTTGGACTAGAGTCCATTGCTCTCCATTTTGGTTCTTAGGTTGATCTTCTGCATTTTTCTTGCAATGTTTGGCAAAGTGCCCGTAGCCATGGCAGTGTCTGCATTTGAATGGGAGCTGTTTGTAGTCCAGCTCTTGGACATGTGTCCATCCTGCGACTGTGAGGTTGATGGCTTCCGGTAAACCCTCCTCCAGGTCTACTTCGACGCAAATGCGAGCACAAGAGTATTGATATTTCCTTGGGGCTTGATCAATGTATTTGCCTAAGGCGTTGCCTATGATCTGTAGAGACTTTGGGTTCCAGCAATGAAGGGGAAGGTGGGGAAGCCGCACCCACACCGGAACGGCCGAAGGAATGTCCTGAGCTGGATCAAAATCAGGCGACCATTTATTAAGGTATAGACCTTGCGGCCCCATAAAGTAAGGGTCATTCCTGAAGATCAAACTTCTGTCCTCTGCACTTTCAAAGACAAAGACGAAGAACCCTTTGCCAACGAGGTAACTTTTAACTCCCTCTTTGGTAAGCGGCTTCCAGTTCCTTTGAGTCCAATCCTCCACCGACTTGGGAGAGGGCCAGAGGCCCGTGAACTGACCTATGAGGCCGCGATCAGCCAGGTTTAGAGCAGCTTTGCAGGTTTCTTCCTCGGGGAGGGCAACTGAGGGGATGGTGTCCATCTTCTTAACAAATTTCTGCTGGCTCACAGAGGGTGGGCGCTTATTGCATTGGGCAATCATTTCTTTGAAGGCGATAACCTCCGGGGGGGGAGGCAGATCCGGGCCCCCAGAGGGCTCCATGGCTGTGCGCAGCAACAGCAGAACAATAGCAAGGGCATGGCAGCCCCAGGGGCGCGCAAAGGCACGAATGCCCTAGCCCGATCACTCCACAGAGTTCGCTTCGCGGCCAGAGCAGTAAGAAAAGTTGTTTTGTAATTACACATAGATAGTAGGGTTTTTAGCTGTGGCTTTCCCTAGATAAATCTTTGTGTTGTGCAATTGAAATTATTTCTCTTTCTTGTTTCATATGATTGTGTGATCATAATTGGTTTCCGCAATTTTTAGAATAGATTCAAGTATTTTGTTTTATCATATTACAAGATCAGTTGAATCTATGTGGATTTTCTGCATTTAGGTTTAATATTTACTTGTTAGTCATGCTCAGCTACACATAGACTTCGCATGTCCCCTAATTATAAGTGTTATCAACACAGTGGCATGTGCATATCAAAACATCCAAATGGAAACACTCTTGACAACCTCTCATTGCAGATAACGAGGGGAGTCAAGGGACAAACACTGAGCTCTACATATATTGGTATACATTATTCTATAATTGTTCAAATGGGTATTGCAGAGTTGTCTGAAGTCCCAATAATGATCCTTTGCATGATTCATTAGTCTGGTTTCTCATTTGAAACATTTCTGACTCAGTTCTTAAACAACCACCTTTATTTGTGTTTTGGTTCAAAAGTCAAGTTGTTTTGTATCTCATTTGAAATTGTGCTCCGTAATTAATATGATGAACATATATTGTTTATTGGAATCAAATAGTAACCCATTCTAGTTCCGAAATATATATCTATTTTGTGATGAAAGTATACAATCATTTTGTTGGCAATTTTTTGTTATATTCTAATGAAAGCATAAAATTGTTTTTGGTTGACCATTTTTCATTATGCATGATTGTAAGGAATTGAAAAAAAGATGGAAATCATATAGTTTTCAAAATGGATAACAATGTTTGCATAATTGTGTATTAAGAGATACATGGTTTGTAAAATTGTTTTGCATTGATCAAGTGTCATGGCAACTAGTTTACATTTTTCATAATAAACTAAGACTTTTTCTGAATCCAAGCTTTGTTTCTGGAAAGATAATCCATAGACTCTAGAGTTCTTTCCAAGATTAGTAAATATAGTAGTTGGTGATGTAGGTGAACCTTCAACAATAAAAACTTATTGTGGAAGGGTGCAATAAATTCATTTACTATGATACTGCATGCTCTACCATTACTGGAAATCTTAATAGAGCGCTCTTGGAAACCTCCCATTCTAGGTAACAAGGGGAATCAAGGGACAAAGCCTACGCTCTATAGAGTTTGATATACAAAATACCATGCATGCCAAGTTGCATCCTTACACCTCACCAACAACTCACGAGTCCCTATTTTCTTCATATGTACTTTTCAATTTCCAAGTGTTTAAATTCTAATTTCTTATATTTGATATTTTTATTAACAATATTAAATAACATTAATAAATTCTATCAACCTCTCTTTACAAAAATAACTTAACAAATTAAACCCAATCTTCACCACACCTTCATATGCTTATTGATGAAAAAACTTGAAGCTTTTATTCCCGAATCCACCAAACTCACTTCCACGTGGAGTGGAAATTTATATGGGCTAAAACGATAGTCGATGATAAGACATCCCAAATAAATATACAGAATTGTGTCATTTCCAATATTGAACAGCTTTTCGCTTAGGCTGAGTTCAATAGGAAACTCAATACCCTTTGCTATTTAAGATAATTGGGTGAAAAGGAAGATGGCATATGATCAACATCTTCGAGGTGTGAGAGTCTATTTCATGAATAAATAAAGCTTATGAATCTTTAGGTTTGGTTTGTTTTGTCGTTTTTTGTTTTTGGTTTTTAATTAAATAATAGTTTATTTTGTATTAATATGATAGAGTTGTTAGCTAATAATTTATTTTGATAAGATACAGATGTTTTTATGAGATATAAATTATGATGGCTTTCAAATATGTTTTTAAAAATAATAAAATTATATTTTAAAATAAAGATTATTTTAGATATTTGAGCAATATAGTTTAAGTTTATATATATAGGATTTGATTTCTTTTAAAACATGTTAATTTTTTTTTGCAAGTCTAAAAATTTTATTGATTAAATTGAAAAAATTATATCATTTGTCATGGTGGTTTTTTTTTGTCCACTAGCCATATAAAAAAAGATTAATGAAACAAAGATGAATGGTAAAGAAAATAGAAAAGTAAACATAAAGGGATAGAAGATACAACTATAGAGGAGAATTATCTAAATTTGGGTTTATCTTCAAGGCGACATTTCTTTCTTTTATTTTTTGAAACTTTTACCCAAATTTATGATAGTGGTTTGATTGAAGTGATCTATAGATTACTATTACGCACTAAAAGAGATATCTTTCGAGAGTCCGAAGAATCTGACTCGTGATCTCATTTCAATACACCTAAGGAAGCATTATTATTCAATATCTTTTTGCTTTCCAAAGGAGCATGATCCACACCCGAAATCAAGATGTTTGAGGCCTTGAGTCTTGGACCTTGTCCCCCAGATGGATTTCATCGTCAACTTCTTCATTCAGGGCTTTACCTCCCTCCACAAGAGGAGGTTTATAAGGCTTCCAACTTTTAGATTTGGAATTGTAGATGTTATGCCTCTATTGAGAATTAAACACTAGGAAAGAGTTCTATAAGTGGCATGTTTGATGACAGAAGTGGAAATGAAAAGTAGTATTTTCATAGTTGAGAGCCCGAGTCGACTGAAAATCATCAATTTTTAAATTTATTTGGTCAATAAGCCCTTTATTGATATCGATTTCAACACAAATTCTACCATAGGTGTATACACCAAGCTGCCCACAAGATACATCAGTAGTAAGATAACAACCCATAGAGTCTCCAATGCCCTGAAAGATTGTGTAGTGCCACAGGTGAGTTGGAAAATTAGGAAGCTTGACCTGTATTGGGATCTTCGAAATGACAACTATGGGAGGTTCAAAATCTAGAAACCAAGGTGTTAAAAATAATCCAACATTGCCCCAAAACCATGGTCCTTTAAATAAAGCTTTATGGTAATCTTTTCACTCCTCAAATAATAGAATGAAGAAGCCTCTTAAGAAGAAAGTAACCATGCAATTCTTAGGCCATACAGAATGGATCCATTGGTAGAGATTGGTTGTGTGTGGCCAAAATCCATTAGAAGAACATATTAAGGTTTCCTTTGAATATTCATGGTTAACATCCTCGAGATATGAGTGAGATATTTCTAGAGAGGGAACTTAGATTTTTTCACCAAATATGGCCTAGAGTTGATTGAGCCTAATGTACCTTAGGGGTTTGGGGGGGCGAGCATGAATGGCATATTTAAAAGAAAAAGTACGAGAGGAGGAATGCTTAGCTGCACCCCCCTTTTGTAAACGAAGAACCATAAAAAAGTGACGTCTTTACCAATGTTGTAAACTCAGAGAAGAGTAGCATCATCAAATTTTTTACCTTAAAAAAGAAGGTGTTACATGCCTGAGGGGATACTCATTTAGACCTCTAAATAATTCTTGGAGTCGTGAACTAAATCTCAGGAGAAAACCCCAATGAGAAATAACTTGCTAGAGGGGAGCTTGACAAAGATCTGATAGCAAGTTGAAGAATGTGGCACATGCACCATAAATCCCTTGAACTCAGATGCAGTGATAACCCCAATGAGCAATAAATTGTCAGAGAGGAGCTTAACAAAGATCTGATAGCAAGTTGAAGAATGTGGCACACGAACCATAAATCCCTTGAACTCAGATTCATTGATAATATGAGCTACCATAAAAGTTTTTGAAAACTTTTAATCATACACAGATCCTAAAAACCTTAACAAAACATTATAATCATAAGTGAGTCATTATTAATAAATAAGAAATTAAAATACATCTAAACTAGCAATTGCACCATCACCAAATGTTGCAAAGGAAATGTCGTAAGATTCTTAAAGAGATCCAATAGTTTCTAAGCAAGATATCTGTAGTGCTTTTGGTCAAATTTAGTAAAGGAAGGAAGATTAAGCAAGATATCTGTAGTGATTTTGGTCAATTTTAGTAAAGGCAGGAACAAAGATTGTGCCCTATCCAAATTTGTATTTTTAATTAAAATCAAAGTTATAGAAAAAAGCATGTTCATGCTAAATCCCAAGCTCATAACGAAATTCCTTAGTTCAAATCAACGGGCAAGGAGAATTTAATCGTCTAACAAAAAACTCAATGATGCACAAGAAGGACACCACATTCCAATATACACCACATGTTTGACATAAAAATATATTATTATTATTTTAAGAAATAATTACATTATATAAATTCTTATTAATTATTAAAAACACTATTACAATAATTTTTTATTTAGTATTTTCTAATATATTATTTTCCCATAAAGCCATTGTAATATGGAACTCAATTTATTATTAATATTCCTCAATTACCATAATTTACTATACATGAACACTTTCTCATATTAATATCTACTCACAACCACCTTTGCAAAAATTTGTAATATGAAACTCAAATTGTTATTAATATTCCTCTATTGCAATCATTGCAATCATTTAAAATACAAGAGCACTTTTACACAATAATATTTACCCACAACCATCTTTGAAATAATATTTGCTAAAGACATCTTCACAAATGTGAAACTTAGAATATCACTTTTCCCAAAACTATAATTTCCTAATAACATTAATATTTTTTTAAGAAAATCATATTCTTAATAACATTAATATTTTTTCAAGATTAATTGTTTGATGAAGTAATTTGATGCCTATGTGGTATATTAATTGAATTGAGTTTTGAAGTCAGCACTTATCTCATATATTTATACAATTTTCGTGGATCATTACTCCTATATGAAACAGAAGTAAATGTAAAAGATTTAGAGTAAGAGAACAAGCGAAACAAAAATAATGTTTGCAGCTTCTGCCCAATTGGAGATAAATGCGAGTGGGGATTACAGGTATTTATGACCATCTATTCCTTTTCAGATGCATTCGTAGGGTTTTCCTTTGAGTTCCATTGCGTTTGTATCAATTTTCTTCTACCTACTATTTAAATCCTTTTCGCTTGTGTTCCCTTAATCCTATTTAAGTCTTACACTTCTCTTTTTCCTTTTTCTTTTTGGCTCTATGCCAGCTATTGTTGGCGCAAGGATGCCAGGAAAATCTAGCAAGAGGAACAGACAAAATGGAAACTCATATTTATCTCACTCTGGATCCTGCAATGGCCAAGAAAAATATGAAAAGGAGATAATCCATTCTGCCAAGTACCATGACAAAGATGAAATATTCAAGTTATGGGAGCTTAATCAAAGACTTATTCAAGTTATCGATAATTTACGACAGGAATCTGAGGTTTGTTTGTTACAAAAGCTCCCTGAAATGGAATCACGACTTCACATTCTTCAAGTTGTCTCAACAAATTTCGAGTCTAGTATGGATAAGCAACTGATGCAAGAAGTCAAATTTGGGGAAGAACTCAGCAACCATGTGGTGGAATTTGACAGGGAGTTCAGACAACAGCTTCCAAAGAGAGATCGGGAATACAATGCTGAGATTTGTGAAGCTTCGAAACAATTGCAGGAAGTCAAGGAGAGATTCGAAAGAGAGATTTTTTAGAAAGATGAGGATTGCCGAGCAACGATTTCTGATAAACAAAATCTGGAAAGTAGTGTTTTGCAGTTGACAGATAAAATTAAGGTCATGTCTACCGAATTAGAGGAAGCACATATAGCTTGGGAATTGGAAAAGAATGGGCTACTCTCATATATTGTAGCAGCATAAAATTAGACCATAGAGATGGCGAAATGTAGCCTAACTACAGAGCAAGCATGGAATGCTGAAAAGGAGAACATTCTGGCTTCATTGAGTAGCACATATCAGAAGAAATTTTAGGACATTTCTACTCAAAAGCAAAGGGTTTTGCTTGAAAAGATTGAGTTGGAATCTCAATTGAATGATTCCAAGGCAAGGACTCAGGAATTACTTTAAAATTTTGAGGAGGAAAGGAATTTGTGGAATTTTGAAGAGAAAAAAATGCAAGGCAATGTTGCATAGCTTCAAATAGAAATTGATTCAATGGTCAGTGAAAGGGAATTTCTCTGCCACCAAAATAGAGAGCTGAATACTGAAGCAAACTTTTTCAAGACTCAATTGAATGATTCTATCTCTAGATTAGGTCAAATGGAAGATAAGAGGGTGTAAAATGAAAGGGTTTTACAACAATGTAGGACAAAAAACATTGATCTGCAATCCAGAAAATATTTATGGGAAACTGAAAAGAAAAATTTGCAATGTAATGTTGCAGAACTGCAAACAAAAATTGATTACATGGCTAGTGAAAGGTTACTTCTCTGCCAGAAATATGGAGAGCTGAGCACAGAAGGTGAGTCCTTGAAAGTGTGGTTGAATAAATATAAGGCTAGACTATCTCAAATGGAAGATGAGAAGGTACAAAATGAGAGGGTTCTACAACAATATACAGCCGAAAATATTGATTTTCAAGCTGCTTTGAATGATTCCAAGGGAAGAACTCAGGATCTACTCTGAAAAAATGAAGAAGGCATGCATTTGTGGGATGAAGAAAAGAGTAATCTGGAAGGCACTGTTGTAGAGCTGAAGACTAAACAGGAGTGGATAGCTAGAGAAATGGCATCACTAGCCCAAAACAATAGAGAGCTAACTGTAGAGCTGAGTGCATCAAGTACCAAGTGAATGCATTGAAATGAAAAGATGGGTTGCCAACCTCGATATCCAGATGCAACGCTAATAGAAAGCTATCATGGTCAATGCGTTGGGGCAAGAAATCCAATACTCTAGGCACAAGAAGCACATGCCCATATTCAATTGGACTCACCTGCATTATAAAAAATAATAACATCATAAGTGCATCAAAGTAGAGTCAAAAACCTCAGACACTCCATCAATGTACAAACAAAAACCTCAAACACTGCATCAAAAAATGCTGCCATCATTGTTATTTCTGCTTACATTTATGGAAATCACGTTTGGACTGTAAAATACGGTGAATTTTTCCAAGTACTGAACTTTGTTTTATTCACTTTCTTCAAAACAGAAAAGCACCTCTTCCTAGCCTACTTTGGTGAAGTTGAATTTACTGGGGTCAAAGCCCTGCAGCACCTTGTCCACTTGAAATTCAGCAAGATGTTTCTTAAGATGATGCCCTTCATTCAACTGAGCAATGAAATCATATTTTCTAGGGATGATCTGCAATTTATTATCCCCACACAGTATGTGAATATAATCCATGTCAAAACATGTTTTTAAAAACATCATCCCAAAAGGCATATCCAAATTAGAATTTACCAAACATAACTTGAAGATAAATAAATTGTAAATTGGGTCTGGTTAGAGTGTTTTTGTAATGGAATGTTATTCTCCCCACCCAGGTTTTATTCTTATTAGTCACATGACAAAGCTCAGAGCTTAATCCAGTTTACTTTGGGTAACATCCATTCCGAAGGGAAGTGCCTAGTGGGTTACCCCAAGAAATGCATTACACAAGAATTTCTTTTAACTATTACGACCAGAATATTCTACAAAGGGTACTATTGAAAAAAATAATAATTGAAAAATGAGTTAAATATAATTCTAACCTTGGTTTCACAAGTAGTAACATCATAGTGGAATAGACCCCTCTGCATCCTTTCCTCCCACTGCAAACTCATCATTCAGAAGAGGATATCAATATTAATGTATGTTTCTTATAAGGACAGACTCCCTAATAGTGTCTTTCCCCCAAAGCCAACAATAAGAAATGATTCTCACTCGCCCAACAAGGACATCATCAAGTAGGGTAATATCTTCCACCATGCCATCTTTAACTGCATATTTCTCTCCAGAAATGGTAAGACTTCTCTTGAAGGTGTACAAAGGAAATTTGGAGTATGAAATCAAATGGAAGCATAAAAATCACTGCTAAGAAGTAATAGTGATACAACCATGTTGGGGATATGTTGTTGTGATTTTAGTAGCTTTGCATTTAAAAATGCATCGTAAAGGTGACAATCTCAAGAAAAATGGCGCTTCTAGAATTATAATTAATGTCACAAATATCTTTTTGAGGAATATATCACCCAAATTTTTCAAAATATCAAAAAATTTTGGAAAAAAAAAACAATGAATTATAAATATGGACCTGAAAATGCAGAAAAAATCCTAAAATAAACAACATTAAAAACTCGAAACCAAAATAATGTAATGTCCAAAAAAGGCAATTAAACAATAAACGAAGTGCACCAAAAGGTCCACAAGTAAGCAGCCATGTAGAAAATTAGCATGGGAAAAGATACATTCTCTAATCGAACACTAAGGAAAAAACAAGCCACAAAAAATTTGAAAAGAAGACAAACATACATTGAAAGCAAAATATCCTTCAATCGATCTCAAGTCACAAACATGAGAGTGGAATTGTTTGACAGTTCTTTTGAATAAAATGCAAACTGAAAATACATATTAACAGTTCATTGGAGAAATGTAGACCTGAACTACAAGCATAGAGGTTGCCCTTGAAGAAATGTAAACTTGAATTACAAGCACAAAGATTTCCCTTGAAGAAACGTAGACCTGAACCAAAATAATAGAGATTCCCCTCGGAATCATGCAAAAATTGTAATCAAAGACTTAATGTTGAAGAAGGTATTGTCCTATTCTTGATTTCCCTCAAATTAAACCACAATAACATGCCATAAAATAATACCCCATTAAAATGCCAGATAATGTTAAAAGTCAAAAAGTCAAATGAGAAAAAACTGCGCTTAGGGAAATTTATAGCATAATGAATTGGGATAAGATAATCATGTAGAAAACAGAGCCCCTCATTTCCAGTAATTTTTTTCATAAAGCCGGTTGGAATGAAATCGCAACATCGAGGTGCGAATACGGTATTTAACCTCCAATATGATAATGGAAGTGAGGATTTTTCTCAAATGCCAGAATATGCATTAAACAATTCCTCATTGCTAAGATTAAGATTTTTCTATGTCAGGTTACAACAAAAATCCTAGACTAAAGGCCGAGACAAAACCCACTATTGAAGAATACAATATCCTAGATTCATAAAATTAACAAATTTGATAGGCTGAATAACCCTCCAAAAAGCCGCCAAAGTCAGAATCAACATTGCAAATAAAGAAACTTCATTATAAATCCACATACTTCCAGATTTTGCATTGCAAAATGTAAAACTACCATTCATTGCCAACTCTGAATACTCAATGGAAAAGCTACGTTAGTTTGTAAATCAAAAGTTGCTACCTTGACAAAGGTGGGTGCAGGGGGTCAAATAAAAGTAAACACTTGAATAAAGAAATTGAATGGCCATGGCTAAAACTTTGGCAAATTTTTAGGCCAAAACTAGTGATCAATAAACAATTCTTGGATGGAATAGAATTGTAGGATTAAATGAACCAAACTAAAACCCCAAATATGCAAAACAAAAGAGAAAATAATAGATTTTATTTTAAGCGGCCAAAAAGAGCTTCTTGGAAAGATAAAAAGGGAATTAAATTTTTTACCTGGAACATAGTTGCAGCCACACCCAAGCCCTTCGGAGTCATCGTGGTAGTTAGATAGAATAGTGGGACACCTGTTTATGGTCAACATGGTTGTGGGTTTAATATGAGCAACTAATTAACGCCCAAATTAAGATAAACGACCTCTACCTCTCCCAAATTATTTCTTCTTTGCACAGAAAAATGGATGGGCGGGGAAGCAAAGGGCTTGGTCATGACCACCTCCTACGAGAAACAGGAGATCACAGAGGCTACCACCTTAAGAGGGCAAGGATCCTCTCCCACCGTGCGGCAACAGGGTACTCTCTAGTGCACCAAAATCATTCTTGCTTCGCAAAATTCTTCTGCGATCATGGATATGGAACCGAAAAATAAGTTTAAAAGCCATGTTGCCACAACATGACAGACCTTGCTTTCACTCCTTGAATGGCCTTATTTTCGTCTCTCAACACGAGTCCCCGTATTGGTATCCTCCACAACTATGCATAACTTGAAACTTGCCTGGAGGATCGAAGAAAAGCAACTGGTTAGGGGTTCGATTCCTCCACCCCTTTTCTATGATGAGCATGGGCACATTGACGTCACGGGGGCATCATTGATAAAGCAATATTATATCATGTGTGTTCATATTGAGGTAAATTTTTTTAGAAAAAACAAAAACATTATATTGGACATATAACTATGGGTTAGAGGGTTTTTTTTATTACATATGGAATATAAATATTTTAGGGTATTTATTATTGATTTATTTGGCCAAATGGCTTGCTGTGTGGCATGTCAAAAATAAAAAGAGCGCGTCTGACATTTTTTCCATTGGAGCACATTCCATTGCAGAGGACCATTTCCATTTCCATTCGATTCAGATTCAACAGAGGCCGCCATTGGCATTCAATTCATCAGTGGTTCAGTAGAGGACGACTAGGAGTTTTTCCATTGGAGCATGTTCGATTCAACAAAGGTTCATTGCCATTCGATTCAGCAGAGATTCAACAGGCCACACCATTTCCATTTGATTCAGTAGATATTCAGCAGACGCCGACCATTGTTATTCGATTTAGCAGAGGTGGATGGGCATTGCAGACATTAGAGGCAGATAGGCACCATTGCAGACAGCAGAGGCGGTTGGACTAGGGTTTAAACAGGCGGCAGATGAATTTGATATTTGCAAGCCAACTCTCTTCTCTACTGTGTTGCTGGTGATATCTGCTAGTGAGTCGAAGGTTTCAAGCTATGAATGTAATTTACTTCATATAAGATAAGAAAATCATTCATTACCTAAGTGATCAACTCTTCATGAGATAAAGGAATAATGTCGGATTCTGATAATGATGTAGCTCCCCCTGAGCATATGTCAAATTCTGCTTATGTTGTGTCCATATTCTTCATGCAATATGAAATTTTGTTGTGTACTCCCCTTTTTTTCTCATCAAAAAGAAATTTTCATTATAAGCCTCAATATTAGTAGTAGATGTGGTGGTAATTTTCAATGGCATATCCTTGTGTTGGTACTTCTTTCCACACTAATACTCCTCTTCTTCAAACAAAAAAAAATGCAGAATTCCCTTCTAGTTTAGTTTCCCACTTTGTCATGGTCACGTTGTAACATGTTCTTGAAACAAAAAGATCGCTACAAAAGTACGATTTCCCAAAAACCAAACAACGGTTCTAACATAGATCATACCTATTTAAATGCATCCCTCGCCTCTGAAATTAAACAGCATCACTTCCTGCTTCCTGCCTTTTCTTATGATATTTATCTAGGATTTCAACCCTTTCATGCTCTACTTCCTTCTCGAAGACTACTTCCTCCTGTAATTGCCTTAGTTTGATTTCCCTTCTCCTTTTGTCATGTGTTTTAATAATTTCTTGCCTAACCCTTTCGTATTCTTCATAATCTTTCAAACTGGTTTCAACTATCAATTTTCTTCTTGCAATCTCTTCATCAATTTTGATCCTTTGTTCTTGTTTTTCATCATTCACAACCTATGTATCCTTTGGGAGCTTAGCAGAGTCAACTTCAAGTTGGTGGCAACGGTCTAAGTGTACTTTATTGAACTCCTCCTACATCTTTTCCAACTGTAATTCTCCTTTTACAACATCTTCATTCAGTTGATCAATTTGTTGTCTATAACTTTGCTCCAAATATTCCATCTCTTTCTTTCATTCCTCGTGTTTCTTTGTAGCCCTCTGTCTAATAATCTTAATTTCAGCTTCTCTCATTTTCAATTTTGATGCCACTATACTAACTGTCTCTTCTAAAGTTCTACTATGCTCTTGTTGTTTAGCCACTTTCGTCTTAAACCAAGTGAGCTTCTGATTGTCCTTGTCCATTTGCCTCATGGGTTCTACTACCATCTTGTGATAGGATTTCATATCATACTTCAAACTTGTTTTGCCTTTCGAGTGACTGTATAAAATATCCATCTCTTCTATTGTTGCAAAGTAACCATATAATACACATTTTCCACCTGGATGAAACAATACCAGGTGTAATTCCCAATCATCTTTTCCTCGCCCTTTCTTCAAAAACTTCTTGTGTAAGTGCTCTACCTCCAAGTACCCTATTCCCAATTCCTCAAATATAAGTACACTCATTCCACGATGCCCCTTAGGGCCATATGCATGTCTTGCTTTCATGGCTTTATATCCTTTAAAATACTCCACTAATTCTTTATTTCCCATTCCAATCCACTTCTCATTTTCATCTTGATCAAGAAGTGTGTTCTGAATAATAACCATAGGAGGCCAAATGATTTCTTGATCGTTTACTATCTCTTGCAAGCCCTTCCACTTGCCAAACATCTCCTCTGCAATTACACATGCAGGTCCTCGCCTTACTACCTCTTCTTCCAGTACTTCCACAAGTTTGTGGTGTAACTTTACCCCCTTCGATTTGATAGATTTTGCATGGGCTACAATAGTTTGCATACCCCTGTACCAATAAATTTCCCCAACACTACCTCTGTATCAGGGCAATGCCACTGCCTCTTGGGATCATTCATTTCATCAATACTCAAGTTGTCCAGGGATTCAAAAAAAATCTTGAACCACTTATTCTTCTTTAGGGTCTCATGGCTCACATCACTACCATCAGAGTCATAGTAATCTTTGCTCATAAAATCATCATCGATGTCAAGATTATCAATCTCTACATCACCATCACTAGACTGATGGCCTGCTCTACTGGTTTCATGACAGGGTTCCCCTGATTGCTCAAAAGGAAGAAGTTTTGATAGCATCTTACCTCCCAGTTCAAAATTATCTTCATTACCCTTTGCCCCACCCTATCCAACACCTTTTCTAGGTGGTGGTGATGTCGTCGATGAATTCAAGTTGGACTGCCACCATTTTTTCTTCCCCATTTCCAGCCATTGACAAGTGGGGTAGGGACAGCAAGATCCCGCTTGTTCATATTTCCAACAACAGACTCTAAGATTTTAGGCTTTGGACTGCTCTACATTTCCCAATTTGTTTTTCCATTTTGGCCCCAGGCACCTGCACCCACATTATTGGGTGGGGCACTAGCATTTTCATAAATTACGGTTCTCTGTTGAGGATTCCCCATCTCCTTCCCTCCCCGTTGCTTATAAGTCTAGTCTCGATCACTACTAGAGTTCACCCAATGGTCAGGCTTCTGGCCATCCATGGTACAAGATCTTCTCCCCTTCCCAGCTGCACTTCCTACCTTGTCGAGGGAGTAAGAATTGCCCCTCAGTCGGTTTGCTGCTGTAGTTTTCGAGACCTTGCTTTTTCCCTTCCAAGAGGAAGCCACTTCCCACCCACTTCCCCTTAGAACCATGTTGGTTGCACTTTCCTCTCTCCTGAAATGTTGATATATTTGAATTAAACTAATTCATTGTTTAAATCAACAAGAGGACTCATTCTTACCTCTAACATTCAGATGCACTTCTGTCTAATTCAATATGATGCCTTTTGCTGACCTCTTTGGATTCACTTGAAGCCACTCTCTTCTTTTTAATGAAGAGAAATTGAGGATCTACTACCCCTAAGTAGATTATCCTCCTTTTTCTTCCACATCTTGGTGGACTGAGTCCTTACAACAACATTACTTTCGAGCTTATTATTCATCCATTTTTTGGCTTTATCTTTGTTGTGCAGAGTTTGAAAGACTTCTCCTTTTTCTTTACCAAAATCTTCTTGCAAAATTTTTTCTCGATTCATAAAGAATAATTATTTGAGCTAATTCGAACTTTACATACTTGAGTCTTGTGCTTATTACAACTGGTACTTATTGGGGATCGACTATGAATATAAGGATATCATTCCTCTTAAATCTTCTATGATTTTTCCTGAATGAAAGATAAAAACTGTGTTTCTGTCCTTCTCATTTCTTCAAGTTTCCTTTACTCTGAGTGCTGAAAGCAACCTCGCAAACCTTTTCCATTTTATTTATTATTGTCTTCAAACACCAAATTTCCATTTTCTTTACTTTTAGTTGTTCAAACAAGTTTCTATTAGTATGTATTATTTACTTGTAATTATTGTCAACATGTAAATTAGATACTTGTGTAGCACCTTATTAAGTGGATTGCATATATATGTTTGGTTTATTTATTATCCACTCATGATGTGAATATTCATCACTTCATATCCATGAAGAAAGCTCATTGACCAAAGTTGGCAAGAAATTATTTGTGTTATGTTTACAGCTATAAGTGAAAGGATCATTATTTAAAATTTCTCCATAACTCATGCTTGACCCTATGAACTATGTTTTAGTTCAAGTGGTTTGTTTACATTGTTGGAAAAATGTTGGGTGTTGAATTCCCATTTTAGATTTGAATTTTTAGTTTTTATGTAAATCAGATTGATGAGGCATCAATAGTCCTTGTACTCTTCAAGTATATAATTTTGGTCTTTGGAAACATTAAAGACGTAAAGACTAATATTGTACAGCTACAATTTACTGTACAAATTCTAAAAAAATGTACCTTTTCAAGTTAAAACATGCACATGTAGACCAGATGTGTGTGACCCAACTTTTTTGTATGCCCTGTACAATTTTTGTTTTCTTTTTATTTTCCTTATGTATGAGAGATCTCCTTGTACTTTCAACCCCTTGTCTGTCTTTAAAGGACTCTTGCAGACCATTTAGGTATCTATATAGTGTTGAATAGTCCCTAAAATATCGTTTCTTAGACCACAATGAACCCTTAAATTTGTTACTTGCTCCCACTAATTAAGGGCAGTGCCTTATAAAATTAGAAGCTTGATGCTAAAGTATTCAGGGGCTTTGCTGATTAGTGTATAAAACAGCTGTAGTAATTGTGGACTGTAAAATATGAATGATCATTTAATTTTTAAGAATTTTTGCATGAGGTTAGAAATCCCATTATGTAAAAGAGTTATTTCTATTCCTTTAGAATTGTGCAATGTTCTATTCAGGATTTTGCTTCTTTCTGCACTGGAAACCATTACAATTGAAAATAATTCAAACTAAATTATGATAGAATATTATATGGAAGTGAGTTATTTTTAGCTCTAAATTTTTGAGAGATCTATTGTTGTTCTTTGTTATGGAGAATGGTGTCTAATCTTGATTATATAGAAAATTGGGGCTTGCTGTATGGATTGCAATTCTTGCGAATCTTTTGTATGATAATTTCTTTTTATATTTTATGTCATTTGTCTTATCACTCCTGAAGATTTGGTCTTATGGATGGCCACAATTTTAACGTATCTAATGTGTATGAACCTAATATACAGAGGAATAGGCTATCTTGTTTGGTAGTGAAGATAAAATCAATCTTATTTTTCACACATTATTGTGTAGATTTACGAATTTGTTAAAAAATAGCCAATATTTCTTGTGGGGTTCTGACTCAATGTTTTTCATGTCTCATTCTTTAGAGGCCTAATTACACAGGAGAAGACCCAAGATATGACCCAGTGTATAATTTTGATATGCTTTAGAAAATCTTCTCTCCCATATTATCTCTATTTGAGTTAGTTTTAGTTGTTAGTGATAATATTAAATGGGTGAAAATGTGAAGTTGGGTTACATTTTTTGCCCTATTTTGAGAAAAAAATTTCATTTTTTTCGATTCTGCAACTTTCTATAAACAGTCTAGAATTTCATTTTGTGATAAAAATAAAAGTTGTCAGAAATTTTGTTAGCTTTCTATTACTTATTTTTTGGAATTTTTTTATGCACATTTGATATGTCAACTTAGCGTTTCTTTGAGTGTGTGTTTTTTAACAATCAAAGGATTCATAAGAAGTCATGTTAATACGCAATGTTGTATTTTTTGAAAATTTGTGTTTTTCAGAAAACAAAATGTGTTACAACAATCTAGACAGAGTCTACTTCAGTTTCATCATATTTAAAAAGCCAATGGATGCATATCATAATTACTAGAATTTTTTGAACTGGTCCAATATGAAAAAACTGCATATTTTGAGTATGTTTCACGACACAAGAAATTTCTTAACATATAAGTTATAAAATAAAAATCTAAAAGCTACCCATTTGAGAAGACGGACCAATGTAATGCCCCATAATTTTTTAAATTTTTTTTACAATGCATTTTGGAAGATACAGAATTTTGATTTCACTAAATCATAATGACCCTCAGAAATTTTTTGCACTTGTTTTATTACAAAATTAACTAAAATTAGTAAATATTTATGAAATTCCATAAAAGTTATATTTCCTGAAAGTAGATTCAATTTTGAAAATGCTTGTCTTGGTTCTGACAGTTAATTCACAATGTTTCATGGAGTTTAATCAGTCCAAATTTGCAGAAACGTATTCAGAGCTTGGACATTCATAATTGGTGACGTGTTAGTTTGACAAAACTTTTCTACAAAGTTCAACCGAACTAGTTTTTCTGCAAATGGGCCGTTAAGTCTCACGCCTTAATAGTTCGCCTGAATTTTTTTCCAAGTTCGGCTGAACTTCTGCCTACTTTTCTGTCGGCCGGAAAATTTCGCGGAGCTCCTCCAAAAAAACATTTCACAGCAATATAAATTGCCACGAAATCACTCATAATTTTCGCACATTCACACATTTGGTCTAATTTTACAAAGGTTTTGGTGTGGGTTTACAAAGGTTTTGACATTTTGCACATTTGGTCTAATTTTACAAAGGTTTTGGTTTGGGTTTAAAGACTTTTCTTGGAGATTTGGGTTTAAGGACTTTTTTTGGAAGACATTTGTTGGAAGCGGTCTGATTTTGCGAAAAAATGCTTTGGGTTTAAGGAATTTTATTGGACGTACATTCAAAGGACATTTCTTGGAGGTATGTGATACATTTTTTGGGATGTTTTTTGTTCTTTATTTTTTTTTAAAGTATATATTTGGGCTTAATTTCGAATTTTTAGAGTACGTGTTTTGAGTTGAAGTAAATATTTTGAGCCTAGTTTCATTTTTATAAGACATTTTTTTCTCGGATTTTTTAAAATTAGTGTTTTGGATTGGAGTATATATTTTTTGCAAAAATTTTAAAATGAGTTTTTTTTTTAAATTAAATATTTTTTAATGCTTTTTCTAATTGAGTTATTGTCTAAATTTTTGAACGAATTTTTTTGAACTTCGTACTCTATTATCATGGGAAATCGAAGGAATTGTGCGAGAAAATATGATCGAAAAAGATAACCTGAGGAACGTAGATAAGAGATGAGACAATATCGCAAAATAAAGATAGAAGCACTCTCAAATATTGAAAGGAAAAATCAACCTCAACTAGAAATTGAAGCAGGTATGTAAATGTAAATATTATGATCTATTGATATATTTAAAATTTTCCTAGTGTAAAATGTGAAGCTTAATTTTTATTTGATGAATTAATTCAAGAAAAATATTTTGCAATGTAAACAGAGAGAAATATTCCTCAAAACATTGATGATGAGATACAAAATTTTGAAAGATAAAGTGAAAGAGATATTGAACCAATGATTGAAGATGGTGAAAATATTGAAAGAAATTCAAGTGAATAAATTGAAGCACAAGGTATGTACATATATATATATATATATATATGTACATATATATATATATTGAACACATGCACGTATTATTGAAATTTTATACATATATTTATTAATTTAGTTATTTATTGAATATGTAAACTTATTATGTACTATTTATTCGAATATGTACAAATGAAATCAGTGTCGATGATGAGATGTTAGAAAATGTTGACAGTCACACATATGGAGATAAAAAACCTGACCATTATATACGATATCGTGTTAACCGCATTTTTGAAACGTATTTCATAAAGGAGCAGGTGACAGTTCAAGCTCAAATGTTGAAAGGTCTCCTATCATTAAGAAAATTAAAAGAAGCTACGACACTACTGGGTATTCGAAAATCAACCAAAGATAAAAAAAAATGAAGGAAAATGTGATACAAAATATAAGTAGTGCTATAAATTCAATTAGGAGATCTAGACAGAAAAATGTTTCAATTATATGTAGAGGAATACATATGGCAATGGTTTCATCAAGTACTAAAGAGAATCGTTTGGTAACATCTATGGCACGAGCATTAGGAACCTCGCGAAAAACTTTGCACAAACATCGGAAATTTTGACTGCAAATAGATGTAAATGATGAACTCGCTTGTTGGAGAGCTATTTGTAGGCAACCATACAAAGATAGACTTGGAGAAAATGTTAAAAAAATAATATATGAATATTGGAAGAACAATTTGCGTGTTTCGCCAACTGCAAAGCATGTGATGCGAAGAAGAATAGCACGAAATTAGTACGAAGAACATGAAAAATATTTCTTGGAAACCACTCAGATAGAGTTATTCAACAAGTTCAAAGAAGAGAATCGTCAAATTCATGTTTCACTTAGTGCTTTTGTTCAACAAAAACCATGGTATGTAGAACCTATCACCGTACGCGACACTTGTTGTTGCCATTATCATGTGGAATTTGAGTTATATTATGACACATTCCTTGATTTTGGTAGAACATTATGGAAGGATTCACCTCCTCCTTCCACTACCCATGATTTCATATCTCAAATTCTATGTGAAAGAGAAAGTGATGAACTATTTTACAAAAAGAAATGTGTTGGTGGTAAAAAATGCGATGATTGTGGAAATTTAACTAAATTTCAAAACAAATATCGTACTGATATAAATGATCAATCATTTTCCAACATGAAAGTGAAATGGAAGAGATATGAATATATCCATACATCGATTCAAGGTGCAAATAGTGTTAAAATAATTGAATTATGAGAAGACGAAATTTTTGTGATAGATTTTTTGAGAAATTTTGAGGTAGAAATTTACAAATACACCAAACATTCCCATAGAGCTCGATGGCAAGACTTGCAATTCAAAAAATCTCGTGAATTTTTTCCACCAGGGGCCATTTTGTCAATGATTGATTTTGCGGAAAACTACACATTTCTTCCACAAAAGGAAATTCAGAGTGAATACTATCATTCTGACCAAGTCTCCATGCTCGTCCATATTCTATATAGACATGCTGAACAAAACGTCGATCATATAGAAAGCACGAGTGAAAATCGACATATCATTAAAGAATATCACTTTTATATCAGTGACGATCGTACACATGATACATATTTTGTACAACATTGTTTTGGAAAAAATTATGATTCCTTGAAAAATCATGGAATAACATTCAATGAACATTGGATATGGTTAGACGGATGCGCAGGTCAATTCAAATCTGCACGATCATTCTTTTGGTTGTGCTGTCTTCATAAGAAAACCTGCATTAAACATTGTTGGAATTTCTTTGAGACTGGCCATGGAAAAGGAGAACATGACGGTGCAGGGGCATGCATAAAATGAGCACTTCGAAGATATCAAATGAACCCCTCTGCAAGCTGACTTGTGGACGCGAAAGAAGTTGTTCAATGGTGCATCGCTGCTCTAAGCCATGAGACTAACCCATCAAGGGAAGTGCGAAGGTACATTCAATTTAATTTTTATTGGAAATCTAATTTTATCGTGCAATAATTATCTTTGATTGTATTTTGATATCATATTTACATTCTTTTTTGAATTTTCCATATAAAGGTTTTTCTGGCATATTGGGATCGAAGATGTAGATAGATCAATTGGAAATGACGTTGAAACAATAAAAGGGACTAGAAAATTGCATTCAATTAAAACAAAGTCGTCCAAAAATGTTTTTGCATTGGATAAAAGAAAATATCCTTGTTTTTGTCATGGTTGCATAGAAAACACATCATCTAATGACGTTTGTGAAAACAAAAAATATGTAAATGATTAGAAACATACAAAGCTAAATACAAATGGAAAAATGTCTGTTGCAATGTTTGAAGAAATGCAATCAGAGGAAACTACAATATCATCCGATGGTGATCGAGTTTCTAATCTTGTTAGAGAAGGTAACATTTGAATTGCTTTCTAATGATTTAAAGATCTAGAAATAAATTTAAATATATGTATAATTTTGTTAAGTTTGTTTTATTGTGCAGGAGATGTTTTTGCTGTAATTGCACCTATTGACAACGATGAAAATGTGAAGTATTATTTGATGCGTTGCACTGAACGAAAAATGAAATTATTACAAAACTATAATGATCACGAATTTCAATATGACAGAGGGTCTATTATACTGAAAGGTTATTTTTTCAGACAAACTCATCAAAGTGGAGACTTTGTTTACTTTGAAGACTATGAACCTGATTCCATAAGTTGTCAATATAGTCACTTGGTGTGTGCAGCACACATAAAGTTGATAGAAGTTCAATCAAAGAAAAAATCAAAAATTAAGGGATGGAAAATTTCAAAATCCGATCATGAATGGATTATTGAAGATGGAATTCCATTAGAATTTTTTTGAGTGAATTGTCCAACAATTTATTCTCTTTGGATTAAATATGTTTTAGAACTTCCAGTACTCAACTAAAAATTGAGCTACTTATGTTATTTGTGCAAGTGTTTGCACATGTACAAATTGTTTTGGTACATGCACGTGCTCTAGTATCAACTGAAAGTAGCTTTTCTATACATGTGCATTGATGAAAAATGTTATATGTATTGGATCTATATATATATGTTCTAGAAAATCTATGTTCTTCCTATTGGAAATTTTTTCACTCAAACAAGAGTATGTAGAGATCAAAAGCAATCTTAAGATGCCAAATGTACTTCAACCATCCAAAACTTGAATTTTAAAAACTTTTTTATTAAATCAAAACAATACTTCACATGGGAGTCTTCCATCTAGGCCAAATGTAAATCAAAACCATCCAAAACTTAGATCAAAACATTTAACATTATATCAAAGCATTTAACATTTAACATTAAATCAAAATTAAAGGGATAATGTACAACTTCTTTACTCTTTTTGATTAAATCAAAACAATACTTCACATGGGAGTCTTCCATAGGCCAAATGTAGATTGAAACCATCCAAAAATTAGATCAAAACATTTAACATTATATCAAAACATTTAACATTTAACATTAAATCAAAATTAAAGAGATTTACATATAACTACTTCTTTACTCTTTTTGATTAAATCAAAACAATACTTCACATGGGAGTCTTCCATAGGCCAAATGTAGATTGAAACCATCGAAAAATTAGATCAAAAAATTTAACATTATATCAAAAAATTTAACATTTAACATTAAATCAAAATTAAAGGGATAAATACATATAACTACTTCTTTACTCTTTTTGATTAAATCAAAACAATCAGAGGGGGTCTGAATCAAAAAAACAAAAAAGGGGTTGCCCATAACCGAGAAACCAGCCCAAAAGATGTTTCCCAATATCAGGAAACCAACAGACATAGAGTGTTCAGAAGCACAGTGATTGCAAAACATGAAAAAAGTTCAAAAAAGCTAAAGAGGACCTGACATCGAGCTAGCTATCGATGTGTGTAGGAGGATTCTCCTCCACAATTGGACAACTTTAGTCCTCCGGATCATCAGCTACTCCCTTGGAGTGTTGGGAGGAGCTCTCTGAAGCAAAAGAGGAGCCAGAGTCGTCTTTGAGCTTTTTCTCCAAACGGGCCGAGCTGCCATTGCTGGTGTCTTGGGGCTGATGGGTTGGGATAGTGGACATTCTCCACCGCTTTCTGGAACCAGAGGCACCTTCATCTTGGGGCTCCTCCTGAAAAAACACAGAAATGGTCGCCGTAATTCGAGGTCTGACCATAGTGCTGGTGAAGTGAAAGTGTGCGACACTGCTTGCAAGAGGAGGGTGCTCGCCTGTGTCATGGATTGAAAGAGGCGGGCGAGAGCTAGCACTCCTGCCCCATCCACCCCTACCCTCACCTCCTCTTCTGCAACGCATCCGATGTCTACGCATGGGAGTCTTCCATAGGCCAAATGTAGATTGAAACCATCAAAAACTTAGATCAAAACATTTAACATTATATCAAAACATTTAAAACATTTAACATTAAATCAAAATTAAAGGGATTTACATTTAAAACATTTAACATTAAATCAAAATTAAAGGGATTTACATTAAATGTAGATTAAAATGGTATCCAAAACTTAGTTTTAAAAACTTTTTGATTATATCACAACATTACTTCACATGATACTTCAACTATCCAAAACTTGGGTTTTAAAAACATTTTGATTATATCACAACATTACTTGACATTCCATCCAATTGTAGTTGAACTATCCAATAAAAACATTTAATATTATATCACATGTGCCAAATGTAGATTGAAACAATCCAAAACTTAAGTTTTAAAAACTTTTTGATTATATATCATGCAACATTACTTCACATGCCATTCCAATTATAGTTCAACTATCCAATAGAAACATTTAACATTATACCACATGTGCCAAATGTAGATTAAAACCATCCAAAAATTAAGTTTTAAAAACTTTTTGATTATATATCGTGCAACATTACTTCACATGCCATGCCAATTCTAGTTCAACTATCCAATAGAAACATTTAACATTATACCACATGTGACAAATGTAGATTGAAAGGATCCAAAACTTAAGTTTTAAAAACTTTTTGATTATATATCGTGCAACATTAAAACATTAAACATTTAAAACATTAAATATCACATGCGAAATGTAGATTGAAACGATCCAAAACTTGAGTTTCAAAATTTTTTTGATTATATCATACACAACATTACTTCACATGCCATGCCATTTATAGTTCAACTATCCAATAAAAACATTTAACATTATATCACATGCCAAATGTAGTTCAGAAGAAAAACAAAACTTAAATTTTAAAAACAAAACAAATTATAACACATCATTACATAACATGCCAAATGTAGTTCAGATGACAACATTACTAGTAGTTCAATTATCCAAAACTTAAAAGTTTTAAAAACCAAATAAATTATATAACAACATTACTTCACATTCACATGCCAAAAGTACTAAAACCATCCAAAACTTAACTTTTTGGAATAAAACAAATTATATTAACATTGTAATAAAATATGTCAAAAAATTGTAGATCTCACAAGTATCAAACTGTATCAAGTTATATATATATATGACATTGCATCTAGATAATATATAAAAAAGAAAATTTAAGACTATCTAAATCTTGAAATCAAATCTACAAATCATGTCCATCAAATAGAGATGGATCTAGCGTCTTTCCTATCAGGGTCTCAATCCATGCACTATTATGTGAAGCATGGGAAACCTGTACACAATGCACATGTACTTGAACATTAAAATTTGATGTTTTAAAAATGAGTGAGAATATATATAGAACTGTTGGACATTGGATAAATCAACGCTCGCCGTGTGTTTCGTGGCATGGACTAACCGCGTCTCATGGATCCTTATCTCTAGCGATGCGGTCGTTGACTAACACCTGCGGGTTTTGGTCTAACAACAATCGTGATTCCCAACAAGTGGTATCAGAGCGTAGGTCACAAGTTTGATTCACACCCGACTCGCGTTGGGGGAGACTGTTGGACATTGGATAAACCAATGCTCCCTGTGTGTTTCGCGACATGGACTAACCACCTTTCGTGGATCCTTATCTCTGGCGATGCGATCATTGACTAACACTTGCGGGTTTTGGTCTAACGACAATCGTGACTCCCAACAATAAATTCATGTAAAAAACAAAATATATAAAAAAAAATCATGCAATACCTCATGAGGTTCCCTCTCCATTTGATAACCCGCAACAAGTCCCCCCTCCCCCCCCCCCCATGGGAACATCTGCAATGGTAAACTGTACAATATTAAAAAAAAGGTTAGACAAATTTTTCAAATGGTTGAAAGGGTTTGGATGTTCCTATCTCCGTCGCTAGAGTTCGTGGATTAAATAAATCTTCTATAGGAACCTAATTCAAAAAATTTAAAATAACTCAAGATATATATATATATATATATATCTCAATTTTTAATGGAACTTTTTGAAGTGGAATATATATATATATATATATATATATATATATATATATATATATATATATATATATATATAATTGAAAAACTGTCCATACTTGTGGCTCATCTCCTAAGAAAGTAGAAGGTACATCTCCCAAGGAAGAAGAAGGTACCGTCATCCCAAAAACATTGGACGGAATCAAAATCTGTAAAAAAATTTATCATTATAGATACATACATGTACATGTGTGCACAATTATTTATTTTAAAATATCACTTAAAAAACACTAACATTTTCCAACATATCTTGATGGTGAGACCCATCTACATTGTTTGAACCAGAGGTCCCGAACGTGATATTAACATTTTCGTCTCATCATGGGTGACAACTGCAAATAGTGTTTTAACATATAATGATACATTTTTATTAGATTAATGCACATACAAATAAATGTATACATGTACATACACACATATTTATTACAAATTGTACACATATATACCTGTTAAAATAATTTCAAACCCTAAGGTCATTAACACATACTGTTCTTGTGCCCTCTTCCTCATGAAGAATTAGGTCTTGAAAACCATTGCGACAATTTTTTGCATATATTCAGAGATCTTCAACATTCATGTTGTTAATCTCTTCATTTGTACAATACACAAAATTGGCACATGCATTTTCACGTGCTCTTTCTCGATTTAGACAAACATCGACTCCACCCAATCTGCTGTAAACATTGTCGATCATGACATCCCTTGCTTCTCGACTTATTTGAGAAGTCGCATCCATCTCTGACCGTAGAGTTTCGACCCGAAAAGGTCAACTCACCAATGGTGGCTTAGGGTGAGGAAACTCCACATCTCGCTTAGCGCCCTTATGGTCATACAATCGACCTTTCCCCGGACCAAAAAATTCTGACGGAAGGTCATTGTAGTTGGGTTTCATATCCAAAAAAATTCTGCATAAAACAATTGTGCAAATTAAATAGGAACCTCGTCGTTCCATGGGAGCCTTCCATAGGCTGAAAAGTGCCTATCATACAAATAGTGAGCTATATTTGGGTGCTTGAAATATTGCACCTTCAGCATTTTTCTTTTTGTCCCTTCCTTGAAATTAAACATTTATTTCGCCATATCTTTTGTAACTCTTTGTTTTACATCCTCCCATTTATCTAGACCCATTATTGTTTCATTTCTCTTTTTCATCACTTCTACAAATGTATCAATCGTTGGCCCAAGATTTTTTTACACATTTACAAGTTCACCCAATGAATATGTAACTATTTCAAGGCTTTGTCGACTCTCAGCAAGTAGAGTCAAAGCCACGAGATCTCTCCGCAATTTTGCATGAATTTTTTCACACCTTTGTAAGGTGCATTGCACTATTTTTGTTTCCCATGGTGTTAGTGTCGATATCTTCATCCCTCCATCAGTGATCAAAATTCTCTTGTTGCATTTCATTTTAGGTGTCTCACTCAGTCCAGTCAGCTGCATTCCATTAGGAGCATGGATCATATGACAGTAGTGGCTTGTCACTCATATCCCTCATGTCTTATACTTGCTGGCCTATTTCTATTCATTAAAACTATGTACAGTCATGTTTGGTCTCAATGTTGGCAAAGAGTCATTTTAGCGTTTTTAGTCTCATTAGGTCTAGGGTTTAGTTTATCCAGTCTTCAAAATGCCTAATAATGGTCAGCAGGCACATGAGGAAGTTTGAAATAAGGTTTCAGTGCTAAAGATTTCATCATTATATGCAAAATTATGATTTTTCTTCAAAACTCTGTTTTGAAGAAAAATAGTCTATTTCATCTTTATGTAATAAATGTAATGTAATTTTCAATTTTTTCAGTTGTAATAACACTCCACATGCAACCCTGGTCGCCTTTTCCAAAACTCCATGCCATCCATTCCCTGCAAGACAGACAGAGAAGGCTCATCATTCAGTCCAAAATCAAAAGGGAAACAAAACAGATTTTTAAAGTGAAATGTCAAGTTTGCAACATTATAAAATGGGTTTTTCAAATGAAAAATTTAAATCCTTGGCATATAAGATATTTTCAAGTTTAAACTTCATTTGTGTGCCAAGAGACAACATTGAGCCAAGAAGAACCTGTGAGGAGTGACGGAAGAAGTTTGGAGGTCAGATTGTGTTGAAGTTGCAGGGCGCGGTGCATTAGGCAGCAGGCGCGATGCATTGGGCGGGCGCGGCACAAAGGATCATTTCCCTGTGTGTGATTTTTGCTCCTGTGTTGTGCATTGGAAGGGCGTGGTGCATTGGGCCGGAACACAATTTTTTTCCATTTCTTCAAAAACTCCAAAACGACTCGGTCTCTCATGTTCCAAGTAAGTCTATGCGACCTTGTAATTGCCATAACAAATGTTTGGTGTTGATTATGAGATTGATTATGAGAATTTAAATGCCAAAACTCAAACCCTATTATCTTGTTGAGAATTGCCTCCTTTAAGGTTTTAAATTGGTTTTGGTGCCAAAAATTTCCATTCCCCACCTTGTTTTTTCCCCCTCCTCACTGTTATATTCTCACAATAGCCTATTTCCCCTATTCCCTTGTATCCCAAGTCAATCATTCCTATCCCATTCCCATTTTCCCCATCTCACTTGTAAAATTCCCCCGAATCCCAAGTTTATCCCAAAAAACTAAGTGGTTGTCCCTAAACATTTCAACACACAGTTTTCAAGTGGTAAATTTCTATTTTCACTTGGTAATAGTTCATCATTCCCATTACCTTATTCCTCCATATTCCCTCCCATATTACCACATATTTGGCAATCAAATAAAAAACACCAAACTTTTCATTTTTCATCCAAGACAACATAGACCTTGGACATCATGGACACAAATGCTGATACATCCTATGACCGAGACAGTGATTCCACCACTGAAATACATGCACCTAGAAGGAAAAAAAGGAAAATAACATGCTAAGGCACATGAAAAATATTTATTGGGCGAGAAATCATGTTTGCAAGGCACGAATCAAGATCCTGAAGGTGAAGTTAAAGAGGGCATTAAAGCGTCGCAAAAGGCATGATAGACTCCAAATTTTGGCCAAAGCTTCCTTGGCCTAGTATAGTGCATGATGGAGGACACTTAGCCAAAATTTCAAGAAATTTGGGACACATTTTGTCAATTTTGATTTTTTGGCCTTAACACAGATTTTCCTGCCTGACGCGTCGCGCCACTTGGCACGCGCTTATGATTGGGAGTTCCTCTTAGGTAAAAATTTGTATTTTTAGATTTTTTCATGAAAATTTATGCATGCCTACCCATTACCCAGAGATTTTGACAAGTTTTGGGTTGCCGGAAGGGTCAAAAACACCCTAAAATTGACATTTCTGCCCCTTTTTGGACACACAGGAAGCAGTGTTGGGAAAACTCATTTTCGAGGGGAAAATGGAAACCAAATTAAAAAATTCCACTTGGGTTGGAAAATAGATAGGTAGATATTTCGAACAAGCTATCCTGCACTCAATTTGGACACCAGGAAGGCCTTCCATGTTAGCTCCAAAGTGTCGTGACGCATAGAGATTTCAGGCGCGACGCATTGGGAATTTTGGCTCATTTTTCACTCAGTAACTCAGTTTTTCGCCTAGTTTTGGCCATGTTGACTTTTTTATCTTAAAATGTAAATATATTGATGTAATTTCATGGTTTTTGATGTAATTTTGACAAATTTTCACTCATGTAAGTAGATTCATTCACCAAAAAGTGAATTGTAACTGAATGAATCAGTTTCCTATCTTATAGAGGCAAGCTGTTCCACTACCTATTTTCCAATTATTAGTTTATATCTTGTTGAAACAGCTCCTAAAATAGTGATATCGATCCCTAGAGGCATGGGGATGAGTTAGTCTTGTCTATATCGTGTATTTTCTCAGTCATTTTCAGTGTTGGACACTTGGGACTGCTTGGAGCTTCATTGTACATTTCATCTCTGTACTTTGGCAAAGGAATAGACTAGGGTTTGTAGCACTCCTTGGGATCCATGTGGCTCTTTGTTTTGATGATGTCTTTCTCTCTGTTATTGTAAGTTTACTGATGTTTCATGTGTATCATCTTCCTTCTCATTTTTTCTTAAGTTAAACAAACAAGTAATAAAGGTGGAATTCATTAGATTTGCAGTGCTCTACCTTGAGTTTTGTTTAATTTTCCATGTTTTCAACTGTCTGAAGAGGATTCTTAAATGTATCTTGCCTTCTTCAACTCCTCACCAGTCTGAGCTATCCATTTCATTCAAAATTGAAACATCAAAACATTTTCCTACCTTGCCCCATTCAAACCCCTGCAAAACTGCTCATTTCATAGACCCAAAATCTGCCCTTCCCTTTGATCCAACAAACACCTTTAGGATTAAATCAAACTCTATTACGTATATACCTAGCCTAAAATCAGCCTTTTTTTCAAGTCATCTCAAGCCTCACTGATTATTTTTGATGAGATTGACCCGAAGAGATCCCTCTCCTGATCTGGTAGGGCTAGCTACCAGATTGAGCGTGGGTTGATGTTACCCTAGACTCTACCTTCCTTTAGCCTGAGGTAGATTTAGGCAATAAAGTAGTGGTGACCATACTGGGGATGAGAAAGTTTGTTTTTTTCTTTATAAACTATAGACGGAGCCTGAAGTTAGCCAGGTAGCCTTCGAAATGCTCTTGCTTTGCATTAGCGAAAGTAGATGAATGTTGCTTCGGTCAATCTCTGGTCTAGTTTATGAACTGAACATCTGGTTTCCTCAGTAAAATCTAATCAAGTTCAAATCTGATTATTGATGGTGGACAACGATCAGACACCGCAAGGTTGAAATCATTCACCTGGCGATTCTAAATCAGTTTCGAGATCAGATCCAAGGACTCCACTGGAGGATGAACTTGACCAGCAGAAACATGAAAGGACAATATGGAAAGATCAGTTATTCAAGTTGGAATTTCATCCAAGACATTTTGTTCTTTGTCATAAATTATTTCTTCTCTTTTCCCAAGAATGTCAAGAAGGCTTTGCAAAGTATATTTTATTTGAGAAAAGATCTTCGGCCTGCATTTGACTCTTTCCCTTTGAAGATTGTGAATACCAAATATTTGCATGCTTTTGAGCTTGACCAAGACCTTTCTTCCGAATCTTGTGATGACCGTCTTAAAATTGATGAACCTCAAGAGACCAAGATTGATTCTGTAGCATTTTTACATACCCCTATACCTTGTAAAATTCCAGATCGATACAAGCCTTTGATTTTACCTCCTATAACCCATGCTTCCCTCAAAATCATGACCTATATCTACCAAGATTTGATGGTGAACATGACAACATCACTGCTGAGAGACATGTTCTGAATTTTGAGTCTTTTCTTGACCTTTTTGAAGTTGATGAAGAGGATGTCAATATTAGGCTTTTTGTTCTTTCTTTTCAAGGCAAAGTCAAGAGTTGGTTCAAAGCCCTGCCTGATGCGAGCATCTCAAATTTCCAGCAGTTCATCAAATTTTTCCTCGATAAGTGGGTGATCAAATAGAACCCTTGCTTGATTATAGAAGAGTATAACCAGCTGAAAAGACTGTCAGGGGAGACAGTACAACAATTTTCTGCCAGATTTAACCAAGTTTATTATTCGATGCCAGTTGATATAAGGCCTCCTCCTGGATCTGCTCTCTTGCACTACCCGGGTGCCTTTGATCCGGAAATGGAGTTTCAACTGAGAGAAAGGAATCTTGCAACACTTGAAGAGATGCAGAACAGTGCAGTAGATGTAGAGGCTCATTTGCTGATCCGAAGGGCAAAGTTGAAGGAAGAAGAGATGAAAAACATAGATCTGGAGAAATCAACATCTCTAGACGTAAAGCTTAACATTTTGGTAAGTGCAATGGAAGAGATGATGCAAAATATCACCACAAGGAATGAGTATAATTTTCAAGCCCATGGCTCACTGATTGAAGAAGAACAAGTTGTTGATCCAAAACATCTTCTTTCTTATCCCAGTTGTCATAGATCTGGTAATGATTGTTTTGTAGATCATCTTGGAGAAGAGAGATCTGTTTATTTGACATGTATGCTTGATGATGTGTTTTATACTGATGATTTGCCTTAGTTTGATCAGTATGATGATGATTATGTTCTCCAAACAGAAGCTAATCTTGTAGACAAATCAGCAGCTAGTTTGTGGAAGGAGGCAATTCACTTTCAGCAGCTCGAGTATAGTGATCAACTGATGCATATCAGCTATGACAATGACGAGGAAAGTGCAGCAAATTTTGAAGTAAGTGAAGGATCTTTGCCTTTTTGTTTTGATTTTTTTCATTTCATCAAAGACAACTTCCATGCAATCAGAAATCAACTGTGAACAAGTCTTAATCTGGACCATCTTGAGGGCAATGAAAACCTTGTTCAAGACTTCTCATATCCAGATTTGCAGCCCCCGAATGCCATTGATTTTCAAGCTGCAGATGAGGACTTGGAAGCTAGCACATATGATCAAATGATGCAAGATGATTCTGTACCTTTCTGTTTTGAATCATTTCAGTTTTTGAAGGGTAAATTGCATAGTAAATTTTCAAATGAGAAGTCTGTAGGAAATCATGTAGTCTCATCGGAACCAATAGAAAATGGGTTGCCGCAGTCTTTTCAAGTTTTTCAAGATAAAATAGGTGATGTGTTGGATGATGCCTACAGTCAAAGTCCTTCTCCATTGACTATATGTAAGCTTGAAACGTGTACTGATATAAACTTGATCCGGCAGCCGGTCTCTTTGTCATTTTTAGTAGGAGTCTCGACACAAAGCTCAAAACAAAACTTGCATTCATGGTATGAGGAGAAGAAAAGTAATCCATTAGATGAGCTAAGTCCCAGTTTGCATGAACTTCAAGATCCTTATGCAGTGTTTTTGGAGGCAGATAGAGAATTCATAGTATTTAATGGATCTGTTCACAATTTTTCATGGGATTTTCCTTTCAGTAGTTCTCTCTTATTGTTCATAAACGAGCACTTGCGAAGAATTCAAACAGCAGCTGGAATAGTTACCTCGTTGCATTGGTTGTTTCATTTCACTTGATCAGGTGATGAATGGAACAACTAGAGTAGGTTGTATTGAATAAGCTTTATTTTGAGCATATTTTCCAGTTTGTCGGTTGTGTTTAAGTATTGAGTCAGTTTTTAGTTAAGTGAGAGTCAATTTGTGTCGTCGAGTCATCAGTTTTCAGTCATTCATTTCAATTTGAGTTTTTGACTCCATTGCCCAATGGACGAAGGCACTGCTTACTTTCCTAAAGATCTGTAGTTCTTGGCACCTCCAAGGAGCTACCATCCCCATTGGAGCCAATGTTAGTGTCGGTATCTTCATCCCTCTGTCAGTGATCAAAATTCTCTTATTGCATTTCATTTTAGGTGTCTCACTCAGTCCAGTCAGCTGCATTCCATTAGGAGCATGGATCATATGACAGTAGTGGCTTGTCACTCATATCCCTCATGTCTTATACTTGCTGGCCTATTTCTATTCATTAAAACTATGTACAGTCATGTTTGGTCTCAATGTTGGCAAAGAGTCATTTTAGCGTTTTTAGTCTCATTAGGTCTAGGGTTTAGTTTATCCAGTCTTCAAAATGCCTAATAATGGTCAGCAGGCACATGAGGAAGTTTGAAATAAGGTTTCAGTGCTAAAGATTTCATCATTATATGCAAAATTATGATTTTTCTTCAAAACTCTGTTTTGAAGAAAAATAGTCTATTTCATCTTTATGTAATAAATGTAATGTAATTTTCAATTTTTTCAGTTGTAATAACACTCCACTCGCAACCCTGGTCACCTTTGCAAAAACTCCATGCCATCCATTCCCTGCAAGATAGACAGAGAAGGCTCATCATTCAGTCCAAAAGAAAAAGGGAAACAAAACAGAGTTTTAAAGTGAAATGTCAAGTTTGCAACATTATAAAGTGGGTTTTTCAAATGAAAAATTTAAATCCCTGGCATATAAGATATTTTCAAGTTTAAACTTCATTTGTGTGCCAAGAGACAACATTGAGCCAAGAAGAACCTGTGAGGAGTGACGGAAGAAGTTTGGAGGTCAGATTGTGTTGAAGTTGCAGGGCGCGGTGCATTAGGCAGCAGGCGCGATGCATTGGGCGGGCGCGGCACAAAGGATCATTTCCCTGTGTGTGATTTTTGCTCCTGTGTTGTGCATTGGAAGGGCGTGGTGCATTGGGCCGGAACACAATTTTTTTCCATTTCTTCAAAAACTCCAAAACGACTCGGTCTCTCATGCTCCAAGTAAGTCTATGCGACCTTGTAATTGCCATAACAAATGTTTGGTGTTGATGATGAGATTGATTATGAGAATTTAAATGCCAAAACTCAAACCCTATTATCTTGTTGAGAATTGCCTCCTTTAGGGTTTTAAATTGGTTTTGGTGCCAAACACTTCCATTCCCCACTTTGTTTTTCCCCCCTCCTCACTATTATCTTCTCACAACAGCCTATGTCCCCTATTCCCTTGTATCCCAAGTCAATCATTCCTATCCCATTCCCATTGTCCCCATCTCACTTGTAAAATTCCCCCAAATCCCAAGTTTATCCCAAAAAACTAAGTGGATGTCCCTAAACCTTTCAACACACTGTTTTCAAGTGGTAAATTTCTATTTTCACTTGGTAATAATTCATCATTCCCATTACCTTATTCCTCCATATTCCCGCCCATATTACCACATATTTGGCAATCAAATAAAAAATACCAAACTTTTCATTTTTCATCCAAGAGAACATAGATCTTGGACATCATGGAGACAGATGCCGATACATCCTATGATCGAGACAATGATTCCACCATTGAACTACATGCACCTAGAAGGCCAAAAAGGAAAATAACATGCTAAGGCACATGAAAAATCATTATTGGGCAAGAAATCATGTTTGCAAGGCACCAATCAAGATCCTGAAGGCGAAGTTAAAGAGGGCATTAAAGCGTCACAAAAGGCATGATAGACTCCAAATTTTGGCTGAATATTCCTTGGCCCAGCATAGTGCATGATGGAGGACACTCAGCCCAAATTACAAGAAATTTTGGACACATTTTGTCAATTTTGATTTTTTGGCCTTAACACAGATTTCCCTGCCCGACGCGTCACGCCACTTGGCACGCGCTTATGATTGGGAGCTCCTCTTGGGTAAAAATTTGTATTTTTGGATTTTTCATGAAGATTTATGCATGCCTACCCATTACCCAGAGATTTTGACAAGTTTTGGGTTGCTGGAAGGGTCAAAAACACCCTAAAATTTACCTTTCTGCCCCTTTTTGGACACACAAGAAGCAGTGTTGGGAAAACTCATTTTTGGAGGGGTAAATGGAAACCAAATTCAGAAATTCCACCTGGGTTGGAAAGTAGACAGGCAGATATTTCTAGCGAGCTATCTTGCACTCAATTTGGACACCAGGAAGGCCTTCCAAATCAGCTCCAAAGTGGCGTGATGCATAGAGATTTCAGGCGCGGCGCATTGGGAATTTTGGCTCATTTTTCACTCAGTAACTCATTTTTTCACCTAGTTTTGGCCAGTTTGAATTTTTTATCTTCAAATGTAGAGCTCTTGATGTAACTTGATGTAATTTCATGGTTTTTGATGTAATTTTGACAAATTTTCACTCATGTACGTAGATTCATTCACCAAAAAGTGAATTGTAACTGAACGAATCAGTTTCCTATCTTATAATGGCAAGATGTTCCACTACCTATTTTCTAGTTCTTAGTTTAGATCTTGTTGAAATAGATCCTAAAATAGTGAGCTCGACCCCTTGAGGCATGGGGATGAGTTAGGCTTGTCTATATCTTGTATTTTCTCAGTCATTTTCAGGGTTGGCAATTGGGATTGCTTGGAGCTTCATTGTACATTTCATCTCTGCATTTTGGCAAAGGAATAGACCAGGGTTTGCAGCACTCCTTGGGATCCATGTGGCTTTTTGTTTTGATGATGTCTTTCTCTCTATGATTGTAAGTTTACTGATGTTTCATGTGTATCATCTTCCTTCTCATTTCTTCTTAAGTTAAACAAACAAGTAATAAAGGTAGTGCTCTACCTTGAGTTTTGTTTAATTTTCCATGTTTTCAATTGTCTGAAGAGGATTATTGAATGTCTCTTGACTTCTTCAACTCCTCACCGGTATGATCTATCCATTTCATTCAAAATTGAAACATCAAAACATTTGTCTACCTTTCCCCATTCAGACCCCTGCAAAACTTCTCATTTCATAGACCCAAAATCTGCCCTTCCCTTTGATCCAACAAACACCTTTAGAATTAAATCAAACTCTCTTACATATATACCTAGCCTAAAATCAGCCTTTACTTCAAGTCATCTCAAGCCTCACTGATTATTTTTACTGAGATTGACCCGAAGAGAGCCCTCTCCTGATCTGGTAGGGCTAGCTACCAGATTGAGCATGGTTTGATGTTACCCTAAACTCTGCCTTCCTTTAGCCTGAGGTAGATTTAGGCAATAACACATGGTATATCAAAAATGTTGGCCGAATAAGTTGTGGTGAGTAGACAACCTTCTTCTTGAATGTAGCGTTCTTCCCTATGTCTATTTTGACCAATATTTGGAACATTTTCAGCCTCTGCATCAATATATATGAAATTTTGTATATTAGAAAAAACACATGTAAACAAATGTGTACAAATTCAATGAAAAAAATATTGAAATTGATGGCACCCTCGACGTGGTTGGTTAGCATCTTCTCCACCATGAAACTGTTGAGACCCAGAACAACCCTGCTGAGAACTAGCACCACCAGCCGTTCATAGGCCTCCGGGGGAATAAATTTCAGCACCTTCACGCAACCTGCTACCACTCATTGATGGCCCTCTAAGGGGATTTTAACCACCACCAACCTCCTGAGAGGGGAGAGAAGCTTCATAAATAAATATGAATTTATAATCAACTGAAAAATACATTCATGTGTACATATAAATACATGTACATATTCATTGATTAAATTGCGTGAACCATACCATGACTGGGTGAACCATGGACATGCTCCATGGATGGAGTAGAGACCCTTCTCTTATTAGCTCCTAAAAAAAAAATGAAACTTATTAACAACTAATTTAACTCACAAAGTTAATAAAAAATCAATTCCATATGTACACACGTGTATGGAGATTTAATATTATATTTAAATACCACGAACATCCCTCGATCCCTGATCCCCCATATGGGATTCTGTTGATCTTCGTTGTTCATCCTCCATGATATATATATCTATTGGTGGACATTTACACAAAATAAATTTTAGAAAATTAATGTAATTTAGTGTACACAAATTATGTAGAACACAACTTTCAAAGCACTAATTGATGTGTGAAACTCAATTTAAGCAAAAAAGAAATTATAAAAATGATAAGTTCACCAAATTGTGCTTTACATGGTGGGAGCACACTTGGTATAAAATTGAAAAAAACACATGGTCATTAAAAAGGAAGTGAAACTGCATTTAAACAAACTCCATTTAAACAAAAATTTGTTGAAGCCCCCGCATTTTAATTTTATAAAAATGTGAAGTTCACCATTTGTTGCAAATGTGAATTTCACCAAGTTGCGCTTTACATGGTGTGGTGGGAGCACACTTGGTATATAATTGAAAAAAACACATGGTCATTAAAAAAGACGTATTTATAAGTACACAACACACACATATCCAAGATATGTTACAATGTCCATCAATAAATTTTAAAGGAGAGTGTTTCAGCACTAATTCATCTTTGAGAGATGAATCTTTAATTTTTGAAGAAGAGCATCTCAAAACCAATTCATCTTTGAGAGACAAATATTGCATTGGCATTGCTCTATCTAATTCTAATTCATCTTTGATAGATGAATCATGAATTGGCATTGTCCCACGCAATAGATCAGCAGACATCTTATTCACATTTGTACAATGCCTTATACTAAAAAATTGAAATCGGCTAACAATATTGTTTGCTATTCCATGCAGTTCTTTTAGCCTCTCCTTCTTAACTTCACACACGCCATTCATCTGGTTGCACACAAGTTCAGAATTGGTGAAAACTACAATTCCATTTGATCCATACTCCATCGTTGTTCTCAAGCCTTCTATAAATCCAATATAATATACATCATTGTTTGTTGTTCTTCCTGATATATTCATTTTCCTTTAGGTGACTTTGCTAGTCACAATATTGGAAAGTACATATGTAATCCTTGCTTTCCCTGGATTGGGATAGCAAGAAACTTCTATGCATAATTTCCATTTTTCAACCATATTTAATGGTTTTCTTATCCCTGAAAAAAAAATCAATAAAAAATATATATATGACATGAGAGAAATGACACAAGATCATGAGGTAAATGATATGTGCATGGTTTATCTTAAATTTTGACTTAAAAAGTTTATGGTCTAGAATTCACATCTAAAATTAATGGGAGGAAGCCTTTATTTTGTGGGGGAAATGACACATGTGCACAGTTTATCTTAAAGTGGTTGTGTTTTATGGATATTAAAATGAAGAACTTCTATTTAGATCTATTCCAAAGATTGAATGTAGGAGCATTTACTAGATATGTCACCTTTCATAAAAGATGAGATCTAGAGGCTATCTGGCCCTTTACAGACTCTGCCTATAGAACTTGTAGAAGTTAAGAAATTTACATTGAAAAATTTACTTGTGAGAAATTTACATTGACAACATATAGAGATTCAACTAGGCTTGTGAAAAGTGCAACTGGACAATGTATAATTCTACTTAGAAGAGACTTTGGTTTAATGGTTAAGCAAGAAAGAGTCGTTTCTTTCTCTATCTAGAGTAGAAGTGGAATACATATTAGTTACTTATTTTTGAGTGTTTTGGATGAAATGGGCTCTACAAGATATTAAGGTAAATTTCTTTTTGAGTGAGTAGAAGTGGAATACATAGTAGTTACTTATTTTTGAGTGTTTTGGATGAAATGGGATCTACAAGATATTAAGGTAAGGTAAATTTTTTTTTTGAGTGTTTTGGATGAAATGGGCTCTACAAGATATTAAGGTAAGGTAAATTTTTTTTTTGAGTGTTTTGGATGAAATGGGCTCTACAAGATATTAAGGTAAATCTATATATCTATTAAGTGTTTCAATAGAAGTGTAATAATAATTTCAAAAATAAAATATTCTACTCCTTCAATCACTATTTACATATCATCATAAAATACCACTTCCTCACACAACAAGTCTTTGAGAGAATAGTGAAGATGGAATACATACCCACAAAGCCTCTTGTTAGAGAAGCATTTGAATATGTGAGAAAAAAATTAGGAATAGTTCTTGTAAATTATCTTGTTAGAGAACCATTTGAACATGTGAGAAACAAATTAGGGATAGTTCTTGTAAATTATTGTCACTTATTTGACTTCAAAAGAAGAGCCTATGAAATTGAGTGCAATATCTATGTGGGAGAGTACACAATATCTAAGGGGGAAAATACAATATATTTGACTTCAAAAGAAGAGCCTATGAAATTGAGTGCACTATCTATGTGGGAGATTGAGTGCAATATCTATGTGGGAGAGTACACAATATCTAAGGGGGGAATACAATATATTTGACTTCAAAAGAAGAGCCTATGAAATTTAGTGCACTATCTATGTGGGAGAGTACACAATATCTAAGGGGGAGAATAGATATAAGGAAGGAATAAAAAGAGTAACAAAAAACATATGAGTGTGTCAATAATTTAAAGCATTCAAGAAAGATAACAAAGGACCATCAAAATTGAGTGCAATATCTATATGATCAAGTGTCAATAATTTGAAGTAGTCAAGAAAGATAACAAAGGACCATCAAAATTGAGTGCAATATCTATATGATATCTATATGATAAAGTGTCAATAATTTGAAGTAAAGAAAGATAACAAAGGACCATGAAAATTGAGTGGAATGTCTATGTAGGAGAGTACACAATATCTAAGGGGGAGAATACAATATAAGGAAGGAATAAAAAGAATAAAAAGAAGCATATGATTGTGTCAATAATTTGAAGTAGTCAAGAAAGATAACAAAGGACCATCATCAAATTCAAATTGAAAGATCAAGTAGTCTTCTTCATGAAGAAGAAGCATTAACTAGGTTCATCATTTAAAGGGTTCATTTTTTAATGAAAATTTTTATAAATAATAAGGAATGAATCATTGTACATTATGATAAATCTTGTATTTAAATGACATTTGATCTATGAATAAAAAATAAAATGGGATCATCTCTTCATATATATATATGTGTGTAAGAGAGAAATAAAAAGCAAAGGTAATTCCACCAAGCCTAAAGGAGCATGTCCTAATACATTAAATTATGTTTGGTTTCTAGAAGCATTAATCATGAAGATTCATGAGATCCACATTTCGACCATACTATTTGCAAGTTAAAGGAGCATGTCCTAATACATTATTATGTTTGGTTTCTAGAAGCATTAATCATGACTTTTCTTTGAGATCCACATTTCCATCATACTATTTTCAAGTTCACATTTCCATCATGCTATTTGCAAGTTCTATATGAAGATATTTGCAAGTTCTATATGAAGATATGTAGTCTAATAACTAATTAGTTCACATTTCCATCATGCTATTTGCAATTTCTATATGAAGATATGTAGTCTAATAACTAATTAGCAAGTTGTGATGTCCTAATACATTATTATGTTTGGTTTCCATCATACTATTTGCAAGTTCTATATGAAGATATGTAGTCTAATAACTATACAGTATAGCCCATATAACATATAATGACCTTTGACAGTATGAGAAAAGAGTCAAAAAACAGAGAGGCCTCCCAGCAGAGTTCCACCTATTCATCAAGGTAAGCAACATAATATCGGAAGTGAAACAATGACACCACTAAACATATGTGAATTTAGATATTAAATTGACATTTATTGCAAATGACATGTGCATGGTTTATCTTAAAGTTTGACTTAAAAATTTTATGGTAGAATTCACATCTAAAATTAATGGGAGGAAGCCTTTAGTTTGTGGGAGAAATGACACATGAACACATTT
Organism: Pinus albicaulis; assembly: GCA_034641835.2. Lineage (NCBI taxonomy): Eukaryota > Viridiplantae > Streptophyta > Pinopsida > Pinales > Pinaceae > Pinus > Pinus albicaulis. The sequence continues at coordinate 595,155,105 of CM076569.1, read as the reverse complement.
TACCTTAAATTGGTTGTGTTTTATGGATATTTAAATGAAGAAATTCTATTTAGATCTATTCTAGAGATTGACTGTAGGGGCATTTACTAGATATGTCACCTTTCATAAAAGATGAGATCTAGAGGCTACCTGGCCCTTTACAGACTCTGCCTATAGAACTTGTATATTTTAAGAAATTTACATTGACAAATTTACTTGTGAGAAATTTACATTGACAACATATAGAGATTCAACTAGGCTTGTGAAAAGTACAAGTGGACAATGTATAATTCTACTTAGAAGAGTCTTTGGTTTAATGGTTAAGCAAGAAAGAGTCGTTAATTTCTCTATCTAGAGTCGAAGTGGAATACGTAGTAGTTACTTCTTTTTTATTGTTTTGGATGAAATGGGCTCTACAAGATATTAAGGTAAATTTCTTTTTGAGTAAGTAGAAGTGGAATGTACATAGTAGTTACTTCTTTTTTAGTGTTTTCGGTGAAATGGGCTCTACAAGATATTAAGGTAAATATATATATCTATTAAGTGTTTCAATAGAAGTGTAATAATAATTTCAAAAATAAAATATTCTACTTCCTTCAATCACTATTTACATATCATCATAAAGTACCACTTTCTCACACAACAAGTCTTTGAGAAAATAGTGAAGATGGAATACATACCCACAAAGCGTCTTGTTAGAGAAGCATTTGAATATATATGTGAGAAACAAATTAGGAATAGTTCTTGTAAATTATCTTGTTAAAGAACCATTTGAACATGTGAGAAAAAAATTAGGGATAGTTCTTGTAAATTATTGTCACTTATTTGACTTCAAAAGAAGAGCCTATGAAATTGAGTGCAATATCTATGTGGGAGAGTACACAATATCTAAGGGGGGGAATACAATATATTTGAATTCAAAAGAAGAGCCTATGAAATTGAGTGCAATATCTATGTGGGAGAGTACATAATATATAAGGGGGAGAATAGATACAAGGAAGGAATAAAAAGAGTAACAAAAAGCATATGATTGTGTCAATAATTTGTAGTCAAGAAAGATAACAAAGGACCATCAAAATTGAGTGCAATATCTATATGATATCTATATGATCAAGTGTCAATAATTTGAAGTAAATAAAGATAACAAAGGACCATCAAAATTAAGTGCAATATCTATATGATTGTTTCAATAATTTGATAATTTGAAGTAGTCAAGAAAGATAACAAAGGACCATCAAAATTGAGTGCAATATCTATGTGGGAGAGTACACAATATCTAAGGGGGAGAATACAATATAAGGAAGGAATAAAAAGAGTAACAAGAAGCATATGATTGTGTCAATAATTTGAATTAGTCAAGAAAGATAACAAAGGACCATCATCAAATTCAAATTGAAAGATCAAGTAGTCTTCTTCACAAAGAAGAAGCATTAACTAGGTTCATCATTTAAACGGTTCATTTTTTAATGAAAAAAATTATGAATAATGTGGAATGAATCATTGTACATTATGATAAATCTTGTATTTAAATGACATTTGATCTTTGAATAAAAAATAAAATGGGATCATCTCTTCATATATATATATATATATGTGTGTGTGTGTGTAAGAGAGAAATAAAAAGCAAAGGTAATTCCACCAAGCCTAAAGGAGCATGTCCTAATACATTAAATTATGTTTGGTTTCTAGAAGCATTAATCATGAAGAGTCATGAGATCCACATTTCGACCATACTATTTGCAAGTTAAAGGAGCATGTCCTAATACATTATTATGTTTGGTTTCTAGAAGCATTAGTCATTAAGAGTCATGAGATCCACCTTTCCATCATACTATTTTCAAGTTCACATTTCCATCATGCTATTTGCAAGTTCTATATGAAGATATGTAGTCTAATAACTAGTTAGCAAGTTGTGATGTCCTAATACATTATTATGTTTGGTTTCCATCATACTATTTGCAAGTTCTATGTGAAGATATGTATTCTAATAACTATACAGTCTAGCCCATATAACATATAATGGCCTTTGACAGTATGAGCAAAGAGTCAAAAAACAAAGAGGCCTCCCAGCAGAGTTCCACCTATTCATCAAGGTAAGCAACATAATATCGGAAGTGAAACAGTGACACCACTGAACATATGTGAATTTAGAATGATTTCAACTCTTTTTTCAAAGGAGAAAAAACCCTATTTCATATATTGATAACAGTTCATATACAAAATCCTCTTGATATACCCATAACAGGTTATCAAGTATAAAAGATCAGATTCTGTCTCATACAGAAATACATTATAGTAGTATAACAGACAATATGTAGTCACATATAAAAGACAATATGTAGTCACATTACAAAAATACATTACATCAGTATAAAAGAAAATATGTAGTCACATTACAAAAGATCATATTCTGTCTCATACAAAAATAAATTACAACAAAATAAAAGACAATATGTAGTCACATTACAGCAGTAGATCATTCTAGTTCAATCATTCCAGCATTGAGGAATTGAGATAAGGCTCAGTAACAGCATAAGCTTAACAGAGGTGGTAATATTCCATGCACAAGGTGAGAATAAGCTAGAGCGGATGAAATTGATGGATCCACAGGAACAGTAACAATTGCAGCAACCAAATGCATATCATACTACCAGAAATTCATCATACATCTTACAGCAAAATGTAATGAAATTTAAAGCATAATTAACAGCATAGATGCTTTGTTTGGAATTTTGGGGTTTATCGTTCCCACTTGGTTGTAAAGACAAAATTTCTATAGCAATGAATGCCTTGACTTATACATGACACAAATCAACTCAAATCAAAACCAATAATTCCAAAAGGCGCATTTGCAGTAACAGTCCAAAGTTAACATAGAAAATAGAAAAGGAAATCCCTATATACGCATGTGAACCCCCAAATCTAATGGACTCCCATGAAGCCCAGGGTTACTTCTTACACATGGAAGGGAAGTGGAGTGTGATTCGGGGTCGCAAAAGAGGTGGGCTTGCATGGCAGCGTTGATCAAAAAAAGAGTGGACAACAGTCTAGTGAGGCTTCTTCTAGCAAGGTGGCAGCCACCAAGTAGTGGAGAACCGAAAGAGTAGACCGAGAAGCAGTTGTTCCCTGGAACTTGTGATTCAAGAGAGGTCAAAAAGTGGAAATTTTATGTTTCAAGGAGATTTTTTCATTTCAAAAAGGTTATTTTTTCAACAGTGCCCTCAAATATGTGGGACTGACTTAGGCATCCAAGCATCATCTTAACAAGAAAGACATTAGTGATACCAAAGTTTTCGAAAACAATTTATATGAAAAAAAAGAACATTTTGGACTTGGCATGACATGCACTAGGCTTAAATAGTACTAAATGGAACTTGGTGATTGTCACCATAATTGGTAATGAATAATTCATGCAGATTTCATGTGAATCCATTGATAAAGGTGCAGAGGAGGAGGATAAATACTTGGTAGTTCGCTCGCTTGACTTCGCCACAGATAATCACCAACAGAGCGGATGGAAGCAACCCCAGACCAGTAGCAGCACTGTGACAGATCACTGAATAGAACAACAACAGAAAATCGCACGAAGAAACAATGCTAAGAAACACAGACGCGGGAAATAAACAGATCACTGAACATAACAGCAACAGAAAATCACGCGAAGAAACAATGCTAAGAAACACAGACGCGGGAAACAAATAGATCACTGAACAGAACATCAACAAAAAATTGCATAAAGAAATAATGCTAAGAAACACAGACACGGGAAACAAATGAACTTCGTGGGCGATATATTTATAAGAAGTAGTTCGGCCAAACTATTTTAAGAGTAAAAGTTCGGCCGAACTAAAATTTCGACCGAACTTTTGTTGTCGTTTTTCCCATCTCCGGAAAAAATTATGTTTTCCCACGCCTTCAGTGTGCCGTTAGTATAAACAGAAGAACGAGGTCGGCCGAACTTTCTCATAAATTTCGGCCGAATTACTGATGAAAAAAATTTCCGCCCCCAATTCTCAAAAAAGTGTAACCAAGCTTCACGTTTCTGCCCAAATATAAAATAATAGTTTCTTCATGGGTTGTAATAGATTCAAATTTGGAGGGCTAGGATATGTATATCTCTATAGATTAAGTAGTCAAATCTCTTCACAGAGGTGTCCTTGGTCCACAAAGAGTTTCATACAATAATTTGAGTTCTGACTAAGCTGTGGGTTTAAATTAAATTATTATTATTATTAACCTTAATATTAGTATTTTTGTGAGTATGCTTTTGAGCTAAATGAAAATACAGAGTGATATGCATTTATGTTTTGACTTGATTCTTCCTTTTTCTGCAAGAGTTGCTCGATTTGAGCATGTTATTACCATCTGTTAAAATCAATATTCAATAACCTGAAATAGTAATAAATATCTATGATTTACTAGATGATATTTTTTTTTAACGTTGTTTTAATATTCATTTTAACAGAGTGGGCATTCAATATTCATTTTATCAACCAACATATTCGTTGTATTGGCAATTTCTAATGCGGAAGCTACCTTTTTATACCCTATGGTTAAAACCATAGAATTAAACCCACTTCATGAATATCAAATAAATATTCGACTTTGCAATAAACCCAAAGTATCATCACATAATAACCCACGCTACCAACTCACCTTTAAACAATTTCTATGGGTAATTTCTTTTAATACCATATTAAAGATTTCTTTAATATGCCTTCCACCAATAATGCGCTCAGCAATCTAATGCTATTTGGCCCCACAATTCATTTCTGTATTTCGGGCTCATATTTCATTAATACCAAAGTTTGACTTTGGTTTAAACATAACCAATGCACATATGTTGACCAATCCGAATGTCAAATAACATTTCATTTCATATAAAAACATTCAACTTTGGATTAAAAAGGCCAAGCACCAATACACATAAATCTTTTGGGTCCCACAACATTTACAACTTACCATCCATTAACCTTTACATAGCTTGATGATGCGACCACCATCTGATCACTTGATCGGAGGATCTAGTGGATGTCGCATTCATTTTACCTCCGGAGTTTATGGCACAAAACCCACGCGAAACAACCGGTTTTAAAATACTGCCAGGCTACATGTCATTCAATTAGGTGTATCACGTTCAAAAATGATATTACCACTTACCATTCAAGTGCCACGCGAAAACCATTTATGGTTTTCGGAAACCATCTTCGCGTTCAATTAACTCACGGTTCCGCCTTCTGTTGACTCCTAATTCCATTGCACCATCAAAGTTCCACTTTTATTCAACTTATTATTTCAACATAGTCACGTGTTTCTGCCTTCTCTTTAAACCTGCATCATTCGCTTGCTTTCCACTATGTTCCAACTCAAGGTTTAGAACAGACCAGGGTTCTATATAATCTCCAAAACCCTCTTTTTCATTTATCAATGCATACTCAGTGAGACATTTAAATAACCCATCGATTCTTCATTTTGAATATCTGCTCTCCGACGGATAGCTTAATCTATATTGTTCATTTCTTGTGGTTCGATCCATCTTTCATAATTACTGTAAAACCCTCAAATCGAATTCAAACTCCAAACCTCTTTTCACTGTGTAAACACAACAGAGTGTCCAATTTTTCCTTGAAATAACTTATATGATTAAACCAAAATTCCATTGTATATCTTCATTCATATAATGTTTCCAGACAATTAAATAGTTTCACAATTTCTTCAACCCTTACAAAATATTGATGCATGATTAATATGAATATTAGTGTTAATTAAAGGACAGAGAAAACTTACCCTTGATCATAATTAAAGTAAAATTTACCCAGAAATAATTCAGCAGTATACCCAACATCAAGGATGTAGAGGTGATTAATAACAGTAGCTAAACCCATATAAAAACTAGATCAGAAGTTTGGTACTTGAATAATAGCAAACATTGAATTGAATAAAATCACAAGCCCTAGATACTAGTGAAAAATAAATTGAATAAAATCCATTTCATACCAGCGAACATTAAAAGCTATGATGGTTTGGTTTTGACACGGTTTTGACCTCTTTAGGACACAAAAAAATGATGTAAATAAGGCAAAAATTGAGGCAGATTTAGGGCCTAAGATTTCTTATAAGTTTGTCAATGTTTGACTCAATAAATCAACTATCAAATATGTTTTAGTACTTTGTTTTATTTATGGTTTTAGTTCCATTTGAGGAATCCATCGATAGTACATTTTGAATCAAGGTGTTTCATCACAATAGTAAGAGTTATTCATGTTTTTTGGAGCTTTGAATTGAAAGTGCATACCTTTCTTCCTTGCTCTTTTTTCATAATAAACCAATATGTTTGTGGAATTTTACTTACTTTTTCATAAATTTATGTGCAAAAACAGATGGACTTGTCTTATAAAATTACTATCGATGAAGAGAAACCTGTCATTGGCATTGTCAGGTGTTGACATGGTTGTACATTTGTTGAAATTCATGATGAAATTGTGGGTGATGGAATCATTGAATACCCTTTTGATTTTATCTAGGATGGATCAGCTTTAAATCCAAAGCAAGAGAAGAAATGGAAATTTTATACAACACTTTCAGGCATCAAGAGGAAAGTAGGCACATTTGATGTGGAAACAAGGGGTTCAAATGTAGTGGAAACAATACCAATCTTTGAAAACATTGAGGAGAATGTGGAGGAACCTATGCATAAACAACAAAGAGTTGAAAATATGCCTTTGTTAGTGGAAGAAGCCGCAATTGTTGATCCTTGTGTATTGGCATCTTGGGAAAAAAAAGTGAAAATTTTAATGGAAGAGTTTGTCAATGAGAAACTTACTCTCAAAGTATATTTAGAAAAGGGAGAATCTAAAATAAAGATCCATTGTGAAATTTGTGGCATTTATTATGGAACAGATGATGTATCCTTGGTAGCGCGAACAATGCGGAACCGCAAAAACCATCATATGAAAACAATGTCCCATCAACAACGCCTTTCAATGCCAAGTGGTAGTGAAATTCCTTCATGTAACAAAGTATGACAAACAACGGTGGTTGGAGATTGATTTCATATTGATCAAGCATTCAAACTTCTAGATGATTTCAACAAGACACAAGAGCCTAATTTGTTCAAGGTGGTGGAAGCAACACTTCCAGACTATAAGGACATGAAAAAAGTGAGAGTCGAATGTACACGATGCAATAAATGGTTTTGTTTAGTGTCGAAAAGTGGTAATATTGTTAGTTCTCTAAATGAACACATGAAATCAAAGAAGCACACTACTACTACTACAAATGAGGCTTCACATCAGGATATTGGGCTGAGGAGTGGCACAGTTGGGAGACCTAAGAAGCCTACTAATGATAAGTCCCAACAAAGTTTGACTAGGTTCTTAGTGCCATCATCACCATTAGTATTACATAGGGGTTCTACAAGTGCAACTCCTTCTACTTCAGGTGTGTTAATTAGTGGTTAATTAATAGTTTAGACTCAACTTGAATATGAATTTGTATATTATTTTATTTATCGTACTTCTAAATTTTATTATTATTATTATTATTGTGTTGTCATCTTATTATAGCTAAATTGTCTCTCTTGTTACTACAATGTTGGGGGTATTGGTATCCTTATATTGATAGAAATGGGGAGAGATTGGAAACAAAGTTCCTAATGGATGATCAAAGGGGTGGAAAATTATGGGCCATAGAGAAGCATACCAAGATCACTCTATGTTATGAGGGTATTGAATGTCGTATTGATGGTACATATAGGCATATTCATTGCCAGAGGGGTTTTGAAACAAGGACCCCTTTTGATTCATTAACATGTAAATTTTGTAAGTTGGTTCAAAATGTAATGACTTCAGGATGCGATTATATCGTGAATCAAGGTGCACCAATAAAAGAAGTGAACGAGATACAGGAAAAGGTAGAAGATTGGACTATTTGACTCAAAATGAATTGAAGAATGCTGCAAGGGTTACAAATGCTAACCATAGATCAACAATGCGAGCTCTTTGGTGGGAGAGGACAAAGGTTGCTACACTCTCTATTAGAATGAGATATCTAAAGGAAAAGCTATTTGAATCGGCAGAAAGGAAGGATGTCTTTAGGTTTTGTAAGTATGTTTGTGAGGCACATAAGCAAGGAAAATTACAAGGTAAAGATGCAGTTTGGGAATTTGTCAAGGATATATTTCATAACTTTATTCATGAAAAAACAGGGAGAAGGTATAGTACATCCACGAAATCCCTTTATGAGATGATCAAGTTATGGGGAGGTCCTAGATTACATAACTTTATTAGCTTGAATCTGGGTGGTCCTTCAATATCTACAACTTTAAAGCAAGTTAGAAAGTCATTAACATATATCCCAGGGGAGCACAAATACATTTTTGAGGCAGTTGGAAAAATTTATGCTTCTTATAAAGCCAAACATGGTATATATGGACCAATTCTGGTATGCCTTGTTAAAGATGAAACAATTGTGAAAAAATATGTTAGGTGGGTAGAAAAAAGTGATACACTGGTGGGGTTTTGTGGTTTGAAAGAAGAACATCAATGCCAATCACATTTCTTGGTGACAGTTGGTGAAGGAGATGCAGGCTATGAGATTATAACAAATTCTTTTAAAAACAATGTTATTGGGCATTATGCACGTGTTATTATTGCAAACCCTTTACATGAAAAACTTCCTCATTTGGTTGTGGTTGTTCATCCAACATGCAATAAATTCAATGCAATTTTTTTTTATCAACAATGGTAAAAGGTAGAATTTATGTGGAAGAAACACGTAGAAAACAATTTGGGACCTATTTTTGGTCATTCCTCGGATGGGGATAGCAGAAGAAGACAACTTATGTTGAAGGATTATTCTTCAACATCAAGTCTTCGATATAAAATTCTTTAGGAAGGGTGGAGGCTAAGTGGGTTGTACAATGGTTGCAATGTAATAGGATTGCATGATCAATATTACATACACAACGACAAAAAGCTAGTGAATCCTTTGTTTAGTGTTCGACGAGAATTGGTTTTAGGAAATGAGTACATAAGTTTTGGCCATGTCAGAATGGTTTATCACACTTTTAAAGTGGATGATCACAAGCTTAAGTGTGAAGATATAGAGAGGATGGATCGACAAAATTGGGGTTCCGCACAATGCATTGTTTCAAGGCATGTTCAGAGGTGTTTGAAAGAGTTGAGAAGTACACCAAGTGGAAAGTTAGAGAGGTCACTAACTACAGAAACTTACTTAATGATTGTTCCTGATTACATTGACATCTTTATGTCTCATAGTTTGAGCCTTTGGGAAAGAATACGAAATGCTTCACGAGTTCATCATTTCTTCGCATTATTGTTATGTTGGGTACACAAACAATATCATACTAATGTCAACATAAATTTCATCAGCAGAGAGGCATATCAAGATGTGAGAATTTCTTGTCATTTTGCAGTTTTGTTGATGAGATTTTTTCGAGATCAATACTCTAACTTGCCATGTGTTTTGCACTTGACTGGATCAGATGTATGTGAGAACTTCTTTAGCAAAGTTGGTGGGATGGTTGGAGTGGAGAGGGCCTATGATTTCACTGACTTGCTTCATGCTATTGGAACCCTTAATAGAGTTGTTGAAGAAGAATCAAATTCCCAAGGGCTTTATTTTAATAAATCCCATAAGAAGCAAGAAAACATTTGGAATAAATTGCACCAAGAAACAATACAAAACATTGACATAGTGTCGCAATATGATTCAATATCCACAGACGTTAAAATTGTAGAAGCTCGTAAGAATGGATTGAAGGATGCACAAGACATTTTATCAAATCTTGGAATGAAACCAGAAAATTACACTCAATGTTCTTGGTGGGTTAAACCATGGACAGAGGATAAAGATTTTCCAACATTCCAAATTGTGGATGAAGTAGTTGATGATTCTCCACCGAGATGTTCCAAATCTATATTTCAATCTTCATCTTCATTGGTACAAAATTAAAGTGAATTGAAAATAATGTAAAGTAAGTGGAGACATGAGTTGGATGAAATTTTAGATTCCACTGAGTGAAATGTAAATAGAACTATAAAACCAGTGGTGAATCTTGATGGTAAGGATATGTTCAAAGCATGTTTGGTTAGTCAGTTGAATGGAAATCCAACATTATCCAAAGATAGGTTGATAAAAGTGAGAAGTGGGGTCTACTTTAGGCAAGATGGGAATACTCTACAAAAGGGTGTTTCAATTGTCTTTGGAATTGGATCAGATTGTGGGGTGTTGTTTGAAAACAACTCAATTCCCCCCACTGAACGTACTACAAGAAAAGGTGTTCCTAAAAGTACAAAACAAGGTGTTTCTAGTGGAATGTGGTACATTGGAAGGGTTCAAAGAATAAGGAAGAAGGATAGTAATAGGGTGTTTGATTACCATAATTACATCGACCTTTTGGATAGATTAGAAGGCATCGAGCTTTAATTATGTTGGTATAGTAGAATAAAGGGGCAGCGCATGTATAAGTATGATTTGAATGATCATGCTTTTGTACAACTTGAATCTGTTATAGCAATCGCAAACTTATAGTACAATGCTAAGAATGATACATACAAATTAGAAGAAAGTGATTACAAAGTTTTTTCAGATTTTGTGAAAATTTTGAACAAGGTTAATTTTCAAAACATTCTACTTTCACTTTCCTTATGTATTTCCATATGTTGGATTATTTATAAATAGTTTTTGGTCATATTTTTTTTTATTTGTTTGTATGAATATGATGTTAATTTTGTACTTTTTGGCTTTAGGTCTAGTGAATACTTCAAATGGTGAATGTTCGAGATAACTCAACCTTTTTTTGCTACCTACTTTTTGGTGTAAGTTTCTTTCACTAGCCATTCATCTTTTTGTAGTTGTGTTTCATTCAAACATTAATTTGGTATTTCTTCCATAAAAACAATATAATTACATACCTATATAACTATATGTACCCCTTACCTCAACACATATATACAATTTGAATATAAGGGCATCCCTTACCTCAACACTTATGTTGGATGCCTTCTATTGTGGTTCTTCTGAAGTTGGTCCATTTAATCACGAAAAGCAAGAAGAATTGGTTCCTTTTTTATGAATATGTTTTGAAGAAACGTATGTGGTTCTTCTCACTAATGTTAATGTTTTCCTTGAATTTTTATATTAATGGTTCGCTTGCTAGAAAGGATATCAAGGATCTAATGGCACGGGGTTCAATCAGGATGGTTTCTGTTCACTCAAGTCAACAAATTTACACCAGAGAAATGGCTAACACATGAAGTGCATTTGATTTTGAATGTTTTTGTGGTAGTTGGATTTCCTATTTTTCAAATTGGACATATAAATCAGAGTTTGTAGCTCAAAAAACGTGCCATCAGAGTCTTTTTGCAAGTATTTATATTTTGGCCACCTTGATATCATTTTTATTTTTATTTTTGCAAAAATATATTTATTGTTTTGGAAAAATAGGCCCTTGTAATTTGGCCTATATTGGATATATCACATGAGAGCTATTGTACTTGGATTTTTTTTTTTGATAATACAGAGGCAGTTGCAGTAAGAATTTTGGGATTCATGTGGTATGGCTTTATAGCATTGTATCTCCTTCATGTTTCATTTCATCGAATGCCTTCTCAATTCCATTTCATATCTTATGCTTTCACTGATTGTTCTAAAGAGTTATAAACAAAATTCATAAATCAATTTATGCTCTGTTTTGTAAGGGCAATTATGTTGTGTTGCTTTCTTCTTATAGAATGAATTGATTATCTAAATGTTCATTATAATTCCATTTCTCATCCTACACTGCAATGACAAAACCCTGAAAGCTATCAAAGTCTACCTATCTTGCCCCATTATCACTCGTTTAGCCCCGGTTCCTAGTTTCCTTCTTCTAAGTTTGAGATTCATCATGATGTTTATGTTTCAGTATGTGTTTCTTTAAAGATAACCACTCATGAGGTGTTGTATACTTTTTCTTGGTGATACATCCAGAAGCCTAGTAATTCTTGGTGATACATCCACAAGCCAAGTAATTTTCTTGATGCACAATGGTATTCATTTCTAATGGGTGATATTCAGATGGGTGTTATTCCAGAAAGCCTCAACAGAGTACAAGAAGGTATGTCTGTTAAATTTTTCAGATTAATTTTATATTTGACTAAACTGTCTATCTGCAAGCTGTTGTAATATAATTTGACTGACTTACAGAGATTGGAACTTCAGGCCCTGGTTTGATCAGGGATGCAGTACAAGAAGGTATGTTTGTTAAATCTTTCAGATTAATTTTATATTTGATTGAATTGTCTATTTGCAAGTTGTTGTAATATAATTTGACTGACCTTGAGAGATTGGAACTTCAGGCCCTAGTTTAATCAGGGATACAGATTCAAGAAGAGGCCCCAATAGAAATATATTTGCAGGAAAAAGGAAGACCCATTGGGCACTTGTAATATTCAGCGTTTTGTCACTTATTGTGGGTCAAGCTGCTGCTTCACTTTTTTACAAGTATTACTTTGATGATGGTGGTATTACTTAACATGTATTACTTTATATAGATATGTAAAGTTCCACATCTAGTGCAGGTAGATTAGCAATTTTTCTTTGGTTGCACATGTCTAGCATATGCAGTTTTTTAAAATGTGCCATTTAGTGAAGTTTTTATTTGATCCATGTTTTCTCTATATTGCTTATTTTAATCATTAATTTCAAACAGTTGTAGGTACATTTTACAAGGTGATGAACAAGAATAAATAGAACTGCTTGTCGTGCTGCTTGCTAAGGATGGTGACATCTATAACAAGCTTGCGTGTTCTTTAGCTCCAAAAATATTTGGACACGAGGATGTCAAAAAAGCACTGCTTATTTTTGGTGCCCCAACTAGAAAATTCAAGGATGGAAGGAAGGTATAATTCTTTTACTGAAAAGTTGTTACAGAGAAACTTGATTATCCCATTAGTGACTGTCTCAAAAAAATATCTTGTTATTCTCCCTTATCTGGTCTCTAGAGTCTCTATACAAAGGAAAATTTATATTTATTATTCACATTTCTATTTTACTTACAAATAAGAGGTGATTTGCATGCCTGTTTGAATTGACTAAGAGAGGAGATATCCATCTTTGGAGTCCCTCATAGTTAAAGGGCAGAGTCCTATGGTTGCCTTAGGCTATTTTCCTTGTTGAATGCTCAAAATTAGCCACTTTGGATTCCCAAAATCCCTAAAATAATCCCCGAAATCCTTAAAATAAGTGAGGTTTGGGGATTTTCATCTCTGGAGTCCATCTTTGGTTGATGGGTGGAGGGGAATTACCTCTCGAATCCATTTTTTATGGGCAAATGTAACATGTCATCCTCTAGTAGAGGAAGGTCCTGCAATAACAGTTGAATGCTTACTAATTGGTATCTCAATCTGTATAGGTACAGAGGCTAGCACCTGACTTTCCTCACTCTCCTTTTCTGTTTGTTGTAGGACATTTGCCTATGCAACCTATCACCTGATCCTGATCATCTTCATCTAACAATTTAGATGACTTCTCCATAACATGACTATGTTGTCAACAACCATTCGTACCCTGTGTAAATATTTTCTATAATGAAATGGTGTCCATATCAAGTATTTTCTCAATTTTCTTCATCCATAATCAAGGATTGTATTAGATGTAGACTGTATTATTAAGACACATATATTTTTAGATGTTGCACCTTTGTGTATTTTTTGAAACACACTCCAATTTGTGAGTGCGACTTTAAGAACAAGTCTGGCTAGGCACTGATATGGAAAATATCTATAAATTTGGTGCTTTTCCAACACAATTTTCCCACCACATATCTACAGAAAGTAAGAATATAAGAAATGAATTATATTACATTTTTTCCTAGTAGCAAATATGAAAGAAAGAAAAGAAATTATTTTTTCTTCCCTATACTCACATTTCAAAGACAAATAAATTAGTGCCCAATCTATACATCTCCTTGTTTCTTGTTATGGTTGAATGGTCAACTGGATTAGGCATGATCCTTTGAAGGTGGAAGAAGTTCTTCCATAGTGTTTCCATAGAAGCTAAAATCATGGTCTCGGCTGAGGTACAACTCGTCTGATCAATGGGATGATGGTTTAGATGCATTGTTGATTAATTAAATCCCATATTGCTATATGTTTTCATGCTCCAACTTACCCTGGACCTCATATGAAGAATGGGTAACTTCTTTTGCACTAACCATTTCCTCATATAGGTAGCCTATTGTGTATTAATCACCATCGACTACATAAAAAATCTTTACAAAACGTTCTCTAACTTTTCAAACCTCTACTTTTTCCCTACAGTACAATACTTTAGTAATAGCTTGCCCTTTCTATTTATTGCTAGATATACTATCATACTACTCATCTGAACTAAACATCCTTTTCATCTCCAATATACAACTGAGGATAGGTTGAAGAGAAATGACGGTGGTGGCAAAAGATGTGAAGGTAGGATGCACCAATTCCTTTTTCTTTTCATTTTCCTCATTAGGCTAAGATCATATGCATGGTTATATAAGAATTATGTGATGTTCTCAGTGATTAATCACCATTGATAAAGTAAATTTTGCCCATGTCCTCAACAATTAGGTCGATATAATGGGCAGCAACGGAAGTCCAAATGAATGTGGGGTGTTTCTCCATTAACATCTTGTCAGTGTCCACATAATTAGAACTAGAAGCATTATCTATTATGAATTGTACAACATGTTGCACATATATCTTTTGGATAAATGCATTCAAGAATTCATATAACAATGTCCCATATTTTATTTATGCAATTGCGTAACTAGATTTAATAAAAATTGTTCCTTTGGGACAATAAACTGAAAAATTTCAAAGGGTCTTACTCTTCCTATCCTTACAACCGCAAGACATTATTGTGCACCTTTTGTTTCTCTTTACTTTTAAAGGTCTTCCAATCTAGTGTTGTTATTGCTCTTTTCCTTTTGAAGAATTGCTCACCTGAACCTGTCATAAGTAGGGCATTTATATCCTATGCCAATAATATCAAAAAAATGAATCATTGCATGGTAGAGCAACTGAGCAAAGATAAGTAGTTCGTTGCATAGGAAACCATTGCCCACAACCCTATTAGTTTCTTCATGTTTTTCATCAATTTATTTGATGGATGGCTATGCCCCGGCTTAGTTATGGGAATGAAGAAACACAATTTTCTTGTAGAAGGTGAACCTTTGGAGTCCTTCTCCCTTCTGGCCATCCCCAATATGTACGTGGTTCTTGCAGTTATTTCTATTCCTCCAATTGCAGATTCAAGCCACATATCCTCTGTCTTCCTTACTATTCAGATAAGCTCTTTGTTTTAGTTCTGGTGTTGATTGGCTGTGAGTCATACCCCATGTCCTGGGATTTTTTCAAAGGTGGTATTTTAAATGGCTTATCCATCCATTCATCTCCTTTCCAAAAGGATTACAATTCAGTCTTTGGCAGTTTGACCCCTTATGATGTTGTAACATATTTTTGTTTTGTTTTGATAAATGGTCTCATGGAGTCTCTTTTTGGAAGGGAGATGAGTCTTTGGCCTCTGATTTAATAAAACTACAGGGTTTTTTTATCTGTGTTATACTTGGCAATCCCCGGAGGGTTTCACCTTCGAAAATTCATTGATATATATGTATTTTGTGTATCCATTGAGAGGTATTAGTCTCTGTGTGAAAGAGGGGTTTAGTTCTTCGAAAACCCATTTAAATTCATATTCTCTGTGTATAAGTTGAATGAATTAACCTCTGTGTGTAAAGGTTTGGAGAAAATCGAGAACTCTCGTTCTCTGGTCGAGGTTGCAGTAATAGTTGTTCCATCCTCGTGGAGTTCGTAGTTGGAAAGGAACAGCAGAAGATCCGTTGAAGTTAAACAAGGAACAACTGAAATCCATTGAGGTTTACATGAGAATTTAAGTTAAACAAGGAACAACAGAAATCCATTGAGGTTTACGTGAGAATTGAAGTTAAACAAGGAACATCAGAAAATTCATTGTTAAGCGCAGTTAAAACACAAGTTTTGAAGGAAGTGGTTTTGGAGAAACCATTTATACTGTGTTCGCACCGCTTTTGGGATGGTGGCGGTTTTCATTGTTTTCAACGTGATCAAATAAGGATTTGACACGTCACACTAGCAATACTGGCGATTTCACGTAGGATTTGATTGATAAAGCCCGGGGTGTGAATGAATGTGAATTCCATTCGATCAAGATCGATGGAGATCTGTCGGTAATCGCGCTAGAAGCTGCGTAGGAGTTAAACAAGGTATGGACCCGATGTTTATTGCAATAGTGTTTTATTAACCATTTGAAGTCCGGATATATGGGGCCGAGTGGGTTTTAAACATTGTTTAAAACGTAATTATATCACATTGAAAAAAGGTTTAAACGTTCATTTTGATGGTTTTAATGTTATAAATTTCTGAAGCTTTTGAATGATGTTCCGAAGGCCTTTAAAGAATGTTTAAAGTGCACTATTATATTCCAAAAGTATAAATACTCTTCCGAAAGGGTTTCATCATTTAAAAGTCAATTATTATATTTATGAAGGGTTCAAACTTTGGGTTAAGTGAGTTATTATGCTCCCGAATGTTATAAAGTTGGGTTATAACATTTACAAAGGGAAAAGGGGATTTTCTTCTGAATGTGCATTTTGTAAAGTTTTATCAAACATATTTCATAATTTTGATGAATGAGAGTGGAAAAGGAGATCTGGAACAGATTCCTCCAGAGTTAGAAAACATTGTAACCAAGTTTCAACAACTCTCCTTAACCCCTGCACCCACACTGCCATCAAAAACTTGATACTTCATCCTGCTTCCAATCTTGGCCTTTAGTTACAAAGATATTTTTAGTTTCTTCCATGAAGTTTATGAGTGTAACGGTCTTTAGTTAACTGCACAAGCTGTCAAAGAACTTAGATTATTCCATTTCATAACATTAACTTAAAAAATCAGAAATTGTAAGAACACTTTTTATGGAAAAGTGTTGTTATTCTTTTATTTCATAACATTGATTTAACAACTCAAGAATTTTTAAAATACTTTGTAGGGAAAAGTGTTGTTGTTTGTTATATCATTGATGCTTACAAGGAGATGTCTTTCCATGGTCAGATTAGTTACAGATTCGGAGGTCTCCTTTTTATTCGAATGCTTCAATTTCCAAATCGATTCTTCATTTGTTCTTAGAATATTCATTCAAACCACCATAGGATTCAGATTTCTTTCACAAGATTATCACTACAAGTTTGGTCTTTTTATCATGGATACTTGTTCCCAACACATTGTCATTATTTTCATGAGCTCGGCCAAGTTTTCTCACGACTTTTTAGAGGAGCCACCCGGGATTGATCCTTGAACCTCTAGAGGGATCCCACATAATCTTCCTTATGTTGTATTCCTATGTTGAGAAGAGAAAGTAGCAGGGTTGGGGCATGAGTTTGAACTCCACTCGGCTAAGATATCCCTATCGTTTGTTGTTTTTTATAACTAGAATGCAGGATAATGATCTAAGTGGCTCAGTGTGTGAAGCTTCACACTCCCAAAAAATGAAATACATGGTCAAATCTTGTGTACATACTAATGGTAATTACAACCAAAGGTAGATTGAGATGTGTTCTTGTTTATACAAACATGGCATGGAATTTTTATAACACCAGGAAACTGGTCCAAAACCAAGAGTAAACAAGTAACCAGAGGTGGAAGAACGACCATCAAGATCCGCTAAGTAAACCCATGTACGATTTGATTGTCTCTAATAAGTTGGGATACAATCCCAATGATTTGGTCCCAATTGAAAAAAAAAATGAAAACAACTACTAAAAATGTAGATTGATGCCCACCCCATAGCCCTGTACCAAATTTAGGTTGCACTTAATATACATATTCACCCATATGATAAGATTTTGGTTCCGGGATTGAGAAAAAAGGTATTGATATGTCCATATAACTGGTGCGTCCATTTTCAATTTGTGTCTCGACTGTGTGAAAAAATAAATCCAGATAATTTGGTGCGACCGACTTCAATATTGTTGGTAAATATAATGGTAGTTAATCATAAATATAACGAGAATGCAATCGTCTACATCTGTAATACACATTTTTTTGTATATAGTTGACTACACTAAAGGAGGGCATCTCTCTGAAACTGTAACTTTTGTTGTTCCACCTTAATAAGACACTAGTTTGAGTACATGAGGTCGTAGTTGGATTTTTGAACAAGAAGATTTCAAAGGGAAGAGGGTCTACACTTGTGATTGAACACCTTATTTGGTGCAAACATATTCATAAAGATTGACCAATTGATTTTTCATCATCATATAGATCAATTTCTATGTCATTTTATAGACATGCACATAATTAATCTTCCTAAAACATGGTTGATCTTTGTATGCCTTAGACCATTAAATGCCACAAATCATAGTGAGATGTGCTTGAGTGTGGATTGAGTAATCACATTGTGGGAATACTAATATGCATCTCCTATGTATATCACAAGAAGAAAGGTGAATTGTAGAATGTATGTGGGGTGATAAGAGAGGCATCATGTCATTATGTTAAGGATATAAATATAAAGGGGTACAAAAAATGTTAATGAAAAAACGGGTACCTACAATATCTAGTGAAAGTAGGGGGTTTTTAAATTGGGAAAATGCAATGGGTTAGTATTGGTAGGGGGTTAAATAAAGTGATTTTTAGAGGTATTTTCCAATATGTAGTCGAACTAAGGGTATTGTTTAGTATGTCACGAATGCACGTGTTATGCCATAGGTTAATTGAGTGATGCCCCTGTGATTGACGGCAGCGCCATTAATGGCCACCCCTGAGAGGAAAAACAACCCGCCTAGCAAAATCGAAGGCTTTTGTTCCATAGGCCTCGTGGTGGCCCATGCAAAGAAGGAGGCAATTAGGCCAGCAATGTACATAGATGAAGTGAATGTGGTGAGCAACTGCTTTTCAAATTTACAGTAATTGTTGGTATGCACGCTCTTCATTTTCCGAAAAACATTTAGGAAGCATTTCTTCAAGAAAGAATCCATGGACGTCACTCCCCCTGCAATACATACAACAAACACTCTATCAAGAACTTTATCAAGAACTGGTTAAAATCCACTTACTTTGTCATACCAATGCCAAAAATTAAAATTTGGGGCCATTCACGCACCTGAAATTCCAATGTCATAGCCGAAAATGAGCCCCCCTGTGGCTGACACCAAGCAGGTTATGACCATGAAGGCAACAACTCTTCCTGGATAGATCTTGGCAGGACCAGTCAAGACCACGAATCCTCTTTCCATTGCCACCACTGCAGCTTTTTTTTCCTCGTCTAAGCTAAAAATGAAAAATGGCAAGCTCATAACGAAATTTAATAACTAACCTGAGTTTAAATCAACGGACATGGAGAATTTAATCGTTTAACAAAATATCAAACGATGCACAAGAAGAACAGCAAGGCAATAGGGGTGTTGTTTTCAAATAATGACGCCTTATGGCATAATTAATTAATAAAATTGTTGAAATCATAAAATCCCACTTAATTATCTACCCACAATACTAATTCTACAATAAAAATAACTCTTAGTAAAATAAAATAATAAATATCTAAAACTTTTAAAGTTTTAAAATTAAATAACAAAATACAATATGCTACTCTACCATTATACCAAGCCTAAGAGAACATCCTTACCTAATCACAATCTCTACCATTAAAATATTATATATTTAATGGTCGAAACCTATATTGAAAGGGATGTTCACCTATTCGCTCACATACAAGAAGGATTGAGTTAGGTGATATATCCAATATTTTCAATAAACCAGTACATTTTATCTAGTTAGGTGATAACATGCAAACCAATATTTTTAATAAAGTTGTACATTTATTTCCAATGTTGCCACTCTGGTCAACTTCACAAGGATAATGTGTTTTTCTAAGTAAACCTAGAATGGAAGATATGATATTAAGCAACCCAAAAAGTCAGAAAGACATGACCCACAACGTGGACAACGTCCCTGTCTTCAGGGCTCTCAAAGTGAAAAGAAAAGATTCCTGTGTGTCATGGACAGATGGGTACCTTTCTTATCGTTGCCAAGACTTTCACATCCATGCTCTGAAACAGATTCTTATTATTTATGTTCGTTCAAAAGAAAAGGTAGACTCGTGGGTTGAATTTTTAGATTTTGTATTATTAACGGAAGCTACGTTTTCTGTGTTAGATATCAGTCTGTAAACAAATTCTCATTATTCATGTATGCAAACAGTAAGGTAAACATCCACTCAGATGGTTTATTTTTCCAAATAATTTCATGTAATATGTTTAATAAACTATTCGGTTTTATATTCAAAGTGCAAGATAAGCATCCACTTTGATGGTTCATTTTTCCAAATAATTTTATGTAATATATTTAATAAATTACTCTCTTTTATATAAAAACTAGATGCCTGTACAGTCTGGGTTGTGATTAGGGATGGAATTTGATTATTAATTTTCATTTTACTGCGTCTTGTTTTTTTAGTCAAATATATCAAAAAAAAATTTGGTTACTCATCAACATTTTTGTTAAAATCAGTATAGATTCATCGATGTAATATGAGTTTAGAGGGATCAATTTCTTCACATGCAAATTTTTGTAAAGTGCAAAATACAATGTGTTATTTTTCAGTAGTTAAATTTTATTTTTAGATGCCATATAGAGTACACATATGATCAGAAAAGTTTTTAACTATAAAAACTCACACTTCTTATTTACTTCTAATTACTTTATATAATTTCTAAAACTTCTTTAGGTAATAATCACATGCAATGGAACATTGTCTACGAGCCTGTGTGGTTCATCATCAAGACTAGGTGAAAGATCAGATCATGACATTAAGTTTAAATAGATGTAAATATGGATAAACTATAATTTAACTTTAAATTTCTTTAATTATTTTTTAAATTTTTATTTATTTTTTTATTTAAAAAAAAAAATTAACCACTAGTTTCATTATATTTATGGATTAAAATATTTAATTTATTTATTCAGTTAATTAATCTATTAATTTTATATATATATATTTTTTAATCAATTTAATAATGACTAGTTTTATTATATTTTTTTGATTAAAATATAAAATTTATTTATTCAATTAAATTATATATATAGAGATATAGATATACTTTTTTTTTTTGTTAATATATTTAGATAATTTATTTATTTACATATTTTTAATGTGCAAAGACAAAGAAAAAAATTGAAAAAAGAAAGAAAGAAACATGACAATCAAGAATATAAGAAAGGTATTAATGGATTGTTTTTTCTATTTTTAAGGTCTTTCTCAACTTATTATGATGGAAATGGTCATGGTTAGTCTTTTCTACATGCTAGGGCTGACGAACCGGATCTTCACAGATACTTTATATAATGTTCACTTGTATTAATTGGAACCATAAAATCTCACATTTTTTTTTTACTTTTAATTACTTTATATAATGTTCATTTCTATTATTTGGGTCATGTTCATTTCTGTTTGCAGTTTTTTGAACAGACTTAAAGTATTCTGTTAAAACACTTCTTGATGTGAAATTACTGATTCAATTATCTGCCCTAATCAGAGTTCCACCAACCAAACATCAAAATTCAACTACTAATACCTAACCATTATATAGACTCGTTTTAAATGCCACTGGTCAGTTTTAGCCCGGTATTTCACCGGTCTATAACTCCACAATTCAACGATCTGCAATACATCAAAATCAAACTGTACGACTCAGGTTATAATATTGATGGACCACCTGTATTCTGCAGAATTCACGTGGATAAAGCTGCAACACAATAAATGCATGACACTATTCTATTTTCTATCAAAACCCCTCGGTTGTCACATGTGCCGTCTCATGGCTTTTCTTCAATATGGCGATAGTGCTGTCGAACGCATTTAAATAGAGCACTATCTGTAGTCACTCTTTACTACAAGGATTGGGATTGGGATTGGGATTGGGATTGGGATTGGCGTTGGTTCTGTGGCATCGACATTTTCTGTTCTGAATAATAATCATCATCGGCATAATGAGGGAGGGCACCGCAAACTGTGTAGACATTTTGTTGGCCATAATTCTGCCTCCTTTGGGAGTCTTTTTCAAATATGGCTGTCATGTGAGTATCTCAATCTTTTTCTAAGTTTCTGATTCCTGCACGAAGGTTATATTTGTCATTTAAATCACAACCAATGGTTTTGTTTTGCATTGTGCAGGCTGAATTCTGGATATGCCTGCTGCTGACGCTGTTAGCGTACTTGCCAGGAATAATATATGCCATCTATGCTATCACCAAGTGACACTATGATTGAATATGATTTCTTTTGTTTGTGATTGAATATGATTTTTTTGTTTGGAGACTGGCTCCATGTAAATCTCCTTCTGATGTACACTTAATTGAGTTTTTGCGTTCATCACTGAATTTCTTTGTTCTGTTGTTTGTAAGGAGACTATGGGAATTAGTGGATCTGAATCTCTTTGTTCTGGTGCTTGTAGGTTTGTTTGTAAGTTTGTAAGGAGATTATGGGCATTGATGGATCTGATACTGTAAGCAGCCCTGGTCTGTGTCTATATTTTTCTAAATAAATATTTATAAAATATAAATTGTAATTACTGGTTTATTTAGTTTCATTAAAGTTCTTTGTTCTGGTGCTTGTAAGTTCGTTTGTAAGTTTGTAAGGAGATTATGGGCATGATCTGATACTGTAAGCAGCCCGGGTCTGTGTCTATATTTTTCTAAATAAATATCTATAAAATATAAATTGTAATTACTGGTTTATCTAGTTTTATTAAAGAAATAAGGTTAGATGTTATTTAGAAATTTAGATTTTATTTACAAAATATTTAAACAGAAAGAAAAACTAAAATAAAGAATATTTAGAGGTCTTTAATAGAAAGGGAGAATTGAGTTCCCTCACTCAACATGAAATTATGGTGAGTGAGTTATTCTAAGTGACAACATTTTAACAACACTATTTAGAGTTTAATCTTTTTCATCTCAAATTCAAATCTCAGGGAAGAAGTTAAACTATCCATTTAATCTCCAACCTCAATAAATTCCAGCACAATCCTAACTGTTTCGATAAATTATAGATAAATAAAAACTTAATGTTCTTTTGATCAGTAATGTGTAAATTATATATGATTTGCATCTGATTTGTCCCCTTAACATAGTTCTTTGTACGTTATAATGTAATTTATATATGATTAGTAATACTTTAAAAAAAAATAGCGGATGCTCTTTTGATTAGTAATGTGTAAATTATATATGATTTGCATCTGATTTGTTCCCTTAAATTATTTCTGTGTACGTGATAAGGTAGTTTATTTTTGACATCTCATACCCTACATTGTGGCCAATGAGTGAAGAGATTGTGTCTAACCCTTTATTTCAAAGCTTATTTTTTAAGTTACAGTATCTCAAAATATTATTAGCTTGATTTTAAAATTTACATTTGTGTGGTGGTTTTAAAATTTGTGGTTGGAGTAGGTTGTTAATTCCATTACTAATGTTAAAATTCCAGAAATGACATGATTAACATATATTGATTAGACTGAAAAAATAAAAAAACCCCCAAAAAAATTCACTCCATCCTTAAACAATACCCTCGAAATTTTAAGCACCCAAATAATTACCAATAAGTTTAAAATTTTTCAGCACCCAGTAATAATGGATAAGGATAGCTGGCATAGTCACCTAGATTAGAATATTTTATTTCCAGAATTGGGAGAAAGAAGTAACCGTGAAGAGCCTAAAAGCCACGGCCCAATTGAGGACAACGCTCCCCGTGTGTGTTGATGTCTCCCAAACAGATAATGAAAAGAGTCTCTTGGTTGCCTTGAACCAGAATTTCCCATCTATGCTGCCATGGAGTTCAAAGAAGGTATATGTCCGCTCCATTGAGAGCTTGTTGTCACGACTCCAAAACTCTTTCCAAGATCCATTCTATTGCAAACAAAAGTACATTTTCTGCCATCTTATGGTATATAAGTACATCTAGTTTAATCACTAAAGTAATATTGTCTAAAAGTATCTTCTAATTCTTAATTTTTGTATTTACTACATATAAATATATAATTGTTATTGTAATATGATTATTTAATATTTAATTTTTAAAATTTTTGTAGATTTTTGTAAATTTATAAATTATGCAATTATATAAATTAAATGATTGATACATAGATATACATTAATCTATAATAAACATTAAAACACATATTTCATAATAATTTTCTTATTGCTAAAAAAAATACTAACACAACCATATAAATTAAATGACTAGTAAATGCCAATTCACATCAATTTATAGTAAACATCAAAACACACAATTAATTATGTAGATTATTAATTTGTAAATAGGTTTTTTATAATACCATGGGCCAATACTATAGATTATCAATGCTACATGATTTGTGCATCCTATTATGAATATTCTTTATTATTTACTTAAGATTTATTTATAATATTACACATCAATTCATAATAAACATCAAAACACTTACACTTCATTATGGAGATTCTATAAATAGACCTGCTATAACACAATGGGCCAATACCATACCTTATTAATACTACATGATTTGTGCATACTAATATAAATATTCTCTATTATTTACTTAAAAATTATTGATAGTTAAACTAAAATTATAAAAGGCCTACTCCAAAATAATTTTTTTTAACTTAATAATAATAATAATTATTATTATTATAAAAAATTAATATATTAGTTAAACATACATGATTTTATCCATAGAGATTGGTGCTAGTTGTATTTTTGTATTTTTTAGAGAATAAAATTTTTCATATCTTTTAAAATTGTTGTAGCATTACATAAATTTTAGTGTTAATGACTTAATATATAGTTGTCCAAAATATATAAATATAGATATATCTTCTTTCTTTTATGGTAGATTAAGAGTTTTTTTTAAACCCCAATGAATACACTCACTACATTAATTATTGCAAATAGTTCCATTCCTTCAATATATATAGAAAGAGAAATAATTTTTTTTTCTTATATTTATTTGTTACATTAAAAACTTCTTACCTACATGTAGATTTATTTATTTATTTATTTTTATTATTTTTATATCATTCCTAATTTATTTTTTAAAAAGTTATTATAATATCATAACCCATAGAAAATTACATATAAACTATAAACCAATATTTTAATAAACCATACTCTCATTATAAAATTATTAAAAAAAATTCCATAAAATTTGAAGGTTGGTTTTTTTTCTAGAGTAAAATAAAATAAAACTTATTTGAAAATCTAGTTTGATAAATTCCTTACTTCCATGTTCTCCCAACCACAACTTTTACTAAGTGAAGTACCTCCTTTTTAATGTCATCTCCCAACCACAACTTTTACTAATAGGAGTACCTCCTTTTTACTATGAGTTTTACAAAGACCACTTTTATGCTGTAAAAATAATTTCCAAATTTAGGGTTGACTTTGAAAATTTTTATGATATTTAATTCTTCTTTTTTTCCAAGTTTCCAAATTTAGGGTTAACTTTGACAACAACTTCCTCAAAATAGGCCAAAATTATCATGGTATTCACTTATTTTTCTTTCTAAATTTCCAAATTTCGGGTTAACTTTGAAAACAACTTCTTCAAAATAGGTCATTACTGAATCCTTTTACAATAAACAATATTTTATTTTTCACAAGTGGTTTAGGTATCAAACCTAAAAATCTATTTTTAATTAATTAATTAATTAATTACGTCGGGCATTATTATTTGAAAACAACTCCCCTAAAGTGCCACTCTACACAGTTTTCCACCATTAGATTAATTGTTAGATGATTCAAATATTTAGACGATTCAAATATTTTTTACCATTAGATCCACCACGCGACACCAACTTAAATCGTAAAGCGAATCCTTTATTTAGGCATCCATTCATCACAATTTTCGGTGAGGCAGGTGTAGGTAGTGCCATTTTTCTGGATCTAGAGTCAACTGCCATAGATGAAGTTTAAACTTGCACAAATCGGTAGCGTCAAACCTGCACAACTTAGCAGCTTTTTCACCCTGATCACTAGCAAAGAAGATGTTGCCAACAACTTTTCTCGTGGTCACTATACCAGTAAGTAGATTCCCTGAGATACTCAGGTATGTTCAGCTTTTGTAATTTGGGGTTTAATGTCCCTTAAACTTCAGTGTAATGACTTCTAAGGTTTTTGGTCTTGAACTTGTTGAAATATTAAAGTCACCTGCCGTGCCTTTGGGCAGGAAGAAACAAGTACAAAGGCAGCAGCAGAAGCAGATTTTTTGAGTGCACAACACTCTGTATTTAAGAAGAATGATGGAGAATCCGTAAGGATGAATTAATTGTGATGGGCCGCAGCCACAGATAGTAGATGAAATTAAAATGGATGATGGGCGAAGTCATTTTAACAGAGGAACAAAGATTTCCCGTAGATCTGTTCTACGGAGGAGCAGAGAAATTAAAAACAGTCATTCCGGGCTTTAAAGCCCTCAACAACCAAGTTTTCTTTTTGAAGCAGTGTCTTGTTGATGAAGTGTTCTGTGATGCGATGCGATCACAATCGCAAATCACAACAAATAAATGAGGCAAGGACCAAGCGTCTTGTTGATGTGGCAGAGTTCCGCAGAGGAATGGTTGTATACAATACAACCGAAACATATATTATAATCGCCCCCCACAGCGGCGGAGGCCCGTGGGTCCACTTGACCACGTGGCGGAAACTCAATGGAATCGCAAGTTCAAATCGCAAGGTTCGATCGGCGGTCCTTTGTTTCATGTTCCGATCGAAGGACGAACCCGATCCGATTATATACCATAGTTGAATGGGCAATTGAATCCGTGTTCCCAATCGCAATCGGAAGCTCTTAAGTGTTGGGCCCGATCGCACCTTTGAAATTGGCGGACCCGATGGAGTTATGCAATGGAGTTAATAAGTCCATTGCGTCTGGGATCTGAATCGCAATCCGAACTTTCTGTGTGATCGCACATCTTTGTTTTGTGTCCCGATTGAAGTTTCGGACCCGATCACTTTATATGCCATGTTTTATATCGGGCCATTGCGTCCGTTGTGTAATCGCAATCGGAACTTTCCGGTTGATCGCACACTTTTGTAATGTGTTGCGATTGGAGTTTCGGACCCGATCCATACTATAGGCTGGAGTTTATATGACTCATCGCATCCAATAGTTAATCGCAATCAGAGTTTTTGTTTGGTGCGATTGTTTGTTTAAATCGTGGACCCAATTGTTTTATACATTGAATTTAAATGTTTTGACCGTGCGTTCAAAGCAGGGCCTGCATGTATTTTATTTTAAATAGACTTTGTTTAAAGTCTTATATGGTTTTGTTGTAATGTTTTAAAAATGCGCGGCATATAAAAGCCAAAAGGCCCGAGAGCCTGTGGTATGTTTTTTTTAGTTTTTCGCACAGCAGCGCGGAAGAGAAGAGAAGAACATAAATATGCAACAGTGTTGTTCTTGAGAGACAGAGAGTTGTTCTGTGCACTGCGTTTTGAAGCAGTCACTACCTTGTGTTATCCCTCTGTGCTAAGAGGAAGATTTGTATCAATTTTTTTTTGAAAGTAATATAAATTTGTTTACAGTCTGGAAACTCTGTCA
Organism: Pinus albicaulis; assembly: GCA_034641835.2. Lineage (NCBI taxonomy): Eukaryota > Viridiplantae > Streptophyta > Pinopsida > Pinales > Pinaceae > Pinus > Pinus albicaulis. The sequence continues at coordinate 595,127,474 of CM076569.1, read as the reverse complement.
GTTGTCAAATTTGTTTTAATTTCTCTGTGTTTAGAGGGGAGGAGCTTACTCTCTCCATTCGGAATTTTCAATATTCCAACATGGTATCGGAGCTAGTTTAGGCTCTTTGAAGTTCTCAAAGAAGCTGAAGAAGAAGGAGACTTGTTGCAGTGTTTTCTCCAGCAGTGTGAAAGCCCAACAAAATTCAAAAGATCAGGGATTTCTCAAAGATAAAAAAGTTGTTGTTTGTTGTTTAAAAGAGTTTGTTCTTTCAAGAGAAGGAAAGACAGTTTGTTTAAGTGTAGAGTTCAGTTTAAGAGCAATGGCTAGACCAAGTACAGGAATGAACATTGGAAATGTTCAGCTTCCACAATTTAATGGAAAGAACTATGATTATTGGGTCATTACCATGAAAGCCTTGTTTGTTTCACAAGACTTATGGGAGTTTGTAGAAGATAGTTTTGTTGAACCAGCTGATAAGCAGACTTTTAATGCCTTGACTCAAGCAGAGAAGGACATATTGAAGAGCAATAGGAAGAAAGATGCTAAAGCTCTCTTCTTATTGTATCAAGCTGTTAATGAGAGTGTGTTTCCAAGGATAGCAGCAACCCATAAATCCAAGGAGGCATGGGAAACTCTGAAAGTAGCCTATCAGGGCATGGAGAAAGTTAAAACAGCAAAACTTCAGTTGCTGAGAAGAGATTTTGAAACTCTTTGCATGAAAGAGTCAGATAATGTGGACACATTTTTTACACATGTGATTGGGATTGTAAATCAGATAAAATCCCATGGAGAAACTCTTGAAGAAAGAAGGATTGTGGAGAAACTTTTGAGAAGCTTACCCTCAAGGTTTGATGTTATTGTTACCACCATAGAAGAGACCAAAGATCTCTCACAGTTCACAGTGGATGAACTTCATGCCTCGCTAATAAATCATGAACAGAGATTGAGCAGAGATGAACATTCATCTCTTGAGCATGCCTTCAGGAAGAGGAAGAGGTCAAAGAAAAGGAAGAGGAAGAGGCAGAAGCTAGAATAGAGGTGGAAGGAAAAACCCTTCACATTCACATGGAAGGGGAAACAGTTAAAGTCAGAGCCACGGCCAAAGTAACAGCCAACAAGGTGGACATCAGTAAGGTGGACATGAACACCAACATGCTCATGGACAAAGGTATGACAAATCCAATGTCCAGTGTCATTATTGCAAAAAATATGGGCACTATGCCAATGAGTGTAGAAAGAAGCAAAATGACATGAAAAATAGGCAGAATGCTAATGTAGCAAAAGAAGAAAATAACCCAAGTAATGTGTTGTTAGCTTGTAATGTAGCACAAGATAGAGAAGATGATGTTTGGTTCTTAGATTCTGGATGTAGTAATCACATGACTGGAAACAGAGCAATGTTTGCCAATCTAGATGAAGAGATTAAATCTGAAGTGACCACAGGGACTGATAATAAGATCTCTGTCAAAGGGAAAGGCAGAGTTAGTATTCGAGCCAGAAATGGTGAGCAGAAATTTGTCCCTGATGTGTATTATGTTCCAGGTTTGAAGTGTAACCTTTTGAGCATTGGACAGCTCATAAACAAAGGTTACAATGTAGTATTTAAAGATGATGTGTGCACAATAAAGGATGTACCTCCAAGCAAGAAAATCATTGCTGAAATACAAATGACCAGCAATAGAATGTTTCCTCTCAAGCTCAACACTGACTTGAAGGGAAAAGGAAAAAGCATTGCAGCTGTAACACAAGAAGCCTTTCAGAAGGAAGCAAAGGATGAAAATTGGTTATGGCATCTGAGATTTGGACATCTCAATTTCAGAGAATTAAATTTGCTGCACAGAAAAGGAATGGTAAGAGGTTTGCCATTGATTGAGTAGCCTGACAGCCTATGTGAAGGCTGCATCTTGGGAAAGAAACACAGAGAAAATTTTCCTTCAGGGAAAAGCATAAGGGCGAAAGCACCTTTGGAGATAATCCACTCAGATTTACGTGGGCCGATGCAAACAGCATCTGTTTCGGGCAACAATTACATGCTGACCTTCATAGATGATTTCACAAGAAAAGTGTGGGTTTATTTTCTGAAATATAAAAGTGAAGTTTTTCAGAAATTTTGCCACTTTAAAGCTCTCGTAGAAAAACAGAGCGGACTGCACATTAAAGTCCTCAGAACCGATAGAGGAGGAGAATACATATTAAAGGAGTTTCTACGTTTTTGCAGAGAGAACGGCATACACAAGCAATTTACCACCAGCTACACGCCGCAACAGAATGGAGTCGCTGAACGGAAGAATCGAACCATAATGGAGATGGTGAGAAGCATGCTGAAGGCAAAGCATTTTCCGAATGAGTATTGGGCAGAAGCAGAAAACTGTGTTGTATATATTTTGAATAGATGCCCCACAAAAGTTGTAATGAACAAAGTTCCAGAAGAAGCGTGGAGTGGCAGAAAATAGGGAGTCACCCACATGAGAGTTTTTGGGTGTGTTGCATATGCACACATTCCAGACAAATTGAGAAAGAAGTTGGATAGTAAGGGGGAGAAGTGCATTTTCCTTAGATATTGTGAAGATTCCAAAGGATACAGAATATATAACCCATCCACAAAGAAGTTTGTGATAAGCAGAGATGTGCAATTCATTGAAGAAGAAGCGTGGGATGGAAGCATTGAGAAGACAGTCAATGTTAAAAACTGTTTATCTCATGATCAAGATGAGGGAGATGTGGTTTAAATAAACAACCCATCCGTTGCACAACCTCCATCAGCGTAAGGACAGCAAGGGACACCTCAAGCAGCAGCAAGAACACCCTTGAGAAGAAGCGGTAGTGGTTCACCGAGCACACCACATGGAGCAGAATTGAGTGCTTCTTCAAGCACGACTACACCAAGTGAAAGTGGAACAAGGTTCAGAAGTATTAGAGAAATCTATGAGCAAGGAGCAGCAAATGAAGGTATGAATTCCTTATTTGCTTTATATTTTCAAGTTGATGATCCTATTAATTTTGAAGATGCTATTAAAGATAGAAAATGGATAGAAGCTATGGATGATGAAATTAATGCCATAGAGAAGAACAAAACATGGGAGTTGGTTGATCTCCCAGAAGGTAAAGAAGTCATTGGATTTAAATGGGTCTATAAGACCAAAAGCAATGCTGAAGGAAATATTGAGAGACACAAGGCCAGACTTGTTGTCAAAGGATACAAGAAAAAGAAAGGGATTGAATATGAAGAAAATTTTGCACCAGTTGCAAGAATGGAGACAGTAAGAGCAGTGATTTCCATAGCAACACAAAAAAAATGGAAAGTATAGCAAATGGATGTAAAATCTGCATTTTTAAATGGAGTTTTAATGGAAGAGGTATATGTGGAACAACCTCTCGGATATGAGAAGAAAGGCCAAGAGCATAAGGTCTGTAGATTGAAGAAAGCTCTTTATGGGCTGAAGCAAGCTCAAAGAGCGTGGTACAGCAGAATAGACTCCTATCTATTGGAGAATAGATTTGAAAAATGTGAGGGAGAACCCACCCCCTACATCAAAGAAAAGGATGGTAAGATGCTCATTATTGTTTTGTATGTTGACGATTTAATTTTTACAGGTAATGATGATTATCTCATTGAGAATTTTAAAACAGTCATGAAAGATGAATTTGAAATGACTGACATGGGTTTGTTGAGATACTTCTTGGGAATAGAAGTAGAGCAAGGTGAAAAAGAGATTTTTATATCTCAAGCAAAGTATGTGAATCAAGTTTTAGAAAGATTTAATATGCAGGAGTGCAAAGATGAAATTACTCCCACAGTAATGGGATTGAAATTGAGTAAAGATGACAGCAGTAAGGATTTTGATCCAGGCTTGTATAAAAGCATAGTTGGCAGCCTCATGTATTTGACTGCAACTAGGCCGGATATTATGCATGCTGTTAGTTTAATTTCTAGATTTATGGAGAAGCCAAAAGAAGCACATTGGCAAGCAACAAACAGAATTCTGAGGTATGTGAAAGGAACAAAAAGATTTGGTATTTTGTATACAGCTTCAGAAAATTCAGAATTAGTTGGATACACTGACAGTGATTGGGCTAGAAGTGTAGATGATCGGAAGAGCACTTCCGGTTATGTTTTTCATATGGGTTCGGGAGCCATTTCATGGGCTTCTAAGAAACACCCTATTGTAGCATTATCTACAGCAGAGGCAGAATATGTGGCAGCTACAGGAGCAGCGTGTCAAGCAGTTTGGATGAGAAGGCTGTTGAGAAGTTTGTGCCAAGAACAGGTAAAGGGCACTGTGATTTTTTGTGACAATAGCTCAGATATTGCATTGTCAAAGATTTCTGTGTTTCATAAAAGAACGAAGCACATAGATACAAAGTTTCATTATATCAGAAAATTGGTAAACAATGGTGAAGTTGTTTTACAGCATTGTAAAACAGAGGAGCAATATGAAGACATTCTAACTAAACCATTGGGACAGAAGACCTTTGAATTTTTAAGAAAATGCTTGGGTATGTTTGATAACCCAGCAACTGACTTTAAAGGGGAGTGTTGAAATATTAAAGTCACCAGCCGTGCCTTTGGGCAGGAAGAAACAAGTACAAAGGCAGCAACAGAAGCAGAGTTTTTGAGTGCACAACACTCTGTATTTAAGAAGAATGATGGAGAATCCGTAAGGATGAATTAATTGTGATGGGCCACAGCCACAGATAGCAGATGAAATTAAAATGGATGATGGGCAAAGTCATTTTAACAGAGGAACAAAGATTTTCCGTAGATCTGTTCTACGGAGGAGCAGAGAAATTTAAAACAGTCATTTTGGGCTTTAAAGCCCTCAACAACCAAGTTTTCTTTTTGAAGCAATGTCTTGTTGATGAAGAGTTCTGCGATGCGATGCGATCGCAATCGCAAATCGAAACAAATAAATGAGGCAAGGACCGAGTGTCTTGTTGATGTGGCAGAGTTCCGCAGAGGAACGGTTGTACACAATACAACTGAAACATATATTATAATCGCCCCCCACAGCAGCGGAGGCCCGTGGGTCCACTTGACCACGTGGCGGAAACTCAATGGAATCACAAGTTCAAATCGCAAGGTTCAATCGGTGGTCATTTGTTTCGTGTTCCGATCGAAGGATGGACCCGATCCGGTTATATACCACAGTTGAATGGGCAATCGCATCCGTGTTCCCAATCACAATCGAAAGCTCTTAAGTGTTGGGCCCGATCGCACCTTTGAAATTGGTGGACCCGATGGAGTTATGCAATGAAGTTAATAAGTCCATCGCGTCCAGGATCTGAATCACAATCAGAACTTTCTGTGTGATCGCACATCTTTGTTTTGTGTCCCGATTGAAGTTTTGGACCCGATCGCTTTATATGCCATGTTTTATATCGGGCCATTGCGTCCGTTGTGTAATCGCAATCAGAACTTTCCGGTTGATCGCACACTTTTGTAATGTGTTGCGATTGGAGTTTCAGACCCGATCCATACTATAGGCCGGAGTTTATATGACTCATCGCATCCGATAGTCAATCGCAATCGGAGTTTTTGTTTGGTGCGATTGTTTGTTTAAATCGCGGACCTGATTGTTTTATACATTGAATTTAAATGTTTTGACCGTGCTTTCAAAGCAGGGCCCGCATGTATTTTATTTTAAATAGACTTTGTTTAAAGTCTTATATGGTTTTGTTGTAATGTTTTAAAAATGCACGGCATATAAAAGCCAAAAGGCCCGAGAGCCTGTGGTATGTTTTTTTTGGTTTTTCGCACAGCAGCGCGGAAGAGAAGAGAAGAACAGAAATACACAGCAGTGTTGTTCTTGAGAGACAGAGAGTTGTTCTGTGCACTGCGTTTTGAAGCAATCACTACCTTGTGTTATCCCTCTGTGCTAAGAGGAATATTTGTATCAGTTTTTTTTTTGAAAGTAATAGAAATTTGTTTACAGTCTGGAAACTCTGTCCATTGTCAAATTTGTTTTAATTTCTCTGTGTTTAGAGGGGAGGAGCTTACTCTCTCCATTCGGAATTTTCAATATTCCAACAGAACTGTGAATCAATCAGCAAGCATCTATTCTAAGAAAGATTTATCAGGCCTCCACTTTAGGTGATCTTACCATTCTTCGGAGAATAAGGGGCAAAGCCAGTCATCAGTATCCGGTATCTAGGTCCATCTATATATTTTTCTTGACTTTGTCTTCATAAAATATCGACCAGGGCACTGATTCATGGCTCGGTAAAGGAATATCATACTAAGGCTAATATCCACATTAGAATACATCCCAGAAATAGTTTTTGCCTAAAGTTAGGCCACTTACTCGCTTGGAAGAGGAAGGATATACAAAATGCGCTTAACGTTGGAGAAATTCCCACATCTCTTTTATGAATGAACTTGTCATTCTTGTTACATGGATGATGACCTGGGTATTGTGTAAGGCCACACATGTGTCTCCGGAATGCATTTCTCTTCACTAACATTCATGGTTCTTCTTATAAAAGGTATTTTTTTCTTTTTTAGTTACTCAACGGCTTAAATAATCTCAATTAAAAATCCTGCATTTCTTTTTTGCGCTCATCCCGTTTCCATGGTCTGTGTTACCTTGGTTGCAAGGCTCTGTACATCTCATAAATCTGGGAGTTCACGATTGATGGGGGGGTTACAAATGCGACCTTTCCTGAGACAATTCTTGAAGTTTTGGTTTTCAAGATCGCCGAGTTAATTTATAATTTTTCAAAGCTTTTTCTACGTTTTTTTTTAGCTTCAAGTTCTACATATCACATATTACATACGACTGTAATTTAACAAAATAATGGTGCACGTCACCACTTGCAAAAATATTTTCAGTGATTTTGAATGACATATAGTGACTGCCTATTGCGGACGACTTGCAAAGATGAAAAATGGCACAATGGTAAAAAATCTGCAACGAGATTTTCATTGTACTTCAAAAATGGTACAGTTATGGATATTAAACGGAATAAGTGGGATTATTTACAACACAACTTTGTACTCCAAGAATGGAACAGTTATCGATATTAAAAATAATAATTGGGATTATTTCCAACACAACTTACATCGAATGTATTAATATTTCCTCTGTATATTTATAGTGAAAGCCTCAAACTAACGAGGCAAAGGCATGTAAAACATGAGCTAGGAACTACATATGTGCATGATGTAAAGTATGCATCTAGAGATTTTTTCGCTTATCATATCCAATTGAGAAGAGAAGAACCCATATGTATGGGAATGTAGAAGAGATGTTCCTATCCATCCGTGTCACTAATAATGAACAGATTGCTCAATATTTTCCTTGGATAGCCCGAACCTATACAATGTAAATATATCCATGTCCATTAAACACCCCCAACCTATTATGCTATGAAAATAACCATCTATCTCAATGTCTAAATGGCTACGCCACATCTATTCAGCAAATGGGGAGCTAAAGGTGGAAACCAAGTTGTTATCTGGTTCAATCAGTTCAAGGCAAAGTTGGGGCCAGTGCAAGTGGTTCATAGCTATGGTGGTATAAAGTGGTCCATAGGTATCTAGTTGTATTGATGGGTTCTGAGCTAGTTGTAAATCGTGGTGATCGGCTCTACAAGAGTAGAGGGAATCAATTATATCTCTCTTTCAAGAAGAAGTTCGAACTCAATTAAATGAATTTTTTCACGTTCACCTAATCACAATATTCTTAGGACCTTATCGAAACGAGTAGTGCACCATATTTTTAGCACCAGTAGTCCACCATCTTTCCATAGCATTCTTTAGTAATCATCTCTAAAAGGTCGGGGCTATTCGTAGTACAAATATCAATAGTTTATTTGTAAATAACTTGCATTCCCTTGAAACCTTCTATGTACTCTTCCTACGTTCTTTCTAAGGACCATAGCAATGACTGGTATGCTACAGTTGGTGATAATATATAGCAAGAAAAATTACAACATTTTGAGAGTATGAGAATCAAGGTTTCTTTATTGACTTCCCCAGGAAATTCAATTTGTCATTATCAATAGTTATTGAAGAGGGTTCCTATTGGTTATCTTATATTTCACATATATGTTGCTATAGGATCATTAGAATGAAACTACTTACAGTTTTAACACCATCTCAGAACGAAAGGAAAATCCAATCACCTTAAAAGCAAGTAAAAAAGTATAACCTTTTAATCAAGTGAGACAGTTCAATATTAAAAAAGAGCATTATTTTGGTCAAATATTTTCTATTGAAACTTGGATCTGTAAATTTGACATAATGTAAGTGATTTCTTTTTTATCTTATAGCTTTGAATGACATTTTGTTTACTAATTTTTATATTTAGTGGTCTTCTATATGTCAATATTCTTCTTGAATTTATGGATGGCTTATGGCGTTTCCTTTGTAACATCTGGTGCAATTACCAGTTATAATATTTACATAATTAAAATGCTCTTTAAATAATTAAAATTGTATCATTATTTTCTTTTAACAAAATAAAACATACTAAAAATTTATCATAAGGGACCATACTAAATTATTTTCATAAGGGGTATCACATTTATTCGCCACTTAAGTTTCAACATCGTCCTTAGTGTTATAATTCATTTGACAACCTTCAAATAATGAAAGAAATGCCTCATGCATTTCATTTTCTGAGTGGTCTCTTTAGGGCCAAAGTGCTTCCATTGGACTTTACCTTTGGCAATAACTCATTTCCAAATTTGGATTTCACTCTGGTCTAAAATTCACAGTGGCTATGTTTGAACTCTCCTTCTGGTTCCAGTTGTATCACAATCTAGTCAATTATATGATATTTTGAAACACATATTTTTTCAATAAAAAATTATGAAATACATTATGCACTTTAATACTCACTAGAAGTGCAAGATGACTTGGATCACATTAAATTATATGAGATTTGTCATATAGATATTTTTCAATAAAGAAACATGAAACACATTTTTCACTTCAATACAAAATGGAATGCAAGCTAATAGACTACAAATCCTACTAGCGCCAACACTTTATAACAACTTCCTAAAATTATAGTACTTTTCCTTGGTTTTACTCTAAGATAGACATGGTCTACCACATAAAATATTTTTATGTATGCTGAAGATCTGCAAAACTATTTTGTCAATCTTGAGTTGCGTTCAAATTTTGTTTCTCCTTTTTAATTATTGATTCCATCTCCTTCAACATGTTTGGCTCTAGCATCATTTTGTCATCGAGAATATCCCAACTAAGTGGAGTTTTACATTTTCTTCCATATAATACCTCAAAATGGATATTTTTAAAGATATTTGATAACTTTTATTGTAAGCAAACTCAACTAGATGTAAATAATCCTCCCACTTATTTGGTTTATGCATAAGATACATCCTGAACATATACTCAAGTATTTGGTTAATATTTTCAGTTCAATCATTTCTTTGTGGGTGGGAGGCAGTGTTGAAATTGAATTGTCTTTCCATACCCGTGAATAATTAATGCTTCCAAAAATTGGAGGTAACTTTCTATCTTTGTCGGAAATCACTACCTTTGGTACACCATGAAGTCTAAAAATTAATCTTATAAATATTTTAGTAATATGTGTAGCTTTAAAAGTTGAATGTATAGGTATAAAATGTGTTTCCTTACTAATTTATCGACTACCATCATTATTGAATCATGTTGTTTCCTTGTTTTAGGAAATCCTTTTAAAACTTCCCATTGTAATAACTGATGATTTCCATTGTGGAATAGGTAAAGGTTGTAATAAACCAGTTGGATACTAATGGGAGACTTTAACTTGTTGAATTCTAAATATCTAGCTAAGTATTCTACAATGTTTATTTTCAAATTAGGCGAGTAATACAATTTATTAAGTGTTGATACTAATTTATGATGCCATGGATGTTTTGAAATTGGCCTCTTATGTAAATCATCCAAAATAAATTTCTTTAATTCTTCTACATTTGGAACATAGATGTGATTTATGAACTTTAATAATCCTTCTTTCTTTATGTTATATTCTCATTTTTCTATTAGTGAATTGTTGTTTTGTAGCTTTTCAACTATTTATAAATATTTTCCATCTTGTTTTGATGCATCCTTCACTCTCTATACTAAATCTATCTAATAATTGTTGTTTATAATTACATAAATCTAATTACAATTTTGACTTAAAGCACACACAATTTTATTTTATTTTCCTTTAATATGTCTTATTTCAAATTCAAATTCATTGAGAAATGTTAACCATCTGGCATGTCTTGCATTTAATGTCCACATTGCTCAAACAAATATTTCAAACTTATGTTGTTAGTTAAAAACAAAATTCCTCCCCAAAGGAAATTTCATCTCCTATTAACTATAAATCATGAGTGGCATAGTTACACTCATGTTACTTTATTTTTCTAGATTTTTAGTTGACTACATAATAATCTTGTAATAACAGCCCACCCAAACCTTATTTACATGCATCAATGAAAACTATGAAATATTTATTAGGGTCCAATGATCCACTTTCTTCAATACAAGAGTAAATGTGAGTTACTATATCAATTTTTCAAAACTACGTTGACATTGCTATGTCCACAATAATCTATTTCCTTTCTTTTCTAAGGAGGTAATTGGGTATGTTGTTTTTGAAAATCCTTCTATAAATCTCCTATAATATCGTATTATTCCCATTAGTGATTTGATTTCTGCTACATCTTTTCGAATTGGAAATTCAACTATTGCTTCATTCTTCTATTTTTTTGTAGTGGAAAAATCATATTTTTCATTAAATGTTAGAAAATTACATGCTATAGATGCGAGTGCCATATTCATCAAAGTTGTGACTTTGGTCACATACAAAATTGAAGTCCAGTATGTTCCCCTATTGGGGTGGCCATGATAATATAGAAAATAGTCTACTGATAAATATCGCTAAATACATAGAAATATAAATATGATTATGCTTGAAAAAATCCATGAAAATTGGGCTAGTTGCCCCTAGCCAGATGCTAATCTATGTACGGAAAATGATAATAACTGTAGTGATCTTGACCAGTGTGTTCCTCAATCAACCATGTCCCCCTAAGTTGGAGCGTGGCATCCTTGGATAACATGTCAGAGATATGATTTTTCTCCCTGTAAATATGGCAACAAATGTTAGAATCAAATTGAGATTTTAAGTGCCAAGAGTCCTCCAATATGTGTCGAAGTGTGTGAACGTGACATGTAGATGTCTGATTGGACCAACTGATAACAATATTTAAATCTCCAAATATTTGCAAGTGATGACATCCATGTTCATGCTTCATTCTTCTATGTACATATATCTAAACTAATTTCTAAGATTACATGACCCAAATACTGAATCTTTGACTTGTAAAACTCACAATTTTTGAACTTGGAATATAAATGATATTCCCCAAGGGTCTACAGTACTATTCGAAAATGTTGTTCATGTAATTCCTCCTATATTTTAGAACAAAACAAGATATTATCAATAAATATTATAGCGGATTTATCCAAATATTTGCTAAATATATTGTTCATAAGACACGTGAATATAGGAAGGGAATTGGCGAGTATAAAAGGAACCACTACAAACTCATGGTGTCCATAACAGATTATAAAAATTGTTTTATGAATGTCTTCTTCCTTAACTCTAACTTGATGATATATTGATTTAAGATCTATTTTTTAAAATACTTTTTTTCATTGAACTTGTTCAATAAAGTCATATATTCATGGTAGTGGATACTTGTTTTTTATCGTTAAATTATTTAATTGCTTATAATCAATGCACATTCTAAAAGTTCCATTTGTTTTGTTTACAAATACCATTGGGGCTCCCCATGGAGACACGCTTGGTCTAGTTTACTTTTTATCGAAAAGTTATATTTAATTTCATTTTTAGTTCTATAAATTCTAAAACACTTACTCTATAAGGGGCTCTTGAAATAGCCACAACTCATGGAATTAAATTAATAGTAAAATATATATCTCGTTTGGGTGGAAATCATAGTATTTCTTCAGGAATAGTATCTTTTTTTGTAAGCTTGGCAAGACAAAATCTTCGTCATGTCTAATATATCACCCCGATCTGGGCAAGGAATTAACCAGTGACTTCACATCAAGGAGTGCCTTAAAATAGCACCCGATCAATGACTATCCAAGACCCCATGGACCAGGAAAAACATCTTTGAAATCCTCTAGTACTTGACAATATTCTAGAGTAGCTTTTTGTTTATTATTTTTTTTAGCGTATTCCAATTGTACTACATATATTTGACACCACTTATTGCTCATTTTTTAAGTTGTAGTGATAAAATATATCTTATTGATATAGGCTCATGTATTCCTTGAATTTGTGGTCTCTTCCTTAGTCACCAATGCAAACAATCTTTTTTCTAAGAAATTAATTATTTCTTAGAGAGCTTTTAATCAATCCATTTCTACCAATGTGTCAACCAATCCATTTCTATCAACGTGTCATATGATACTCACAGTAAAATATTTAAATTTAATTTCATTAGTAAACCATTAAAATCCAAAGAAAAATATTTTACCCATGTAATAGCTCTTCTTTTTTATGCCTATAGATTTTTGTACTAACCCATGGTTTTAAAATTTTTCTATTTTAAGGCTACATTTATCTATTATAGTAGGGGGTATGTAACTTAAACTACAACCCAAATCAATTAATGAAAATAAAGACAAGTTTTTTTTATTGTACCTTCTATCTCCACCATGGTGGATTAATGATCTTCTGGTCAATAATCTAAAGTTGCATCGATTATAGGGATGTTTCTCACAACATCATTGAATATAAAAGCTTCCTAAATATTATGCAATTCTTTGTCTATTCTTATTACTATGTGGGAAATTATGAAGCAAATGTGCCTTTCCACACCCCCAACACTTCAAAGGTTTTCTTACTAAAAATATTTTTTTCTTAACCTCTCCATCTGCTAACGTAACTCCTCTTTGGGTTTGAAACCTTTGTTGATTATTAATATTATTGTAATTTTCATGGAAGTTTTGGAAGAAGATTTTGAAAAGAAAAGTTTAAAATTCTTATTCTTTGCTACAAATTTGTCTTTCTTATTATCATGCCATGGTTTTAGATTTTCACCCATTTGTTTTCTAGAATATAACACAATCTTGCGTTCCTAATAATTTTGTATGTTGTCTTTGGATTATCAAATTCTATTTTCTCTCCATATGATAGAGGTAGGAAACTAATGAATTTTTGTACGTTATCTTTTTCTTCTTGAATGTAAGGAACATGCCAAATGAGAAGTAACGAGTTCATTACTTGTTATTTTCTCAAGTTTTAGCTTGTGAAATTCCTTATCCTTATCATCATAATATCTTTCAGTAAGATATTTATCCTTAAAATATTTTTAATTGTTTTCCATTTTATATCTTTACCTTTAATACTATGGATGGTTTTAATTTCACCCCCCCACCACAGGGATGTTTTACCTTGCAGTTTGTAAGTAGTCAATAATAATTTTATATTACTTGGATATTCATACACTTGAAAATATTTCCTCATATTTAAAAGCCATGCTTCAATTCCCTCTTCTAATTATTCAGCAAAAATTGGGGGTGAACCTTCTTGAATACTCCTTGAAACTCCATTCTCAATTTATTTTTCCTAGATTGGTATAAAGGGGGTCCTTTGCTGAAAAATTATTTGACTCTTCTTCTCCCAAGGGTTCAAAAGATTCATTATCACTAAAATTTCTATTTTCTCCTTTTAACTATGTGATCTTTTCCGGAATTGCTTGACGTTTGGCATGCTATATGATTTTGTTTTTCAATTAAAATTTTAATTAACACTTCATTTATCTCTTCATATTCAACTCTACCCTTTAACAACCACTCATTATCTACCTTGATGCCATCTAAATCTTCTTTAAGACCCTGAATTGTTTCAAGAATTTTTTAAGGTGGTTCATTTCTTCATAACTAAACCCATATACCATATTGTTTAGACGGTTTTGGTGGCTCTTCAACCATAACTTATTTTCTTTTCTCTTTCTCTATATGTAAATCAAACAATTACTATTATCAATACAATACATATTTATGTCTCATTTAATTTTGTTACAGATTTTGTCTGAATGGATGACTATTGTAAACCTCAATCTAATACCATTTTTTTATATACACATCCTCCAACTCTTAAATATCCTATTTGTTCATATGAAACTAGATGTATAAACATTCAAAAATTATTTTAACATGACTATTTAATATTTAAAGTGATGGGATTTTTGTGAATTTAAAAGGTTGACTGACATAAAACTAGTGAAACCATATAAATTAAAAGGTTGATACATATAGATAGGTATCAATATATAATAAGCATTAAAACACTTATTTCATAATACATCTCACATTGAAAAAAAGATGAAGAAGAAGAAGAAGAACCATTAAATGGCTAGTAAACACCAATAGGAATTAATTTGTAATAAACATCAAAACACATACACATACTTCACTATGAAGATTCTTAATTTGTAAATAGGCTTGTTGCAATACCATGGACCAATACTATGGCTTATCAATATCACATGCCCAAAAACCACAACTCATTTCATATGACACATGATCATATGATATTTTTCTTAATTAATCAATATAATTTGGGAAAATGACATAAATACTTAGAAAATAAATTTCAACCTATAATTTGTGTATAGTATTATGAATATTCCCCATTGTCCACCTCATAATTACTAAAAATTATTAATCATTATTAAAATTCTATAAGCCCTATTTCAAAATAGAAATGCCTAACTATGTAAATATAACTTTATTTTAAATTATTATTATTATTGATTATATAAAGAATTATTATATAAGTTAAACATATATAGTTTTTAAAAAACATAGAACATGATCCTATTCATGGAGATTGAGGCTAGTCGTACTTCTTAGAGAGGGAATTTTGTCATGAATTTTAACATCAAATGCTCAATGAATTGGCTTTCTTTTTTAAAATATATATTTTTAAAACCATTTTATCTGCTCTATTATCAATGAGAATGAATTACAACATTGTATGACATAAATCATTTAAATACAAAATCTTCATCTCATGAGTTTTGTGAAAGATTCCAAGTTCATTGTAACATTTTATAATTTTGGTGTTAATAAATTATTCTTGAATGCATATCTCAATACATGATTTTCCATAATATACATATATACATATATCTTCTTTTACCATAGATATATTTTTTCGTTTAAATCCATATGAACATTTCCTACAATTATCATTGCAAACAATTTTATTCGTGTAACTTAAAATCTCTCTCTCTCTCTCTCTCTCTCTCTCTCTCTCTCTATATATATATATATATATATTAAGGGAGAGAGAAATATGTTTTTGTTCCTCCATTTTTTTGTTAAATAAACTTCACACGTACACATACATAGACAAACATTCTATTATAATGGTTTTTTGATATCTCTTTACCATTACCAATTTGTTTTCTAAGAATTATCACAATTATTCTTATAATTATATAAATATTACTATAATATCATAATAAAAATAGGTTTAAATATACACTCTGAACCAATATTTGAATAAACCATACTCTTATTATAAAACTGTTGAAAATAATTCAGAAGATATAGACATTTTTTTTTCAAGGAGTAGAATGAAATAAAAATTATCTGAAAAGCTGGTATGATAAACTCCTTCCTTACTCGTTCCTCCTAACCAGAACTTTTAGCAATATCAATACCTCCTTGTTACTGCTAGTTCCCCCAATTGAAATTAATGCAGAAAGCTTGTTTCACAGTTGTATGTGTGTCTTAGTTTAGACTTAGTTCCTGTTTTCTAGAAGATAGTTTTGTTCTTCCTAAATTAAATGTAATCCTATTTATCTCTCATTTTATGATCAATGGAATTGAGCGGTACTGCTTGGGAAGTATCCAGGTGTATCTCGTCTCACCTGCGAGCTGCTAGTTTCAAATTGTAAGTTTCTTTCTAATTTGAATTTCCATTTTTTGTCTTGGTATCAGAGCTATGTGAGTTGTGTCTGTGGTGAGTTAAGCCTTTGTAGCTGAGATCATAGAGCGTGTGTGAAGCTGTTGTTAGAGCCAATAGAAGATAAGAAGAGGAATTGCTGGTACAATTAAGAGGTACGTTGGTATAATTTTTTTTTTTTTGTGACACAACATTTTTTTATGAGTAAACCTGATCAGCACGCCCCCAAAAAAGAAAGGCCATGTTGTTCAGTGCTAGCAGTACATAGGGAAAGAGTACTAATCAGTGTAAACGGTCAATGTTGATACCTTCATTGATATAGAAATTTTCTTCAGTGCGACCTACAACAAGGTGAACTCGCGTTGGTGTTTTTTGCATCTTAGGGGCGGTCTGAGACCAGATGTACCTGGTTTAGTGGTCCTTTCCAATGTTTTTTTGTATATTTAAGGTCATATATATGGTGTTAGATCTATAGATCAATTATTGGAGGATCTGGAGGTGGAACTGAAGATCAAATGTTGGAGGATTTGGAGGTGGATTCGTAGATCAGTTGTTGGAGGATCTGGTGTTAGATCCATAGATTGATTGTAGGAGGATCTGGTGTTGGGTCTAGAGATCGGTTGATGGATTACTGGATCTATAGATTGGGCTAGTGGATCTATTATTGGAGTTGTGGATCTATTGATAAGATAATCTACTGGTGGTGCTCGTAAATTACAAGGAGGAAATTGTTGAAATTGTTTTGTCACAATCAGTAATAAAATTGTAAAGACATACCTTAATGAGATAAATAAAATTGATGGGTCTAGTTACACCAAATCGAAGTTCAAGTTGAAGACGTTGCTTGAGGGCTCTAGTGTGTGGACAATTGCAAACAGAGATGAAGCAAAGCCGACTGCAGCCAGTGGTGCTACAACTGCATCAGTTCAATATTGGGAAAAGAGGGAAAATAAAGCGGAGGTATTGTTGAAGATGTCGGTAAAATACAACATAATCCATCATATCCGAGACTGAAAAATCACCAATGATATTTGGGTGACACTCAAGGATTTGTATGAAATGAAAAATAAAAATCATGTGTTGTTTCTGAAGAGTAATATTCTTTCCATTAGAATGGAAGAGAATGAATCAGTTGATGCATTCATCTCACAGATTAAAGAACTGAGAGACAAGTTAGATGACAGGGGGGAGAAAGTATCCAACATTGATCTCATCACAATTACCTTAAATGGCATGACAAAGTATTATCAAATTTTCACTACAGGGCTTACATCAATAGAGAAAGCTCCCACCTTTGAAGAGTTTAAAGGGATTTTGATGAAGGAAGAAGAGGCACATAATAATATGAAGCCTCATAATGCATATATGGAATTGGTGTCAAAGAAAAAAAATTTCGAAGGGAAACCAAGAGGAGGACATAAATGAGGTGGTCCATCTCAGAAAAATCCATTTCAAGGTATGCCATTTGCTAAAAATGATTTATAACTTAAGTGTTTTTACTATGGCAGAACTAGTCATATTGCTAGAGACTATTATAAAAACAAGAATGATGAAAACTGACATAGAAACAAGAGGCATATAGGTAATTTTGCTGGAGAATATTTGAATGATGACTTTAAATTTTTTATGGCTGATGCTGCTCTTTATGCTGAGATCGATGAGGCTGGAACTTGGTTTGTGGATTTAGTAGCATCCACTCATATGCCATGTTATAAACAATGGTATGAAAATATTAAGGAGACGGACAACGGTGCTAATATCTATCTTGGAGATAACAAAGCATATAAGATTAAAGGTTATGGAGATATTCCTGTGATATTTTGTAGTCCTAATATCAGGCGCATCCAGAATATCATGTATGTGCTTGATAGTAAAAAAAATTGATCATTGTCTCCATGATTACAGATTAGAATTTAAAGGTAGATTTTTTCCGAAATTATTGTATTGTAAAGGATTTGTTGGATCATCAAATGTTGGTTGCATCAGGAGTAAGATTTGAAGGCCTATATAAGTTTAATGTTACAATAATTCCACATCAAGCTTTAACTTCATTGACTATGACAACAAAGAATCTTTGGCATCAAAGGTTTGGTCACATCAACCTTCATGACTTATTACTGTTGCAAAAAAAAGATATGGTTGATGGAATTCTTATTTTAAGAAATGAACATATTGATTGTGAATTTTTTGTAGTTGGAAAAATGCACAGGGATTAATTTCCCTCTAGCATAAATAGGAGAAAGAAAGATATAATTGGACATGTGAATACTGATATTTGTGGACCTATGTAGACAAGGTCCTTAGGTGTAGCTTACTATTTCTTTTTATTTATTTATGACTGCATAAGGTATACTTGGGTATAATTTCTTAGAAGGAAAAGTGATGCTTTCGAGTACTTTCAAGAATTTAGAAATATGATTGAAAAATAGACAAGAAAAGTCATTAAAATTATTCACTTGAATCAAGGAGGAGAATACAGACTTGGGAACTTCATCAAATACTGTAGAGATCATGGAATAACACAACAATTTATAGTACCCAAAACTCCACAATAGAATGAGGTTGCCAAAATAAAAAACACAACTCTGGTGGAGTGTGCACATAGCGTGATGAAAGGTAAGAACCTATCCATTGGTTTTTGGGCAGAAGAAATTAGTACTAAAATCTACTTAAAGAAAAAAAGTCCAAATAGGTGTCTTGATCTCAAGACTCCATTTGAGGCTTTGTATGGTTTTAAACCTACAGTCCATCACTTTAGAGTATTTGGCTCTAGAGCTTTTGCACACATTATTAAGGAAGATAGGAATAAATTGGATGCTAAACCTATAAAATGCATATTTGTAGGGCACTTTTTTTATTTAAAATATAATATATTTAATCCATCGGCTCACAAGGTATTTGTGAGTAGAGATGTTATCTTCCATAAACATGTTGATGAAGGGAATAAGGAAAAAATTTATTAGGAATGGAACATGCCTTTAGTGATTGATCGCAGCAATGATGAAGCCAAAGACAATCATTTACAGCAACAACAACAGAAAGAGGAATCTAGTGATGTGGATAAATTTAGCTGTCGAAGTCCATTTAAAGGTGAGAAAGAAATCACACGGGACAAAATTAAGGTAAGTCTGCTACAAAACAGATCATAATGAAAAACTCACTTACCTGCAAGGTACAAAGATTGTGCTCTTATGACTATTGTTTTAAATGTTGTTGAACCCATGAATTATAATGAAGAAAATCAGTATGATGAATGGATGCCAGCCATGAAAGAATAATATGAGTTTATAACTAAAAATAAAGCCTCGGAATTTGTTGAACTACCAAAAGGAAAAAAGAGCCCATAGGTTGTAAATGGTTATATAAACCTAAGTTCAAAGAATATGGTAGTGTACACAAGTATAAAGGTAGGTTGGTGGCCAAAGGGTACTCACAAAAAGAAGAGATTTATTATGAGGAGAATTCTTCTCCTGTAGCTAAGTTAAACACTATTAGGATGTTAATATCTCTAGCTACAGAGTACCATTGGAGCTTACAACAGCTAGATGTAAAATCTGCTTTTCTAAATGGAGATTTGAAGTAATAATTATACTTAACACAACCTAAAGGGTTTATTAAAAAGGAGCAGGAACACTTGTTCTGTAAATTAAAAAAAGAATTGTATGGGCTGAAACAAACTCCCATATCTTGGTATGAGAAAATATACTCTTTCTTCTTACAACATGGTTATAAGAGAAGTAAAATGATCCAGATCTGTATACCACATTTGATTCAAAGGCGGATATTCCATTGATTTCCTCATATGTTGATGATTTTATTGTTATTAGAAATTTTGATGAATTGGTTGAATAAATTAAAGTGAAGATGTCAAAAGTATTTGAAATGAGGGACCTTGGAGAACTACATTATTGTTTGGATCTTTAATTAAGGAGGGATTATAGCTAGACCTTTTTTACTCAAGGAAAGTATGTCAGGGAATTGTTGAAGAAATTCACAATGGATTCGTGTAAATTTGTTTTATTACCTATACAGAAGAATGTTAAATTTCAAAGTGATAATGGTTCTAAAGAGGTGGATGCTGCATTATACAAACAACTGAGTCTACATATTCAGTTAGTGTGTTGAGTCAGTTTATGAAAAAGCCTCTTCGAAAGCATTAGGTGGAAACAAAAGGTGTATTAAGGTATCTTCAAGGAACCATGAATTTTGGCATTCAATATACTGATTCCTTTGATGTTAAACTATCGGGCTATTCAAATTCAATTTGGGTTGGAAATCTCGACGATAAAAGATATATAACTGGGCATGCTTTCAATATTGGGTATGGGGTCATTTCTTGGAGCAGTAAAAAAAGGAGTATTGTATCTTTATCATCAACAGAAGAAGAGTATCAAGTTTTATGTGCAACCACTTGTGAAGAAATTTGGTTGAGAATACTTCTTCATGATGTAGGAGAATAACAAAAAGATGCTATAGTGATTAAATGTGACAACCAAATTTCAATCAAGTTGGAAAATAATTATGTTTTTCATAAAAACACAAAACATATAGATACTCAATTTCATTTTGTTAGAGAAAATGTTTAGTCCAAAGATATTTTTCTTGAATATTGTAATACCTGTGAAAATACAAATGATCTCTTCACCAAGCCTCTTGGGAAGATAAAATTTGAATTGTTTAGGGATATGTTAGGTGTGCATGTGAAACCTTTATCCATTAAGGGGGAGAGTTGAAATTAATGAAGAAAGTTTGTTTCACGGTTGTGTGTGTATATTAGTTTAGACTTAGTTCCTATTTTCTAGGAGATAGCTTTGATCTCCCTAAATTGAATGTAATCTTATTTATTTCTGATTTTATGAGTAATGAAATAGAGCATGACTACTTGGGTAGTCTCCATGTCTAGCTCATCTCACTTGTGAGCTACTAGTTTCAAATTGTAAGTTTCTTTCTTATTTGAATTTCCAATTTTTTATCTCCCTCAAGCCCACTTCTACTACAACTTTTAGTAATAGGAATACCTCCTTGTTACTGCGAGTTCCCCCAAGCCCACTTCTATGATATAGAAAAAAATTAGTATGAATTTTTCACTTTCTTGATTCAAACTTTTTTTTCTCAATTTCTTGACACTTCCTCATAACACAATCTTTGGGTTCTCCCATCGAAAAAAAGTATCTCTCATTAATATTTAGAAAAAATAGTTTTCTTTCGTCCACCTTGTAGCTAACCACTGAAAAATATCAATGGCTAATTATACACCTTCGGAAAGGTTTTTCCATGCTATTTTAAGCATAATAACTGAGAAAATTAGGATTTTAACATTTTTTTCCAAATTTTAGATTAACCCTAAAAGAAACTTCATCAAAATAAGTCACGACTAAATCTTTTTACATCGTCCATTGTTTTCTTTTTCAAACATGTTTTAAGTAGAAAGTTATCAAACCTATTTTTATTTATTTGACTAATTATAATATTTGCATAATTAAAATATTCTTTAAACAAATAATAACTAGATAGTTATTGTCTTTTAATAAAAGAAACCATACTAAACTATTTTCATATGGGAGATCATAATGATGGAAAGGTCTCACACGTACCAGATATATGTTGAGTGGGAGTCATAAATGTTAAAATACCACTAAATTGGAATTTGAAACACAACCTATAACCTTCCACTTACAAATTATCGATATAATAATATTTGATGGATGAGAAGTAGATCAATGGGAAAATGGGTGCCATGATATTCATATTATCCTTTAATGTTGGATTTAAAAATTTGAAGTTACAACCATAGTTTATAGGGCATATTTATTGGAGAAAAAAAAATGATGGAATTCTTACAACTAGCTCAACCATATAAATTGAATGGTTGGTAAATGTCCGTAAAAATCAATATATAATAAACATCAAAGTAGTGATTTCATAATACATATCATATTGTTAAAATTAAAAACAAAATAAAAAAAATTCATAAAAATAACTAAATTGTAGCTACTTTATTATTACTATTATTATTATTAATGATAGAAACAATTAAAATATAAGTTAAACATATAAACATTCAAAAATAACGTGGAACAATATTATTATCCATGGAGATTATCCCTCACTTTACCATGGAGATTCTTAATATACACATAGACTTTGTTACAATACCATGGTTCAATGTCACTGTTTACGAATATCACATGCCGAGAAACTACAACTCATTTCATATGACACTTGTTCATATGACATCTTTTTAATTAATTAATTTAACTGAAAGAGGAAAACGACATAATTATTTTGGAGATAAATCTCTCTTTGATTGTATACTACTAAGAATATTCTAGGATATTCAAAGGAGGTTAATTTCCTACCATCTACCTGGTAATTAAATTAAAATTCTAAAAACTCTATCCCAAAATAAACATACATATTGACATAATTATTATAAAATAAGAAACATGTATATAATATGTTGAGAAAAAGAATTGAGAGTTAAACATAGATATAGGGTAAAACATCCGATGCAACCATCATAAATGAAGAAACATGGAAAAATAATTCAACCAAAATTGAGATGGTGAAATTGCATCATTAAATATAGGTAAAAAAATACAAATTAAAATTGACAATAACTACCAAGAAAACATATTTTAGCAGAGCTTTTTAGTGTTATTTTTTTTTTCAAAATTTTCAAAAAATCTACAGTGAACCTGAACTATTGGACATGGATTTCTTATCGAAATTTTAAATGTATGTTCCTTATCACTTAAAAAAAATGGCTAGTGGAAGTTAGAGCAAAGGCTTTTAAAAGGTGTGCTCTTTGACAATAGGTGCTAGTGCCTCTAGAAAATCGTCACACTAATGCATTTATAATTAGCACTAAAAGCATTTGTATGTGTTCAAGCATTACACACCAGATCCATTGTTTTGTGACAGACAACACCAATGCTCTTAATAATATTATGCATCGTGTCATTATTTCCCGTCCTATAACGCACTAGTGGTTGTATAAATTTTACACAATAATATTTATTTTTTTTGTTTTAAAATTTGTGGCATGTGTGATGCAACAGTGCTTCTTTATAATATCGAAGCACCAATGTTCATAAAATTTTTTAATCATTGTCATGTTTATTGTAATTAAGGCACTGGTACATAGATGATTATAACGAACAAATATGGTTATTTAATTGTAAGCATTTGTACGTATAAAAATTTATACAGCATTTGTACGTATAAAAATTTATACAGCATTGGTATACATATAAAAATTATAAAGCAGTAGTATGATTATTTAATTATACAACATTGGTATACATATAAAAATTATAAAACATTAGTATGATTATTTTATTCTAATAAGTATCAATGTACAT
Organism: Pinus albicaulis; assembly: GCA_034641835.2. Classification (NCBI taxonomy): domain Eukaryota; kingdom Viridiplantae; phylum Streptophyta; class Pinopsida; order Pinales; family Pinaceae; genus Pinus; species Pinus albicaulis. The sequence goes on along the minus strand of CM076569.1, from coordinate 595,104,172 downwards.
AAAATTTATGAAGAGTTGAAAAATTATGCAGTGCCTATATGATTTGTTTTTGAAGAAACAATAGAGTGATTAATTTATGTCAACACTAGTGCATATTTATCATTTGAAAATAGTAGGATGTATTGTAGTTTTTTCAACTCATTAAATGTTGCTACTATAAAAATAAACAATGATGCGCTTTTATGATCCACACACCTATATGCCTATATGTTATATTACTATGTCGGTGCTACAATTGTGTAAAACATTGACACTTTAAACAACAACGATGTAAAATTATATTTATCATTTCAAAATATTATGGTATGTGTTATTAAAATATTTTGAAATGATAAATATAATTGTACATTGTTTAAAGTGATAATGTTTTACATAATTGTAGCACTAACATAGTAATATAATATATAGGTATTTAGGTGTGTGGATCATAGAAGCACAATGTCTATTTTAGTCATGGAAAATTTTAGGGGCTAATATTCGCAGTTGGGCTAATTTTCCATGGTTTTATATTTTGTATATTACGGACTAGTGAGATTCGCCAATTTTTAAAACTTCAAGATAATTTTCTATCCTTAAAATCTTCTCTGATTTTGGTAATATTAAGTGAGTCAAGAAAATAATACAATATTACTATGTAAATATTTTAATTACATTTTTTTTATAAAAGTTTAATTAATTATCTAAAAATCAATTATTTTTATAATAATTTTTATTTCTATATTTTAATTATTTTGTTTTGATAAAGACATTGCACATTTTATAGTAAAACATTTCATATATAATTAATTTACAACACAATTTCTTGTAATATTTTACAATGTAATATAGTTAGAAATCAATTTAATATATGAATAGGAGACCTATTATCAAACAAAATGGGACATTGTAATTGTTTACAACAATCAAATTGAAACTAATATTTGGTTTTTACACTTTTGATAACTCATTGGAATCAAAGTAGGACAATATGTTCAATACATCAAACAAAATGTCGATATGATGATTGCTAAGATGTTTTTGTGCAATTAGGACAATATGTCGAGCATAACAAATAAAATTCCTAATTTGCACAGACAAATATTCCAAAACGTACAACCTATAATAAAATTCAATTATTACATTTCCATTCACCACTAGAACTGTTGTTATCACTTGAGTTGCATGAATGCCTCATTTCTTCACCACTTGCGGGCGATATTGTACTTGGTTAGTCTAACCTAGCTTTTTGTTGATTGAATTGCACTTGATGTTCCATCTCTTGCTCCTCCATTTACAAACATTGAAATAAATTATAATGAGTATATCTACATTTATATATTAGAATCTACATGATTTTGAAAATCTAAAAACATACAGGAGCAACTAGTGCTTCATGAATAACACTTATTCTTTTTAAGCCATTTTTTATACCTTCTCTCCAAATGTCTTATGGTGGTTCAACTCCATATTTTGTTTCTTGCTTGTTTAAAATGACATGAAAAAAAATATATATAATTAATGTAAATGTTTTTTGCACATTTTTCCATTGATTATAAAATGGGGGAAATTAAACAACATAACTACCTACAAATTTTACAATTAACCCTTGATACTTCAACATATACTCACAACCCATGCTTAATCTAATGTTGATAAATTCTTCAATTGATTTTTCTTTGTATATTGGAAACTATTAGAAGGCCACGTCCACAAATAAGTGTAAATTAATTATCTAAATAAAATGATCACGAAAAATACCAAGTCTTATGTAAGGCCAAAAATGTAATTTCTAATAAACTTTGCAATCAACCTTATTTTCATTTTCATCCAATCTTATTTGTTCAATGGGTTCCTTTGTGTTTTATTTTATACAAGAAAACACTTGAAAATTATCATTTCATGCGATAATTAAATTTAATGTGCATAAAATAATATATCAATGATTACATATCTATGGTGCATGTTGTTATTGGGATGACTCCTCCTATGATGCAATTATATTAATTTTTGATACAATTTAATTGTACAATTTTTTGGACATCCTTACTAATATATTGTTGTTCCCCTTGTTTCTCCTCTGGAATTCACACAATCTTCTTAAAAAACAACAATACTTTATTTTTCCTTTTAAATTGGCATAGAAGCAAATATAGCAAAAAAGATTAATTTAGCAATTTTTGGGACATGTTATAGAAAAACATGTTTAGAAATAATACCTTATAAAACATTCTCTTTGGTTGTTGTTGGTTTTTATTATTGCATGTCTGAGAGCTTATATTGATCATTCATGCAAAAATGCTTCTTACAGTGTGAATATAACTTAGTTATTGGAGCTATTCAGATGATTTTTATATGGTAATGGAAACTACATTTTTGTGTTATTTTCACTATATCCCTCCAAATTTTTATAACATCCCCCCCCCCCCCCCCCCCTTCATTAAATTCCAACAACATTTTGAATGAATCAAGGACCAACTCATCATCATTTACATATTTTGTAATTTTTTTCTTCTTAGAATGACGTTCCATTTGTTAGTTCCCTATAATATTAATGTTTCCCCCTTATTGTTATTGTTAGTGTAGCCCCATGTTGTTATTGTTGTGCCCCATAGAATCCCACTATTTTCATTGTTTTTCCCTTACATTATTATTTTTATGTAGGCTCTAATTAAAGTGTGGCCCCTTAGACACCTATATAAACTAAGGAGGTCTTTTTATTTGTATCATCCAAGAATTATTAATTTATGTGATGTAAAGGAGGTTTCCCCCTCGAAGAGGCTAATTTTCAAGTCATTAATCTATATTTTCTTTTGTTTTTTGATCTGTTTGCATAACATTTTGTATCCGAGCTTTGGTTTCTAGTGTTTCACTACTTCAAAGATGTCATAATCTTATTTTTGTTCTAATGTTTTTTCTAAGTAGCTTCAGAAGCTGAAATTTTGACCAAGTGGAGACGAAATGTTGGTGAACCTTGTGTAGAAATTCCAACCACTGGTTCGATATATTTTCTGGAATATGGTCTGAATAATTTAGTGTTTTTTCAAGATCCAAAATTCAGTATCAAACAAGTGACATAGGGAAAATTGTCATAACTTTCATTTTAAGCATTAGATTTGAATTCCGTAAAAAATGATTGATAATGCACATATTTTAGTTTTTTCATGTATATATTTTAGAGAAAAATTATGAAACACTAACACTTGTAATCCCATACAAACTATCTCTATTAAATCGGTCCATAATCAGGACATCGTGCGATATTTTGTATAACTTTATATTGAAGAAACCAATCTTGGTATGACTTGTGGTGTTGGAAGGAAAAATCAGAGTACTACCGCAAGACAAAAGTGAATACTTTGGGAGGCCTAAATCTCATAAATACAATAGTTTCAATATCAAGCTCCAAAAAGAAAGAAGAAAAATTTGTGTAATTTTTTTTTTAATTTGCATAAGTTTTCTTTAAGAAATCATTGTGATGTAATTCAAAGGGAATAATAAAGCATATATATCATTATTTGGTTCCAATATGCCTCAAAACAAAAAAATGGATGCTCCCAATAAGAAAATAGAAAACTCTACTATAAACATCTAGAAGAGGAATAAATTCAACATGATATATCAAAATTACTCAACCAACTACAAAAAAATTTCTCTCGCAAAGAGTAACCAAAAATGAAATGGAAGCTAAGATGGATGGTTTGAAGAATGGTTTAAAAGAAGAAATGGAAGGCTTGAAGGATGGATTAAAATAATACAAGTAAGGTTTAAAGGATGGATTAAAAGCATGCATGGAAGCTAAGATGGATGGTTTGAAGAATGGTTTAAAAGCATGCATGGATAGTTTGAAGGAAGGTTTGACAAAGTTGCTACAAGAAATGCTTCCTAATGGTGAAAAGGTATTCCATGAAACTCATGATGAGAACAAAAGGAATGTTAATCATAATTTTAGAGGTTGTAACTTTGGATTGAATACCAACCAAATTCCAAATATCAATATCAAGAAGTTTGATGACAAGGATCTGATAACATGGATACTATATATGGAGAAATATTTTGGTCTACATGATGTGCAACACACACAAAAGGTACACATTGCATCTTTATATTTATAACCTAATCAGTTTGTATGGCATCGATGGCTTTGTTCTCGTAAACCACTTTTCACTTAGTAAATTTGTATGGAGGAAATGATAGCACATTATGAGGATACAAAGACAAACACCTTCTTTATCCAATTGATAAATCTCAAAAAGAAGGGTTCAATGGCAAAGCATATTGAGGACTTCCAAAAATATAATTTTAGGGTAACTAATATTCTAGAGGAGTAAAGAATTGATGTATTCATAGGGACATTGAACAATAATGTATCCAACATGAGTTTCTCCTTTGGGAACCTGATTCATTGGAGATGGAATTTGGGATGGCAAGAAAATTTTGAATCAAAATTATGGAAACAAGGAAGCCTACCACTCACAACTATAAAGATGGAAGTGTTGTTGTTCCTATCCTTCCACAACCCGCAAGGTTGATACCATAATAATTGGAGGAAAAAAAAGAAAAAGGGCTTTGTTATAGTTGCGACAGAAAATACCTTAAAGGTCATAAGTGTGCTGAGAAGAAACTATTTTACATAGATTGTGAAGAGGAGGAAGAAAAGGAATAATAAACGTAAAAATAAGAGGATATACATTAGAAACCAACCCCAGGAAAGAAGATATGAACCCAACCATAGCTTTCAATGCATTGGCAAGAATTACCACTCAAACTCTCATGGTAGAAGGATATATCAAGAAGAAAAAGGTAATATTATTAATTGATTCGAGTAGAACCCATAATTTTATTCATTGTAAGATAGCCAAGGAACTGAATTTCTTTCTATATCTAGCATGAGAGTGTCAAGTGAAGGTTGCAAATGGAGGAACTATAAATTTCTCTGGAAAGTGCCATAATGCCAAGATAACCATGGGGGAATATGTATCAAATAGTCCAATTCTTTCCATTCCAATGGGTGGTTGTAACAACCCTGGTAAAAATCCATGTAAAAAATATATAAGACCGCGGTTGATGAGACATTTATTCCAATATGAATGGTGGGAAAAACATCCTAGTGGCTGTTCATTTTGTTTAATATGGTTAAGGAAATTTGCGAAGGCAAAGGAAAAGGCTTTGGAAAGGAAAAATGGCATATTTGGCATATTTATTTATTAAAATAATGGAAATTAGTAGAAAAGGTAGATGAAAGGTCAAACGTTTCATGTGAGGAGGAAAATGAAGGAAAATAATGGAAAATGAAGAAAATATAGGCTTCATTGATAAAAAGGCTTCTAATTATCAATTGGAAAGCATTTTTTAGTTCATATTTTTGTCAGCGCATTTTTGGAGCTCTCTCTTTATTCTCTCTCTCTCTCTCTCTCTCTCTCTCACACACACACACACTCTTGGACACTTAGAGTTTTCTTGGAGCACTTTGGCAATGGAGAAAGAAAGGTAAAGAAATCAAGGAAAAGCATGATCAAGTAGCTACATTAGTATTCTTTGTAGGTATTGATTTTCATATGTGTTTTCCTTGCTAGATCTGGCATGCATGGTATTGCATGTGGTTCCATTCTACCTTGGCATGGGTTTTTCTAGGTGTGATGGTGTTTTTAGCCTAACCAAGTGCCATTTTCGGATAGCCATGGTGTTGTGGAATTCTCATGTTTTGGTTTAGTTGGATTACTAGATGGATTCGAAGCTGAGTGGGGTGGATCTCTGAATTGATATAACACATGGTCTAGTAATTCCTAAACTAGAATCTAGGTTGCAATAAATTTAGATAATGTGTTTCCTTCGTGGGCCTAACAATCCTCGATTGGTGAGTGGTGGGATATATAGTAAAGCCTGGATGTGGTTTTCTCTCCATGAGGACTAGGAGTCTCGAGTTTGGGATATACAGTAAATCTTGGAGAGTATTTCTCGATTTAGGGCGTAGTGACCCCTGATTTAGACTATGGGTTGTGGTAAATCCTGAGAGACTAGGAGACAAGAAAATTCCTCATGATTTAGGTGGAGAGAATCATGTGATTTCCATGCTTGTGTCGGCCAAGTGATTAGGTTTAGATAAAGGTAAATCTGGTTATGACATGTTTATTGTGTTGGCCTAGTGATCCATGATGGATCACAGTAAATCTTGATTTCTATTAATGACGGTGAGGTGGTTTAGCCTCCGGGTGCCCTGGTTAGTTCTTTCGATTATGAGCCTCACATTCATGCTTGGAATATGGCATGTGGGTGATTGGCTCAAGAGAGATTTGGCTCATCCAATATATGTCGAGTGGAATGTGTAAGTCCCACATCCGGTTGACTTTTACATTCAGTAATGAAGAGCTCATTCCTTTAGTATTTTTTATGCAAATGTATTGGTTTCTATGTGGATTTTATTGTTGTTGTATGCATTGTAATTTTGTGGTTATTGTGCTAGTTATAAGCATGTATTTGATCGATCTATCCATGTTTTTAATTCTAAATGAATGCACAATGTATCTATGGTGAAATGTATTGTATTGAAGCTAATTATGTAAGGGATAAATGCTTCTTAGCGATTCTCATATAAGTATGAAACCCCTATGCTTAAATTTGTTGTTTACACCTATCGATTCAATGTTTGTGACATGTTTGAAAAAATGCCTATCATGGCTAGCAGGGGTCTGGTTGAGTCCTTGATGATATGTTTACTTCTACATCATTTTCTTATTGTTATTTATCACGTCTAAACTTGTCACGAAGTTCTAGGCAGTGACCTAGGCTCTAGGCCTGAAAAGGTGGCTCAAATCTTGGAGCCATAATCATAGAACTAAGAATTTGGGGCCCTAGTTGATGGAATGCAGTGTTATGCCTGTGGATATAACCTCCTAGACCTAGGAATGTAGTTTTATACCTATTACTATGGCTCAAAGGTGAGTAAAAATGTCAGTGTAACCCAGGTGTAAGAGTTCTGAATGGTTGGGTTACCTCCTATGGGTGTTGTGGTTATTGTGCAATGTTTGTAGGTTGTGCTTTCTGCCAGTTCCACTTCCTTAAGGTCACATCAGAGGTTGAATCTCATTATAGTATCCTATCGTCACATGTTTACTTGGTTGGTCGGTTACTTGGGTAGATGTGGGAAGGGGGTGTTATAGAGTGTTATCAGGGCATGGTTGCACTCTCCTTGGGTGGTGTTTAGCTTATGTTCTCTTTGTGTGATATCTGATACCACAGAGTGGTATCAGAGGATGGTTCAACCCTTAGAATGGATGGACGGTGTGTTGGTCATGATTTATGTTGGTTGCATATGTGTTTCTCATAACTATGGCATATGTGTTTGTTGTATCCATGTTGTGTTGGCCATGGTGGCAGTGGTATCGCCATGGATGGGATGATGGTGTTGTGTCAACATGTTTTCATGGGTGTATGGTTGGTTATGTGTTGCTCGTGATTATGTATTGTTCGTGAACCCTTGCTTACATATTATTACATATTTTACATGAATTTATTTCTTATGCTAGGGTTACATATTCGTCATGATTCGGTGTTATTCATGTATGATTTCTTGTGTGATGTCATATGTTGAGCATGCATTGGTCGTTCATGATTGGTTATACATGTCAAGTGGGTACATATGGTCAAGTTGCATTGGTTTGATTGAGTTTTTTATGCATAAGTTCATTGTATATAATTAGGTCATGATGATGATGGTGGTATGCACTTATGATGCTAACATGTTGGTTGAGATAGAGTAGGAGATGCAAATCATTAAAGTGAAGTTGCAACAATGGATTGTGGGGTAAGAACAGATCATCATACAAGTGTGCATGTTTGCAATGAAGGTATGTGATTCATGGTTATTGTAAGAATTATGGTTATTTATATGTTTTTCATTCTATTATTATTATGGTTACATATGTGATAAATTCTAGTTGATCAATGTAGTCATATGCATTATGGTTATGTGTATGTCTTTCATTCTATTGATTTTATGGTTACATATGTTGGGAGCCAAATCTGTACATCTTTTCCTTCCATTTCTACCCACTTTATTTACCCATTTGTATCATTAATATTCAAGTCATGCTCTAAAGTACACAGGTAAACCCCTTTATATGTCTTCTTGGAATATTTAGTTGATGAAGTAAAGTCACGAGGAATGTTACCTTATGTGATTTACTAATTTCACTATTTTCACAGATTTGGTTGTCGAATGACCATATCTGTGATTCCCGAGACAACTCCGAGTTAGCAGCGCTGCAATAGCACAACAACTACAAATCCTCTCTCTTCCTTCCTTAGCATTTAGTTTGTCTATTATAATATTGTATATTTGTAGGCACTAGTTTCCAGGATTTAAGGAACAGTCATTGTAAACATTTGTATAAGAAAGGCTCTGAAGCTGTGAGTTGGGGGCTGGTAATGTAAGGAATTGAGTTGTGTAACTTAACATTATTTTCAAGTTAATGCAAGTTATTTTCTTGTTACTTATGTGATTTTGTGAATATATCACAGCCCTAATAAGAGAGTTGGGCACACTCTCCGATCAGGTGCTCCATATTCCCTGTGTGTTGTTATTTCTATTCCCTATTTTGTATAATTTGTAATTGTTATGACAATAAATGTATTTTATGATACTCTTATTGTTGTGAATCATTGTAAGACTTATGATTTATTACTGCAATTTCCTTATTTGCTGTTACACTGATTGCTTCTTTGTTTACTTATCAAATCCACGATTGATATCAGAATTGTTCCATTGTATCTGGATATACTTTGCGCATTAACCTTGCAATAAAAAATGCACCCAGATTGATGAATTTATGTGGGGAAAGGATTTGAATATTTATTCACACATGGACACCAACATTTTGGCATCATTTCTAGGGAGGCTAACAAAGGTGCAACAACACAATTCATATTTATATAAGGATCAATCTCTTGTCCTAGGGAGGAAAATGTTTCCCTGATCTAGGTCCTAAGCGTAGTTGTTCTGTTTTTCTTTCTGATTTATTTCTTAGTAACCAATCTCTCGTCTTAGGGAGGGAAATGCTACCTCGCTCTAGGTCTCGAGCTTTAGTTGTTTTCTTTTATTTGATTTTCTTTCTGTTGATTTCTTAGGGCCCAATCTCTCGTCATGGGGAGGAAATGATACCCTGCTCCAAGTCCCGAGCTTAATATTTCATTTGATTCATTTTATTTCTTTTCTTTCTGTTAAAAACCCAATGTCTCGTCTTAGGGAGGGAATTTCTCTTGCCTTGATCTAGGTCCCGAGTGTAGCAGTTTTTATTTAGATGTTTTTCTCCTCACCAATTGTATGAATAGAGATCCGAATAGAAGTGGTAGAGGAGGACCCAAAAATAAAGGAAGAAAGGATTTGGGAAGGATCACCCATATCTATGAACTTATTGCAAAGGCCGAATCAGAAGCATTTTCACGAGTCGCTATCAAGGTAAGGACTCAAACGAAATCCGAGGGGCAGTCTGTCATGCAGCCAGTGCCATCCATGGTACCAGAAGGGACCCTTTTAACAACAGAAGAAGAAGTAAACAAAGCTTTCGTAGAAGAAACATCCCTATTGTCGGTCAAAGGAGAGTAAGTTGCAAGCAGGGGATCTGAGGAATTGATAAATTCTAATGGGGAAGAAGAAGAACTTCTGAATGATTTTGCGTCATCGCAAGACTAAGGAAGTGTTGTGAAACATATTGTGAATGAATCACCTCAAATATCAGTTGCAAAACCAGTCGAAATCTCAGGTGAGTATTGGAGGATATTTATGGTACTTGTGACTTCCTCTATTGATTTCCCAATTGGGGACATCAGAGGTGATGCACCAATGAATCCTATCCCTTTAACAACTCTACCCAGTTTTCATGGGCTTTCCTTTGATGACCTCGATAAATTCCTCTTTGAATTTGCTATTGTCTGTCGGGGGTATGATTATATTTCTGATGCTCAGAAATTGAAGATATTACCTGCTACATTGAAGGGAACATCCTTATGATGGTTCATGGGTTTGGGGGGTAAAACTATCTCCTCATGGTATGACACGAGAACCATTTTTATGGAGAAATACCAGGATTATTGTAAGTCCCATGATATCAAGGAGGAAATTTTCAAGTTTATGCAGAAAGAAGATGAGAATATGGAAGATTGTGTGTAGCGATTTAAATATACACTGCAGAGGTCATGCCATACTGACCTAGAAAAAGACATTCTAAAGATCATTCTTCTCTAGGAACTAAAGGAAGGTTCTCTAGAGCTTTTAAACATAGTAGGAAAAGGGGATATATTGAAGAAAGTCTTCGATACCATCTGTGGTTTGTGCATCGAGTGTTCGCGAGGGGCTGCAAGAAATAGAAAAGGAATTTAGTCATAAAAAAAATCCAGTGGAGGGGTTACAAAGGCGGAAATTGGAAATATTTTGGATAACCTGAGAACTGATATACTAACTACACTATCTACCTAGATGGACATGTTGCAAGCGAAGAAGAAGCAAATGGAGTTGGAGAAGACTATGACCATATTATGCCCTCAGTGCAAAAAAAACACCAGTTGAAGGAATGTCCATTGAACACATTTGAAGCCTATGAAATTTGCGAACAGACTCATGCAACCAGCTCGTGCCCTTCCTTGCCAGGATTGAAGGCAGTCTTTCAAGGAGCAAGCGAAGAGAGCACAGTGGATCAACTGTATTTCATGGGATCGAAGAATCCATGGCAGCCACAACCACCAAATATGAATCAAGTTATGCCTTAGGACCCATCTCAGTATTTCAATAATTTGAATATGGGTTCCGAGTCTATACCTTTTTCACCAGTATGGCCCCAGTACTATAAATATTCATATTGGCAACCATGGTTCCCTCAGACTAGTTAGAACCCTTCATGGACGCAGAATTGGCGTGGACCTTCTCCTCTTAGACAATTCCCCCAACCTATGCCACAATAGCAACTTCAGTTGCCTTCCAATATTCATCCTCGTAATCCACCCCTTTGACCTCAACTTCCCAGCCAACCCAATCCAAATCCTAATAATAAGGGAGTTCAATAAGCTAACTCTCTCAAAATTCCTTCATACATCATCTCTAGGACATAATTTAATGGAATAAACTTATGCTCTGGGCAGGTAATGAATGGTCCAACTTCACCTATTATCATTGAACAAGTTGACGGTGAGGTTAGGGAACCAAAACCAAAAAATTTTGGGGATAAAAAAACCAAGACATTGCAAACCAAACACTCCCCAACCTACTATTAACCAGGGACGTCCAGTCAATCCACCATATCCTGAAATATTGGCCCTGAGTAAACAGAGCCCTCAAGCATAATTTGATTTTCTAGGGGAATTAAAAAATATGTTTGTTAAAATCCCCCTAGTTCAAGCTATGAGGGATGTACCAATCTATGCGAAAAATATTAAAGAATATTGTTCTAAAAATCCTAGAAAGAAATCAAGGGAATCACTGACCATCTAGGTGATGGGTAAATTGTTTGAGATCATGCTCAGAAAATTCATGCCTATAAAATATGGGGATCTAGGGAATCCAATTCTGACGTTATAGATTAATGGGGTTGAAATCCCAAACGTACTGGCAGATTAAGGTGCTGCCATTGTTAGTATGAATCTTAATCCCAAGCATAGGAAAAAGGCTCAATTTTACCGTGCATAACAAACAACCCTAACAACAAAGATGGCTGCCAATATCTTTAGATCTAAAATTATTTGACCAATATAAATGCTACAAAAATCTAGATCTATGCATTAAAAGACATTAGGCAGAAAAGAAAAGCAAGATTTGCTCCATGCATCCAATAGACAAGACAAGATTGTTTTAATTTTTTTTTTTAATTTATGATACCTAGGAGGAGAACATAGAAAGATGTTACCAGTCCTCCTCAATGGGATGGGTTCTTGTAAGTATTCAACACTTCAGATCTAAAATCCCTCTCTCTTGATGGTGTAGAAAACCCAGACAAAAATGGATCTCAAAGGGAGCTCACAAGAAAAATGGCAGTAAAATATGACAATGATGGTGGATCAAAGTCAGACCAAAAGTATAAATCCAGAGTGATCTTTAGGAAACAAAAGGTAGTGAGTGAATGGAAAAACCCTTATATTTATAACAAAATATTGAGTTAGTCTAGATATTGGTGCATAGTTAAAATATTATTAACCAAATCAAGATCTAACTTTTATGGAATATTTTATTATATTTTTTGGAGGGAAAAGGAATTTGAGTTTAGTCTAACTCTTTCATTTGTAAATAATAAATAAATAAATGATTTATTTATTATTTTAAGGATGTGGTTGATTAATAATCAAATAAATAATTATTTATTTTATTATTTATAAATGATTTAGTCAAATTTAACAAGGAATATTATTTAAATAAGGTTTAAATAATTATTCCTAGAAAATAATAAGATAAATAGTGATTTATCTAATTAATTTTCCTATTTTGGGTCATCTTTATATTCAGGTATTAATTAAACTGTTGTTTAACTAATTATTCCTTGAGGAAAATCAAACAAATGTGGATTTATTTAATATTTCCTCATGGGGTTTCCTATTTAGACCATAAGCAACTTAATAAATGAGGTTTACTAAGTTATTTTTCATAGTGAAAGCAATTTTACTTACGGTAAAATTTATCTTACATGGTGTACTTTGTTCCATATAATAGTAATAGGTTAGATGACCAAAAAATGGTGTAACAGATCGCCTCCCAGCATGCAAGCATTAGGATCTAATCGTATGATCGAAGTACGTTGTAAGAACCCAATCACTAGACACCGAAGGGGAAGTCAGAGAGAGAGAGAGATAAGATGGACTAAATCGCTAGAGGACTAGACCCTGAGGAGGTGAGACTTATAGGTGTGACAAGTCTCTTTTATGAGTGATTACCTGTGCTATAGGAAGTGGGGGAGGCATACCTATGCCTGTCGAGACAAAGTACAAAGAATAATGGTCCAGTAAACAAGGGACTGAACAATATAGTACATGCTGGCATAAACATGAGCTAGGTAAAAACATGATAATTAATCCAACATACATATTGTGCCTAGGATAATAATCAGGACTTATATAATAATATATGATTACATGAGATATAAGTACAACCAAAGTGCCCTTGTAAACAGGAAAGGGCTCTGAAAATCTGACTGATACATGAAAACTAAAAGGCGCTGCAAGTGGCTGAGCCCGACATCATCAAATCTATGGAGCTGCATTGAAGGCTGTACTGAAGAGGTCATCCGGGCTTGTGGGGGGCTACCTGAAGGGCCACCCCCTCATGAGGTCTAAAAACATCTCACACACACCTGGGAATCACTGGTATCATCTACTACATCACTGAACCATCAAGTATACAGATCTCAATCATGTTGTAAGGAGCTGGAGCTAAGAAAAAATCAAGTCAAAGGGCAATAAGGAGTCCCTTTGATTGATCAGAGGCACCGAACAAGAGTGGAAGCTGGAACCAAGGTACACCGCCCTCTAAACCTATCTTCTGGAATGAATGATCTGATGTCTACAGAAGGAGGCCCGCCATAGGCGAGGCAATAAGGGATCCTCAACTAAGGTACGAGAGAAAATAGTTGATCAACTGATAAAATAACACCAGGGGAGTACTGAGTAGAGGACGGACGATTTCCCTTGTTAGAGAACAAAGGGCATGGATGACCTGGCAGCAACTGACACAATAAAAAAGGGGACAGGGGATAGTAGGACTGAAGGCCATAGTGTGCGACACGAGAGAGGAACCAAGAAATGAAGAATGGATGACTATAGTGGGATACAAAGGGACTCGGGATAGACTCCATGGATGTGATGATGACTCAACTTGGATGCTCTAAACAAGGGCAACTCGATGATGCTGCCAAATAGAAAAGTTCCAATGGGGACCAGAAAAACATGAGTACAAGATGGTTACTCATGACAAAAATCAACATGAGCATGGACAAGTATGGAGGCAAAGTGGTGCCCCAAGTACAAGTGTTACAAGTGAAGAAATTCGATTTTGAGGAGTGGTGAAGTGACCCTTCCTGGACAAAATGTGTCCTAGTGAAGTATCAAATCACAAAAAACTAACAGATGCCCATTTGAGGGCTCAATGAGAGCTTTCCAACAGTACAGACAATTTTTCAAACTGAGCTATAGTTTGGCCATAGCAAGCGAAAGAAAAAATAGGGGTTTCTCTTTTAATAAGGAATTTTCCCTCCAAATTCACTCATTTGCAACTGTAGCTGTGGTGAATGTAGAGAGGAGAGAAGGCCCTAAATCTTGTGGCGATCATAGCAGACAAACCGACCGTTGGAATCGAGATCCATCAGCTACAGGTAAGAGGCCTAACCATACTCTTTCAATTAATGGAATCAAAATTTCAGTTTAGGCACCCAGAGCTCATGAACAGGCCAGGTCACACTTTTTGGTGTCTGTCCTGTGACCTGGGTAGCAGGTATTGGGCAGAAAACTATGGCCTGTCCCAGGAAATGACCTAGAAAGTGCGACCTATCAAAGAAAGGGGGCTTCAGTGTTATTTTTGGCTGATAGATGGGATTTTTATGGTTAAGATCATAGGTGCCCCCAATAATGTTATGGTCATGCCAAAATGTATTTAGAAAGGGGGAATCTAAACACATTTTTATGATGTGGTGTGCCATTTGTTTTCGTTATGGTTATGCAATTCAACAAAGGGAATGGAGGATTACCAATCTCTTTTGGTACTGTATATATGAATAAAATGGACTTAAGTTTCTGGGTTGGCATACATGGTGTCACTATCCTAAAGAGAGGATTTCGAGATTATGAACTGGTGCTCTCCTAGAAAACCCACAGGTTAGTCAACAAAAATGTCTAGGGGACTGGGTTACTGATGTAAGATGAAGGAATTATGAGAGGTATCATCCCTAGAGTGATCTGAAGTGATATGGGACTCTATAGGTTCTTCTTAATGGGGAAAAATAATGGTACTAGAGTAGACACGACTAGATACACTAGGAGAGTTGTGGAGAATTGCTTCTCCTAGAATCTCAAATATGGGTGCTCCCTTACCCAAACATTGGGTGTCAATGTAATTGCCACAAGGTGTATGTGGTTCAAATGCATGGGTTTGATGTAAGGGGGGGTAGATAAAGTCAGGGGTGGTGACTACTTCGATAATGTCGTCATCGTGATAGAGGATGGGGTGACTGGTGGAAGAAATACCACCTAACGCAGCGAAGCTACCTAACTCATCATCATGAGAAGAGAGTTTCACATGCACATCATCATGGGGGATGACAGAAGAGTAAGTAGATAAAACATCTACCGATGTTGAGCCTAAGGTGATCGCTGAAGGGAGGTCAGGCGAAACATCAGGGGAAGTCTCCAAGGGGACTTCCACCGAGGGTCTCATGGATGATGATAGGCAGAAAATGGTGGCTGAAGACTCCGTAATTTCGACATCAGGAAGGGGAATGTCAATGGGAGAAGGAAAATCCCCTAGTTCTACCGAAGCAGAACTCACAAACAAGGGGGAGGTGAACTTGTTATGCTTGGCCTTGAATTAGCGGAACGCTTCCAAATAGGAACGATAATCTTCAAGGTGGGGAAAGAGGTGAGTGTAGTGGCCATGGAAATTGCACAAAGCACAAGGGTGGTTTGTGCGCAAGGATTTGAGTTTCGGGATGGAATCAAGTATAGTGACATAGACCTCAGGGATATCAGATCCCATAAGCATCTCATTGACCATGGGCTTGAGGTGAGGCAACTTCGGACAGGTATGGGTGGCATGACCGATAACATCACACAAAGCACACTGGATAGTACGCTTTGGTGGCTGAGGAGGGGCAAGGTTTGTCAGCGCAGCCTTGTCTTTATATGCCTTCTTTCTGGATTTTCCCCCATTACTCGAAGTTTTCATAGCAGGAGGAGGTTCTTATTGAGGTGGCTGAGGCACAATAGCAACGGGAGGGGTCATAGGGACCAGTTGAACCGGGGTCAAAGAAAGATAAGGTTTGGGTTGACCATATGGGGTAGCAGCTGGGGGATCGAGGTACCAAATAGGAATCCATAGGGTTAGGTTAGGAAGGGATAAAGTAGCCATGACAGGTACCGAGGACACTCCGGGAGGGGGATCTAGGAACGATATCTGACCATAGGGGTAATGGCCAGGCGGGACGGATCTGAGATGGTTAAGGCCTAGAGGAACCATTCCAGGAGGGTAGAGAGGCTCATGGATGCCATCTGTGGGTGAAGGGCCAGGAGGAGGATGTCCAAAAGGCTAAATCAAAGGGCTAGGAGTAGGTTACAGAGGGCAGGGCTACTGACTAGCCGAGGCAAGCCTCTTGAGGGAAGCCTGAGACGATTGCATCATGTAAACATTCGATGAGTTGGGATCAGAGACAGGAGGAGGAAGACCAGGGAATGTACCAAGAAAAGACAAGTCTTTGTAGAGTCTGGGTGAGACACCAGTCAAGGGATCGACGATTTTCTTACTGGCCACCGAAGATATGATGGACTCAGGGGAGGTCTGAGACTTCGGTTCGTAAAATTTCAACTGGTCAATGGTGACTATCTTTCCATTATGGGGAAAGGACATCTTGCTGTGAACCATAGATGGTACACCAAACATTGCATAGGTGTGGCTACGACCCAATAGAATGTTTTAATCTAAGGGGTCATCAATGAATTCTACGTCAACGCAAACAATCTTGCTCGCAAGAGTAATAGGACAATTGCAGAATAGGCCAATGTGCTGGGAGGCATGGCCATCCCACGCTCGGAGAGTGATCGTGGAAGGTGCCAACTCAGGCGATCCAAATTTCTTCCAAACCGAAGTGGACATCACGTAGGTGGATGCCCCCTCATCAATGATACAACAGGAAATGTTGGCATTCCATATCTTGACTGGGATTTGGAAGGCGACAGAAGCAGGAAGAGGAGAATGTTCTGACTGGTCAACATCGAAGATGATCAATCAATCATCTGAAGAATATACAACACCCATGGCAGATAGTAGATCTTTTCATTGTGAAGGGCATGACTGGAGGAGTTCCAGCGTTGATATGGCAGTAGGAGATCGCACCAAATCATCTACTATACTATACGAATGGGAAGCTTTGCCAGAAGAAACATTTCAGCGTAATGCTCCCTTAGGGATCTTGGTATGAACCTCCATCTTAAGCTAAGGGATCTGCAAAGGGCCATTAGGTGTCAAAAGAGGCTCTATAGAACCTGAAGAAGGGGGCTCGGGGATAGACGTAGCGGGAGGCTTGTTGTACTGACGGGACTGAGTTTGAAGGTTGATGTCTATGGTAATAGGTTGGTCAGAGTTCATCATGAGAATCTCGTAATCGGAAATACCAAATGGAGGAGGTTGAGTGGCTTCATGTCCTTCTGGTGGTTGGGTAGCCACAAATCCTTGCTAAGGGAAAGTATTAATAAACACAACCGACTGACTAGGCACATCATTGGGAGGGATGGAAGGGGAGGCTTGCTATCCTCACAATGTTGCTTGAGTCTCCCACGTCTCTCACATATGTGGTACAATAGGACAATCGTGATTGTAATGGCCATAAACACCAGAACAAGAAAAAGGCTTATTCGTGTGAACAGGCCTATCCTGCTTGGGCTAAGTACCCTGTTGTTGGTAAGCAGTGTTAGGTGCATTATTTTGAGGATTAGGTCTAGGATTACTGAGGGCAGATTGATTTTGAGTTCCTTTCCTCTTCTTTTTGGAACTAGGAGGATTAGTCGCACCCTGCTATGCATACACCTACCCCTGAGGAGATGGTGGCTGCTGTTGCAGGGGTTGAGAAGGCAAGGGAGGCAGAGGTGCTAATGCTTGAGGAGATGGAGCACCGGGCTGTGGATACGGATAATAAGGAGGTTCAGTAACATTGTGGTAAACAAGTTGGGAAAAACTAGGAGGCATGCCATATCCTGGATACATGCTACCGGGAGGGGGAAAAGTCTTGGAGGTGTTGGTCCCTCCTTGAGGGAAACCATAGCCCATGGGAGGCTAATCATATGGATGAGAAAGAGCTCCAATGATACCGTCGATGACATGAGATGCCCCTAGTGTGTTGGCATCACCGGTTCTAGGAAAATCAAGCAGAACGGTATAAACATAACCCGACTGAGCGTAGATCAGGGCATACTTTAACACAATTTGGAGAGCGGCTTCTTCGGATTGAGGGAAATGCGATGTGACATATTTTCCTATAGCAGGAAAAAGGGATCTAAGGAACCAGTCCATTTCGACACAGTCTTCGAAGGTAGAGGCTCAACATAGGCTCTTTCTTCTCCACCATTCCTAGACATGATCAGATAGGCGAGTCATAGACGACTGACAGAAAGAAGTCAAAATTTTGGTACCAATGTCATAATGGAGGGGAAGCTGGAAATAAGACAGAAAATTCTGGGCAAGAGTCGCAAAGGTGGTATGAGAGGATGAGGCCTAATTAACATAACACTTAGAGGCTTCGCCAGTAAGCATACGTTGGAACAACCGAAGATGGACAGAGTCATCGGTAATGGAGTTAGATGAACACCACATGTGGAAATATCGAACATGATTTGTAGGATCTTCTCCAGCAAGACCTTCAAACTTGGGTATGTTGGAAGGGAGCTTGGTTGGCATAGCAGACCAACCGGTGTCATGGCGTATAGGGTCATTGATCAATTGGTTAAAATCGAGAAGACTGAGGCCTACCATATAGGGGAGCAAGGGATCAACAGGGGTAGTTCCTATTGTGGTCCCACTAGTAGTATTCCCAACATTAGGGCCAGGGTTACCATCAGCGTTAGGTCCTGAACTAGACATGGTGAAGGTGATAGGATGAGAAATTTGGGTGGAACGAGAAGGGGAACCCAATGAACCAGAAGAGGAGTCAGAGTGCAGACTCGTTGGAGGACTAACTTGAATCCTACTTGGAGGAGTAATTATTCCTACCAGAAACTGAGGATGAAGGCCAAGAAGTCTCCGAGATAAATGCCTTGGTGGCACAATGGTGAAGGCACAAACACAACACAAAGGGAAGAGAGACCAACAAGGGCGAAGAGGTGCAAGATCAACTGATTAAAATGTCGAAACAAGGGCATAGAGGTGCAGAATCAATTGATTTCAATGTTAAAGTATTTGCTTGGCGGTGTTATCCAAGCTCTTCTTCACTTAGGGTGTGTGTGTAAAGTGTGTAAATTTTAATTTTTAAACCCATACGTTTGTAGAGAAAAAGAAAAAGTGTGTTGTATAATTGTAAATAGACTTGCAGATAACAATATATGAAACTGAAATAACACAAAATAAACAACTAATTATGCATTAATCTAAACCAAAGGAGGTGGGCCTCTCAACAACTAGTTTGTAGGTGGGAAAAAATCAATTCAAAACACACCAAAATAAGCAATAGATCTAAAATCAGGAGGGAAAATGATCTAAAGGTTAGATCTGCTGGAAATAGGTGTAAAAAAATAACAAAAAATCAGACGAAAAATTGCTATAAATGAGGTGACAAAAGGTTACAACCTGGAGGGAAGTGGAGGGGACCCTAGAGGAAGACCCAAAAAAAACTAAAGGAGGTGCTTTTGGATGAATAAATAACCAATCTGAAGTGGATCTAAAGGGAAGGGATCAGAACTGAAAAATGACTGAACACACTGAAATTTTAGACGACCTGCAGCAGCTAAAACTCTCCCACAAAAGGTGGAGGGTACTGAAGCCCTAGGGGCCTAGGTTCCCACTTTGATGAGTAAAAAAAAACAAGTATAGGTCCAAAACGGATGAAGACGGAGGTCAGAAAACCCTAAACAGAGGCCCAGAAAAACCCATAAAAATCTCAGAAAAATCTCGCAAAACATTCAAGTCATAGTTTCTGACCTGTTTTCTGTAGAGGTTGCAAGTTTTGGCCTATTTTCTACACCCTAAAGGTTCAGGTCACAGGTTTTGGCCCAAAAAGTGCGACCTGCACTTCCGACACTCTTGGGAGTAGGTTTCAGAAGAATGTGTCGTCTTAGCTACGGCTGATGCCTGTCACTTGCGTAATAGGTCCGAAAACACACGGAAGTTAGAATTTTCAATGTTTTAGGGTTTTATAGGTTAAAAACAACATCAAGAAAAGAAAAACAAGAATCTGAAGAAAAATCCTAGGGTTTGAAGCAGCTGGATATGCAAGGATCTGAAAAACAACAGAGGTCGTAATCGTAAACCCGTGTGGAGTCACCAGTTGTTAGTATGAATCTTACTCGAAAGCGTATGAGAAACGCTCACTTTAACCGTGCATAACAAACAACCCTAACAATGAAGATGGCTAGAAATATATTTAGATCTACAATTAGTTGACTAAGATAAATGCTACAAAAATATAGATCTATGCATTAAAAGGCATTAATCAGTAAATAAAAGTAAGAGTTGCTCCATGCATCCAATAGACAAGACAAAATTGTTTTAAAGTTTTTTTTGTATTTATGACACCTGGGAAGAGAACATAGAAAGATGTTACCAGTCCTCCTCAATGGGATGGGTTCTTGTAAGTCCTCAGCACTCAATATCTAAAATCACTCTCTCTTGATGGTGTAGAAAACCCAAACAAAATGGAACTCAAGGGAGCTCACAAGAAAATTGGTAGCAAAATATGACAATGATGGTGGATCAAAGTCAGACCAAAAGTATAGATCCAGAGTGATTTTTAGGCAACAAAAGGTAGTGAGTGAATGGAAAAACCCTTCTATTTATAACAAAATATTGAGTTAGTTTAGATATTGGTGCATAATTAAAATATTATTAACCAAATCAAGATCCAACTTTTATGGAATATTTTATTATATTTTTTGGAGGGAAAAAGAATTTGACTTTAGTCAAATCCTTTTATTGGTAAATAATAAATAAATAAATGATTTATTTATTATTTTATGGATATGGTTTAGTAATAATCAAATAAATAATTATTTATTTAATTGTTTATAAATGATTGAGTCAAATTTAACAAGGAATATTATTTAAATAAGGTTTAAATAATTATTCCTATAGAATAATAAGATAAATAGTGATTTATCTAATTAATTTTCCTGTTTTGGGTTAAATATGACCAGGAATATTAATTAAACTGCTTTTTAACTAATTATTCCTTGAGGAAAATCAAACAAATGTGGATTTATTTAATATTTCCTCATGGGGTTTCCCGTTTAGACCATAAACAACTTAATAAATGAGGTTTACTAAGTTATTTTTCATAGTGAAAGAAATTTTACTTAGGGTAAAATTGTTCTTACATGGTGTACTTTGGTCCATCTAATAGTAACATGTTAGATGACCAAAAACTAGTGTAACAACCATCAATGTCATTACCTCTAAAACTATGCATGAATTGGGTCTTGGAAACCTTAAACCAACTACTACCATTTTGGAATTGGTAGATAGGTCTACAATCAAACCAGTAGGGAAGCTGGAAGAAATTACTAATTCGGTAGACTCATGGCACTATCCTGTGGACCTCCTAGTATTACAAACGCAGTCCCCAGTTGGTGGCCATCCCTTGATTTTCGAAAGTCCTTGGCTTTCAACCGCAGATGCCTATATTGGGTGTCGATTTTGAAATATGGTTATATATAATGGGACAGTCACAAAGAACCTCACTCTCTACCCTCCTACAGAACCGAGCCCACTAGAAAAACCATTAGTCAAATGAAAACCTCTACCAATGGAAGGAAATGAACCTGAAAACGAAGAAATTAGACCGGTCCTTACCATTGGGAAGGCCCTTCAATTTAAAATAGAAACAGAGGATGATACCATTGACATTTTTATTAATGATTTTTGTTCTGTTTATGATTCAGCTCATCATATTATGGAATCTTCCATGAGCTGTGAAACCAAAAAAAACATTAAACCAGAAGATGAAATTGAAAACATGCCTATGAGTTCATCCCATGATAATATTCCCATCAAAATTTAGGAGGGAAAAACATTTAAAATTGGCCCGAAACTTTCAGAATCCCAGACAAAACAACTCCTTAAATTTCTCCAAACCCATAAGGAAGCCTTCACTTGGGATTACATGGAAATGAAGGGGATTATTGCTAATCTATGCACTCATCATATACACATCAAAGAAGATTGTTTTCCAGTTAGACATAATTAGAGTGGAATGAACCCCACCCTAAAGAACATTGTCAAAGAGGATCTTTAGAAGTTACTGGATGTAGGATTCATTTAGCCCATCCGGGATATCTAGTGGGTTTCTCCACTAGTTATAGTTCCCAAGAAGAATGGTAAATGGCGTATTTGCATGGACTACAGGGAATTGAACAAGGAAACTAAAAAATACCATTTCCCTTTTTCATTCATTGACAAAGTTCTAGATACCCCTAGCCGGGAATAATTTTTTCCCCTTCCTGGACGGGTTTAGTGACTATAATCAGATCCAAATAGCCCTTGAGGACAAAGATAAAACCACATTCGCATGCGCCTGGGGAACCTTTGCATACTGAGTCTTGTCATTCGGTCTTTGTAAAGCACTTGCAACATTCCAGAGGGCAATATTGGGGATCTTTTCTGATCTTCTCGATGACAGCATTGATATTTATATGGATGAATTCACTCCATACTAGGATTCATTTGAAGGAGGCTTGGAAAATTTATAAAAAGTGCTTGAAACATGCAAGCAGACTCATGTCTCTCTGAGTACGGTAAAATGTCACATGATGAGGGAAGAGGGAATAGTTATGGGATAATTTCTCTCAGCTACTCAAATTTGAGTTGATCCGACCAAGGTATAGGTAATTGTGCATTTTCCTATACCTAAGACACCCACACAAGTATGTATTTTTATTGGTTGTGTCGACTATTACAAACATTTTATAGAAAAAAATTCTAAAATAACTTCCCCACTTTTTCAGTAGCTAACTAAAGACAAAAAAATTTTGTGGACAGATGAATGTGAAGCAGCTTTTAGAAAAATCAAGGAACTTGTTTGCGTGGTTCCGATCCTACGAGGAACCAATTAGGCATTTCTGTTTCACATCTATACTAATGCCTCTCAAACAATAGTTGGGGCAGCTCTAGGACAATAGAAAGATAAGAAACCATATGCAGTTTATTACGTCAGCGAGAATTTGACTCCTGTTGAGCTAAACTACACGGTAATAGAAAAGGAATTCTTGGTTGTTATCTATGCCATAAAAAAATTTCAAAACTACATTACTGGGAATCCTACTTTTGTACATATTGATCATGCAACAATTAGGCATTTGATGAATAAACCTATCAGCCTTGGTCACATTACAATATGGTTGCTATTGCTTCAAGAATTTGATATTACAATGGTAGATAAAGTAGGGAAGGATAATGTAGTTGCTGATTTTCTGTCTAGATTGGATAATAATGATGAAGGCATACCCATAGAGGACAGTTTTCCAGATGAATATATTTTTGAAATTTCCACTAACCCTCTATGGTATGTAGATATTTCTAACTATATTGCTATATAAAAGGTGCCTAATAATTTTTCATACAGGGAACAACGAAATATCAATCATCATAATGCCTGATACTCCTGGATAGCAGGATATCTCATTCATATAGGTTTCGATCAACAAGTCCATCGTTTTGTATCTGAGGATGACATTTATGAAGTGTTGAAGACTACTCATAATGGTCCTTGGGGAGAGAATTTTGTAGATAAGAGGATAGGACATAAGGTATTATAGATGGGATATTATTAAACCTCTATCTTTGAGGATTCCCATGACTACGTCTGTGCATCTGATATTTTCCAATGGATGGGTCAACCAAATCGATCAGATGAAATGTCACTCCAGCCCCAAGTAGTCCTTGAACCTTTCAAAAAGTGGGCATTTGATTTTTTTGGTCCATTTAACTCATCGTCACATAAGAAGGTCCACATTTTGGTTTGCACAAACTACATAAATAAGTGGGTGGAAGCTAAGGTTGTTGTGAAAGCAACATAGAATGATGTTTTAGATTTTCTATTTGATGAGATTTTTTCTCATTATGGTGCTCCGAGAGAGATTGTTTCAGATGGAGGAGAGAAATTAACATCACACATGATAAAGAGACTTATGCAGAAATATGGAATAAAACATAGAGTCACATCTTCATATCATCCCCATGGGAATGGTTAGGTAGAAAAAAAAAAAAAGGTATTGGAAAATATCTTGAAAAATATTGTAGCAAGACATCATCAAGATTGGGCTGAAAAATTTCCTGAAGCTTTGTGGGCATACATAACAACATGGCAGAACACAACAGGGTTTTCACCATTCGAGTTGGTTTATAGGAAATCCCCCTTGTTTTAGATATAATTTGAGATCAGTACACTCAGAACATCTTTGGAGGTAGGACTGGATTTGTGAGATACCCAGAAACACCAGCTGTAATAACTAAATGAATTAAATGAAATCCGTTTGATGATTGTCCATAAGACTGTTGCAATTCAACAACAGAGAACAAAATGGCATGATAAATTTATTAAAAACACGGTGTTTCATAGAGGAGATTGGGCATTATTCTATGATTCCTGTTTCAAGGACTCCAAGGGAAAGCTTTGCTCTTGGTGGATGGGACCTTATGATGTGGACACAGTTTTGATAATGGAACAATCAAACTCATCACAATTGATGATAATCATGCTTCTTTCATAGAAAATGGATATCATCTAAGGTTGTATCATCGCCCAACTTCTAGGGATACTTTCATTAAACATCTCTCTGAAAATTCTGGTCTGAAGGTTGCTAGTGCAGAGAATTCCTCCTCTACATCCTTGAATTAAAAAATAATAAAATAATAAAGATAAAAATTCTATACATATAGTAATATGAATAAAATATTGTTACTACTAAATTGTTTTTCTTTTTGCAGGAACTACTACAGGAGTGTAATTTTGCAGAGATGAAAAATTTTCTAAGTACCCAGTGCTGTTACTCCCTCAATGCTGCTACTCCGGAAATTTTTCTAAGTGTTGGATGTTGTTACTCCTCGATGTTGTTACTCCTCCAATGTTGTTACTCCGGAAATTTTCTAAGTATTGGGTGTTGCTACTCTAGAAATTTTTTCTAAGTGTTGGATGTTGTTAATCCTCGATGTTTTTACTCCTCCAATGTTGTTAATCTGGAAATTTTTCTAATTGTTGGATGTTGTCACTGCATCGGTGCTATAGTTTGTTACTGTTGTGACTCTCTCACTGTTGTTACTTTGTTAGTGTTGTTACTCCATTGTTGTTGTTACTCCGTTAGTGCTATAACTATGTCACTGCTATGACTCCGTTACTGTTGTTACTCCGTTAGTGTTCTTACTCTGTTAGTGTTGCTACTTTGTTACTGTTGTGACTTCGTCACTGCTATTACTCCCTCACTGTTGTTACTCCACCAGGCTATTACTTTGCCGAGGTAATTCGCCAGGTACATCCCCATCGACTTTTACGAATTTGATTAAATATTCCATTGAAAAGACATTTGGCATGCTAGCAAACGGTCAATTATTAAGTTTTGGGGGGTGTGACATAACCGAATAATGACATAATCAAATGACAATGATGATTTTCCAACGTCACCATTAGAACATGTGCTAATAGTACATCCCATGATTTGTACCAATATTTCGCATAATTATTAAAATGAATTGGGACTCGAAGTAAGTACAGTCCGACAGCTTAATGATTCCTTTCTAAATTTGCAAAATAATTACCATTACCATTCATCATTATTACCATAATCTATCATTTATTTTCCTCGTTTTTAGAAATAATTTCCATTTTTATTTCTTACCATTACCCCATTCCATTTCTTACCATGCTATCACCGCAAGAGATTAACTGCCAATACTCCCTCCCAACAGTCCGCGGCTATTACGAAGTGCTGCTATAGAGATTTTGCGGGATAGGAGGGGCTGTGAGACATGAACCTGAAAATACAGTGTTGGTCTATAGTAATGTAGTTGTATGGAAGGTTTTTATAGATGCAAGTTGGATGTCTATTTCGACGGTTTATAGGGGTTTGACGAGGCGATTACAGTGGAATTTACTGTAAATCTGGATGAAGAACATTACAAAGTGTGGGGCTTAGAAATTACTGTCACGGAGGATGTCATTTAAGCAGTTACTAAACTACCACAGCGAGGGTAGAAATGGTTTTCACGAAAAACTCCCCTGCCGAAATTTCCAGAGTTGTTTTTGCAAGTCGGAGAGAGAGCAGTTATGAAAGGCAGAGGATACGATTGGAATTCTCTGCCAAATCCATGGGGAGAGGTGGCATACTTTTTTATGAGGTATATAACCTACGAGGGGTGGTTTAACACCCTGTTCAAGTATCATTTTAAGCTCCTAACTCACCACCGATATTGGTAGGCATAGGTTCACTCTATGGACATGCCTTTATTTCTTTCATTAAATCTCCAGCTTATGTCACGGTCTGTCCAATGCTCATGGTAGGTATTGGTGGTTCTTACAAACCATGGTCTAGTTCATCTACTAGTAATGCATGCATTGGCCCAATTTTGTGTTCCTTGGGCACAATTTATCGAGCTGACATAGGAAGAAATGGAAGTTGTGATAGTTACGAGGGAGGAAGATGAGCCAGAAGAAATAGAGGAAGAAGAATCAATATCCCTTATTAGAACATCTGAGGAAGAGGAGCCAGAAGAAATGGAAGCAGAAGAATCAACATCTCCTGCTGGTTCAGAAGAATAAGTTGATGCAGAAGAGATTGAGGAAGAAGAACCATCATCTCCTGTTGGTTCAGCAGAGGAAGAAGAACCAGAGGAAAAGGAAGAGGAGGAGGCCACAATGGATGTTGCTACACCATAACCAACATCTCCTTCTGGCCCATTAGAGGAAGAAGAACTATAGGAAATTGAAGAAGAGGAAGCCACAATTGATGCTGCCACATAAGAACCAACATCTCTTGCTGGTCCATTAGAGGAAGAAGAACTAGAGGACATGGATGTAGAAAAGGCCACAATTGATGTTGTTACACAAGAACCAGCATCTACTGTTGGTCCATTGGAGAAAGAGGAAGAAAAAATAATGGAAGTGGAAGAGGCCGCAACCGATGCTGCTACACAAGAACCCGCATCGAATGTTGGCACACCAAAAATAAAAACAGTGGATATAGAAGGTGGTACAATCAATGATGTTACAAAAGAACCAGCCTCATTTTTAAGACCAATTGAATTAGGAATTTTGGAAACAGAGGATAGAGTCAATGTTGTCCCTCAAGAATCATCATCCACTATGGTGGAACAAAAAAAATTAACACTAGTTGAAGGCCTGACAAGTGATGTTGTTACAAAATATCCAGCACCACTTGCCCAAGAAAATTTGGATCTTGAAATAGGTAGTGGTGTTACACAAGAACCACCACTAATTGAATTGAGCCAGGAAATTATGAAAAGAATAAGTCTTGTATTCGACACTGTTCCGCAGGAACCAGTGTAGACTACGGGACAAAAAGCTGATGAAAAAGAAGGCTTGGTCCAAATAGAGAATACAGTTGGTAAAGAAAAAGAGCCTAAGGTTGTGGACATAACCAGAGCCGACATGGAGGAGGATTTCCCTCATTCTCCATTTCTTGCCACTCTACCGAGAGGTGCAAATAAGTTTCACTCTCCTCGGTGCCTTATAGAAAAAGTAATTGTTCCTCTGGTCGTAGAATTTGTCGGGACAAAGTTAGAAACAGTTGTTGGTACAACCATTTTTGAGCTCGTGCTTGTTGATTCACACTCAGAGTGGCTCGAAGAGTTCGACATGGAAACACAAGAACCCATGTTGATAGAAGGATAGAATATGGATGATACCACTCCATCTTTGGAAATTACCTAGTCTGAAGCCGATCTACAGGGGTCAAAATCAATGCCCGAACTTGTAAAAGAAAACCCTGTAGCTGAACAAGAATCGAGAATGGATTTCAAAGGCATCGCCCAAGTGACTGTAGAAATTCCTGAACTATAAAAAGAAAATGAAGAAACTGATCCCAAGGAGAAGGGATAATTTCGGGAGTACTCTGTGAAAAAGGAGCCATTCGACACCTTTGTTGACAACAACCCACCAGTCCCTAAACCAGTTGCGGTGCCAGTAGAAGAAGTTTTTGTTAAGAAATAATTTGTAGAGAAGTGGCTAGAAGGAGACTACCTCTCAAGGAGATGTATCAACTTCAGTTCAAGGAAACTATGCAGCTAAAAAGAAAAATTGGTTGGCTAACGAAGAAGGTATTGCGGCTAAAGAAGAAGGTGAGGAAATACAAAGTACAAGCTATGAAACCAAGGGTTGAAGTTGACACTATTGCTACACAGACCGAACCTATAAAGTACCTATTTGAAGCTCGAGAATTCCTCCTATATGCTAAAATCCAGAAATGGAAAGTTGTTGCTGCCAATCTTCAGCAAGGGACCATTACACTAAAAGAACACAAAGAGGAGATAAAGAGGTTCCACAAGCAAGTAGCCCAGACCATTACTGGGTACATAGATCAACTGGACAGAGTAAAGCAGAAGCATGAGAAAGAAAAGAAAAATATTGAGATCTTAGAGGAGAATGTGCTGATGCTAAAAGTTGATAAAGAGGAAATGTTTACCTTGACACAACAGGTAATGGCCTACCGACCTCCTGATCATATTTATGCATTGTTTCTCCATAAACAATTCCTTTTCTTTTTCTTGGAAAGTATTCACAAGTGAGATTAGTCATGAAATCGAAGATCCAATACAGTTTCTTTGCATCCTGAGGATTCACGATGTTGTGAATCAACATTTAATGTGTGAATTTTACATGCATGAATATTTCTTGAGTGATGACTAAACCTTCAATCCAGTCCCATTTGTGGGAGACATCCATTTGAGATCTTTTACCTCCTACATCATTAATCAGGTTAAGTGGGAAAAGGCTTTTGAGACATTTGAGGAGAACCAAGCTACAAGGCCACTTATGATAAGGACAGAGAATGGTCAGTCTATGAACATCTAAAATAATCATGCTACCTTTTTACATATTGAGGGTTGCAGGGAAAAAATGTTGGCCACACAAAAAATATGTATTGATCTTTGTACCAAACAGGTGGTTACTTTAAGATATGATGCATGTGACGACTGCCAAAGGAGTGGATGTTGTCATCGTCAGCCGTCAGAAACCGAGAGCCTTTTGGGGCACCTAATTTTTCATGATCATTAGAGAGATTGCCATGATACATTACATGAATCCACACTCGTAGGGTCCAATGGAGGGGACTGATGTTTCAATTCCCTATTGTTTGGATGCCAGCAGAACATTATACCCCGACATAGAACATGGCCAATGATTGGTGGAAGGTCATTTCAGTTTTAAAGGATTATGTATGCATTAATTTTTAAACTTAACAAAGAAAGTGTTGTATATGCCATAGCTCATGTCGATTTGGATTGTGTGAATCATACATGCTATCTTATTAAAAGTATTTCTTGTTTTGTTTTCACATTGTCTTTTTATTTCTATTTCATGTTTAATATTTACAATACATATATAATGTTTGGTATTTTATTTATACACATAACAATAAAACTAAAAAGTATTTTATTTATACATGTAACAATAAAACTAACAATATATATAATACTATATATATTACAAAAGTATGATGATATTGGCTTTAATGGAATACAAAAATTATAATACATAACACAAATTTGGATACTTATTTATCACATACATGTAATTTATTTAAACCTTAATATTTTAACATATTTCATGATTGTAGGATATGTGAGGACCATGTTGTGTTAAAACACATAAGCTTGAATATGTTTGAGAACATGATTAGATTTCCCTACAAAACCATTGAAAATGAAATATTTCTGGAGTATGTTGTCTGTTGCTAAATATTATGTTTCAAATGATAACAATGATTTTTCACTTTACACATTGCTAGGTAATTGTGGATTTGATAATGTGTTAATCTTACCTACTATGCTTTCCAACAACTATGGTAAATCTTTCCAACAACTATGCAAAGAATTGAAAAAAAAAATGGTGGGTAATAACTCTTGGTAGATTTGTTTATTTACCACAAGGGAAAATTTCCCTAGTAACTCTCGCACTAATTCCTATGACATTCCATCCATATAAATTACATGGTTATACTAGTTTAACATTCTCAGAATCATTACATTCATTTAATTATTTAATTATTTTCTCAAATAAATAATGAAATTTATTCTTATATATGCTTTCATTATTAACACTTGTCCTTACACTTGATATTTATGTGTTCATATTATTAATATTAGAGTTGTACTTCCATTATTGAAATCATAAAACAAATAGAAACTTATTTTCTCTCTCTTTACTAAACACAATCTCAATTTATGTTATGATAATGCTACCAACCACCTCTATCATTTACATTACATAATGTACCCTAAGGCTAATATGATAAGTTATATTAATTTCATCCTTATGATTAATTTTTATAGGAAGGTTTTCAATTAATAGGTGAATTAAATCATCAAGAACTTATAAATGTACAAATTGTTCTTTTGGAAATATATAATAATATCAATAAATTATAGAATCAGTCAAATTGGTTATAAATTTTAATGATCGGATTTATCTTATGAGAAAAAAAAAATTGTGTTAAATTGTGAGAGGATTCATTAGTGAACCATGGTTAGAATAAGTACAAGAAGGAGTGGAGAAACTAGAGGGCACAACGTGGTGCCACCACAATAGCCAACTCCTACCACCCCACCCAATGATGCGGAAAACATCACCACACGAGAACAAATACTAACCAAGGAAGTGTTAAAATTAATGAGATCATTCTAGCACATGTCTGAGGCATTAATAAACCATTTGGAATGGGATCATGGAGGAACAGTCATACAAAATGAAGCACCCCAAAACACTACAAGAAATGATGTACGCTGAGATTTGAAAATTTAAAATTTCTAGAGTTTTGGGTGTCCACAGATGGTCAATCTACAAAGGCATGGTTAGAAAACATGGCTATGTGCTTTACCCTAAGAGAGTACACCTAAAACATGAAGGCTAATATGGGCATATTCTAGTTAAAGGGAAACTCACTACTTTGGTGGAAGACATTATTACCCCAATTGGGGATGGATATCTCAGAAGTAACTTGGGAATTGTTTGAAGAAAAGTTTAGAGAACACTACCTATCAGAGGAATTTCTTGAGAGGAAATTAAATGAATTCAATGCATTAAATCAAGGGAGTCGCTTAGTACTGGAGCATGAGGCTCGTTTCATGGAATTACTCTGTTATGCCCCTCACTTAAACATAGAAAGGCTCAAGGTGAACAAATTTGTGTATGGACTAAATGGTAACAACCAGGCTAAGGTTAGGATCTTAATGCCTCACACCTTTCAAGAGGCAGTTCAGTGGGAGATTATCTTAGAGGAGGAGATAATGAATAGTGGACCTAGTAAGACCAGCAGGCTCGTAGGATCAGGAGTAACTAGTG
The DNA here is from genome assembly GCA_034641835.2 of Pinus albicaulis. Lineage (NCBI taxonomy): Eukaryota > Viridiplantae > Streptophyta > Pinopsida > Pinales > Pinaceae > Pinus > Pinus albicaulis. Next base: position 595,072,745 of record CM076569.1, on the reverse strand, counting down.
GAAATAGTATGGAATGTAGAAATTTTCAAAGGGGTACTAGACTCAATCATCAAAAGTGGTCAATAGGAAATCAAGGAACACCATATATGCATCCATCTCATCAGCTGCATAGGGTAACTTAGCAAACTCGTAAACAACAACATCGTCGTATTATGCGACAACACCAAGCCACACCACCTCAACATCGATCCCAATAGTTAGGCTATTTCCAAGAGAGTTACAGGCCAACTCCCAGTTTAGTCGGTAGTAGGAACCAAACTCCTAAGAGGGGGTGCTGGACCTATTTAGGTCCTCACTATGAGGGGTATTTCCCTCAAAAGATAGGTAATACCAACTCAACTTAGAAATAATCTATGGTGGGGGATCTGGGGAAGGCTCATCACATCCATTCAGCGGTGAAAAATCGTTAGGTCGAACACTAGTCCACTGTGTTGGAAACCTCAGTTAATATTGATGGTATGAGTTTTTTCATTTTAATAGATCCAGGAGCTACCGATTCTTTTATTTATTTAAATTCATTATCAAGGATTAAACATAAACTAGTTACACAACATGATTTTATACATGTAGAAATGACATGTGGTATGAAAATAAATGTAGGAAAGATGGTAAACAATCGTGAGATGGACCTTGGTGTACGTAAAACCCAAGTATCCTTATACTCTACGATCTTAGGATTTTATGATGTATTTATAGGAATGGATTGGTTGGAATGACATGAGGCACTCCTAGACTGCAAAGACAAGGTACTAGATTTCATAGATGATGATGGACATAGAAAAATATTGAGGGTAAAGAACTGAGGGTTATCACTAAGGTTCATCTCCTCCATGAAACTAATGAAATGTAAGCGAAAGGGATGTCAAATGTTCACGGTGTTAGCTCTAAATGATAAGGGTGATTCTGAAAACTTTGATAAACATCCAATTCTTGTTGAATTCAAGGATGTATTTCCTAAAGAATTACCTAGCCTACCCCCAAAAAGGGTAATTGATTTCACCATCGACCTTAAACTAGGCACTGAGACTATTGCAAAGGAAACCTATCGTATGTCAGCTCCAGAGCTCAAGGAATTAAAAGTACAATTAAAATGATTGTTGGACTTGGGGTTCATACGACCCAGCATATATCCATGGGGAGCTCCTGTAATTTTCACTAAGAAGAAGGATGGGTCTTCGCAACTGTGCATTGACTACCGCTAGTTGAACAAAGTTACGATAAAGAATCAATACCCTTTACCAAGGATAGATGAATTGTTTGATCAAATGAAGGTGGAAACTGTGTTTTCAAAAATAGATTTGAGGTCAGGATATCATCAGTTGAGAATCAAGGAAGAAGATATCCTAAAAACAACCTTTAAGAGAAGATTTGGGCATTATGAATTTGTAGTTTTACCCTTCGGACTGACAAATGCCCTGGGTGTTTTCATGAGTTTCATGAATAGAATATTTCGGGATTACTTAGATAATTTTGTACAATTATTTATAAATGACATTTTGATCTACTCAAAGACTCCATAAGAGCATGATGAACACTTGAGGATAATTCTTCAATGCCTTAGAGAAAACCAATTGTATTGAAAGTTGTTAAAGTGTTCCTTTTACCAATCAAAGATTCATTATCTTGGGCGCATTATCTCTGGGGATGGTATCGCTGTAGACTCGACAAAGGTCGAGGCCATCATGGAATGGCAAACACCAACCAATGTTCATGAAATACAAATTTTCATGGGCATGGCAGGATACTATCATAGATTTGTCGAAGGGTTTTTGAAGGTAGAAAACCCCATTACCAAACTCCAAAGAAAGAAAAAGCAATTCATTTGGACTGAAAATTATGAAGAATCATTCCAAAGGTTAAAGGTTCTATTAACGATGGCACCAATTTTGAAAGTGCCAGATATGGAACAAGATTTTTTGGTTTGCACCGATGCCTCTTAGCAAGGGTTGGGTTGTGTATTGATGCAAAAAGGAAGAGTAATAGCATATGCATCAAGAAAAATTATAACCCGCGAAGAGAACTATGTAACCCATGATCTAAAAATAACAACAATTGTTTATGCATTAAATATTTGGAGAGACTACCTTCTAGGAAGGAAGTTTGAACTTAGGACTGTCCATTTTGGGCTACAACACATATTCATTGAGGACCGCTTAAATGAAAGTCAGATACGGTGGTCTGACCTAATCATTGAATATTATTTTGATATTACTTATATAAAAGGAATGATAAATAGGGTGGAAGATGCTTTAAGTAGGAGGCATCAGATATTTTCAGTGATTCCCTTGAAGACAAATTTAAGGGAGAAGTTGCTTGACTTTCAATCTAAGGACACCTGGTATGAGGAGGTTAGCAAGAGTATGAGGGAGGACGAAATGAGGATCCCAAAATATGAAGAATACTCCCTTGATAGTGATGGAATTATACGATTTTGGGGAAGGATATATGTGCCACTGAATGAAGATATACGCCAGTGGATCTTGAATGAAGCACATCACCCAATATACATGGCACACCCTGGTGTTAAGAAGATGAGTGAATACCTAAAACCACTCTTTTTTGAAAAGGAATGAAGAAGGACATTGTAAAATTTGTAGCAATATAATTAGAGCGTCAGTGAGTAAAAGCTAAACAAAGATGTCCAACAGGGTTATTGCAACCCCATGAGATACTAGAATCTAAATGGAATTTATATTAATGGACTTCATTGTGGGACTACCAATGACCTCAAGACGACATGATTCCATATTTTTAGTGGTGGACACATTGAATAAGAGTGCCCGTTTTATACCAATTAAGACTACATATATGGCGCTAGAGATAGTGAGAGTTTTTATTGATGAGATTGTGAGATTACATGGAGTTCCTAGGAAGATCATATCAGATAGGGGTGAAGTTTTTCTAGGATGGTTTTGGATCAATTTCCAAGAAGCATTGGGAACCCAATTGAACTTCAGCACTGCATACCATCCTGAGATAGATGGTATGATATAGAGGACTAATCAAATCCTCGAAGACATGCGATAGATGTATTTGATGGACCAACAAAAGAGATCAGAGGAGTTTTTACCCCTGCTGGAATTTTCTTACAATAAAAATTATAAAAATTCCATCAAGATGGCACCATTTGGATTCTTGTATGGAAGATCGTGCAGAAAACCTCTCAGTTGGGACCGACTAGAAGACCGAGTATTAATAGAACCAGAAGTGGTGCAAGAGATGTAAGAACAAATGACTATTATAAAGGGGAGGCTAAAAGAAGCACAATATCGACAAAAGAGTTAAGCTGACACTCATCGAATAGACCGAAATTATGAAGTGGTAGATAGGGTGTTCCTGAGAGTAAGGCCCCAAAAGAGCTCTATAAGATTTCGAAAGGGAGAAACATTTTCTCCATGATTTCTCGGACCTTTTGAAATCTTAGAAAGAAAAGGGTAAGTAGCATATAGGCTTGCCTTACCTCCATCCCTAATGCGTATTCATCATGTGTTTCATGTTTATGTTTTGTGACATTATATTTAAGATCCTTCACATTTTATTGACTTAAGCCACTTGCAAGTTTCAGACGAGGGTATGGTGATGGTCAAATCAGCTCGCATACTGGACAAGCAAACTTTGTAGCTTAGACGATGATTATTGGACCAGGTTAAGGTCCAGTGGGACAATTATAGTCCTAGTTCAGCCACTTGGGAGGATGCTGAGGAGATGCGTCACCAATTTCATTATCTATTCCAAGGACTTCGAGGCGAAGTCTATTATTAAGAGGGGGTATATGTAGTGCCCTACTCTAGTTGAATGGCAATGATATGAATTTCAACATTATTTAGCCCTAAGGAACAAACTTTATTCTTTAAGGACCTCAGGTTAAGGATTCAGACACATGACTCTATTATTATTGGATTTGATGGTTATGTATGTTCTTTGTTGATACTATGATGATGAAAACATTAATGATTATGTATGTTCTCTATTGATATGATTGTAGCATTAATGGATATGCATGTTATCTATTGATATCATGATGATGATATATGGATAGATATGTTTTCTATTGATGTTACAATGATGATGGCTTTGATGAATATGTTAGTTTCCCATTGATGTTATGATTATGATAACCATGATGGATGTGTCCCCTATGTTAGCTACTTACATTAGTTCTGATTCAAAATGAACACTTATGTGAATGAATAGGTCACATTGATGTTGCTATAATGATAATGACTAACACTGAGAAAATGTGTTATTGATAATTATTGAGTGTGACAGGAAACCACTAGAGGCACTCACATATGATGAGTTGAGGACATCTTGTTTGATAGAAATTAATATTTTGTCTTTAAAATTATAAGTCTAGCTTGAACTTGCTATATGTTAGTTGCTTGGCCGAATGACTCATATATGGGTGATGGGGTTGTACAATTGGATGGAATAACATGGGAGGGGTGGGAAAGTATCCCTGATCTCATCCGCTATCACTCTCACCGTGACTTAGGCTGGAAATGTCAAAACACCTTCTCCTTGAAGATCATGATATCATGGGGGAAGGTCCCAAATTTGGGTCACTCATGAGGATTTTCTAGGGGGAACACATCAAGGCGGATTCCTTGATCCCCAACACCATTAGTATCCTATAGCAGGCAACATACGAGATGATAAAAGTCTCTGTCATTGCACCTATACTGTTAGTTCCCATATTACTAGTGTAATCCCTTATTGTTATTAGTGTAGCCCCCTTATTGTTATTGTTGTGCCCTTGTAACCCCCATATTTTTATTATTTTTCCTTTACATTATTATTGTTAAGTCGGCTAGGATTATATTGTGACCCCATGGACCCCTATATATAGAAGGTTTTTTTGTCATTTTTATCATCGAAGAATTTTTCATTTATGTAATGTATTGGAGGTTGCCCCTCGAAGTGGCTGATTTCTAAGGCGTTGATCTCTCTTTTCTTCTCTTTTTGGAGTGGTTTCATAGCATTTGGTATCACAAATTTGTATTCTAGGGTTTCGCTACTCCAAAGAGGTCATCATGGAATTTGCGCTAACACTTTTTTTCTATGAAGATTCAGAAGAAGAAATTTGTACAGAGCAAAGCCAGAATCCTAGGGAACATCGTGGGAAAAATTTAGATCTTGGTTCGCGATATTTTCAAAGATATGATCTGGGGAAGTTAAAGATTTTTGTAGGCTCCTGAATTTAGCCGAAATAGGCTATTGTGGACCTTTCGCAATAAATTTGTTTCTATGAGGGTTCAGAAGCTGAAAGTTTCATAGAGCGAAGCTGAAACCCTGATGAACATCATGGAAAAATTTCAGAGTTTTATTCGCAAAATTTTCATAGATATGATATGTTGAAGTTACTGTTGTTTCAGGATTCTGAATTTTATCTCAAAGAGCTAACCCTGGGAAAATTGTCATAACTCTCACTCTGAGCATCAGATTGGAATTCTATAAAAAGTGTCCACAAGTACACAGACTTTAGTTTCCTTTGTATCAATTTTAGAGCCGAAGGAGGAAATAGTGACATGTGGCATGCGGTACAAGTTTACTCTACTGAACCAATCCATAATAGGTCATTGTGGGATATTAGGCATAACTTTTCCTTGAAGAATCCAAATCAAGTGAGACCTATGGAAATTGAAAGAAGCTCCAGAGGGCTACTATAGGGCCAAATTTTAGATATTGAAGATCCGAAATCACATGGATAATTTAGTTTCAATATCGAGCTCCTCAAAATCATAAAAAGGTGTGTATTTTTTTTCGAATTTCATAAGTCTTGTGTGAAAAATAAGTTTGAGTTGATTCCAATGGCATATTGTAGAATAGATATCAGTATTCGGCTATAAAATGCCCCCTAGAAAGAATTCAACACCCATTAAGCCTTTAGAAGGCTCTACTATAACTCATGAAGATGAAGAATTGCAACATGACATATCAAAATTATAAGAGAAATTGCACAAAATTCCGCTCTCATAAAGAGAAACAAAAAATGAAATGGAAGTTTTGAAGAAAGGCGTGGAAGCTAAGATGGATGGTTTGAAGAAAGTAGTGGAAGCTAATATGGATGGAATGGAAGCTGGAATGGAAGCTAAGATTGATGACATCAAAGGAAACATGGAAAACATGAAATATGACATGGAAAACATGAAGAATGATCTAAATGCACACATGGAAGGTTTTACAAAGTTGATACAAGAAATGTTTCCTAATGCCGAAAATATAGTAGAGGAAACTCATGATGAGAACAAAATAAATGTTAATCATGATTTCATAAACTCTAATGTTGGATGGAAGAACCATCATATTCCAAAGATGGATATGATGAAGTTTGATGGAAATTATCCCGTAACATGGATACTATAGATGGAGCAATATTTTGATCTCAATAATGTGCAAAACACAAAAAGGTACACATTGCAACTTTAAATTTAGAACAAAATACATTTGTATGGTCTCGATGGCTTTTCTCTTGTAAAAAAATTGTCACTTGGTCAATTTTTATGGAGGAAATGATAGCACATTATGAGGATACAAAGACCAACACCTTGTTTAGCCAATTGATAAATCTCAAACAAAAGGGTTTAGTGGTGGAGCAAATTGAGGACTTCCAAAATTGAATATAAGAGTAACTGATATTCCAGAAGAACACAAGATTTATGTCTTCATAGGGAATTTAAAGGATAAAATCCAACATGAGTTTCGCATTTGGGAACCTAATTCATTGGAGAAGGCATTTAGGTTGGCAGGAAAATTTGAATGTAAAATTAGGGCAACAAGGAAGGCTACCACTCACATCTATAAAAATGAAAGTGTTGCTACTCCTAGACTTCCATAACCTACAAGGGTCACACCACAACAATTGGAAGAAAAAATAACAAAAGGGATTTGCTATAGTTGTGATAGAAAATACACTAAAGGTCTTAAGTGTGCCGAGAAGAAATTATTTTACATAGATTGTGAAGAGGAGGAAGAAAATGAACAAGAAACTTCAAAATAAGAGGATATACACGAGGAACCAACCCTAGAAGAAGAAGAAATGAGTTTGACCATGTCGTGTAATGCATTGGCAGGAATTACCACTCCTCAAACTCTCAAGATAGAAGGACATATCAAGAAGAAAAAGGTAATATTGTTGATTGATTCGGGTAGTACCCATAATTTTATTCATTGTAAGGTAGCCAAGGTATTGAATTGTTTCCTATACCGAGCACCAGAATGTCAAGTGATGGTTGCAAATGGAGGAAATATAAATTTCTCTAGAAAATGCCATAATATCAAGCTAACCATGGGGGAATATGTATTGAATAGTCCAATTATTTCCATTCCAATGGGAGGTGCTGATGTTGTACTAGGAGTACAATGGTTACAATCTTTGGGGACGGTGGCTTTTAATTTTCAAGAAATTTTCTTGAAATATTTTTTAGAAGGAAAGGAACTTGAATTATGGGGTATCGTAGGGAATAAGGGAAAGATAATAAGCTCTAATGTCATGAAAAATATTTTGAAGAAAGAACAATGAGGCGTAATTCCACAATTATGCTCATTAGAAGTTCCAACATCAAAATTGTCTATTTCTCTAGACCTCCAAAAATTCTTGGACAATCATTGCAAGGTGTTTGATACTCCCAAAGGACTCCCACCTATTCGTGATCATGATCATGAAATTCATTTAATTCCAGAAAATTTTCCTCCAAACATCAGGAATTATGGATATCCTTATGTCCAAAAGAGAGAAATTGAACATATGAGTTCAAAAATGTCAGAAGCCGGTATAATTCAACCTAGTCAAAGTTATTTCTCTACTCTAGTAATATTGGTGCACAAGAAGGATGGATCATGGAGCATGTGTCTATATTATAGGGAGCTCAGTAAGCTCACTATTAAAGATAAATTTCCCGTTCCTGTGATTGATGAATTATTTGATGAATTACATGGCGCTATTTATTTTACCAAGTTGGATCTTCCAAAAACAAAATTTCAAACTCATGAGGGTCATTATGAATTTTTGGTCATGCCTTTTGGCCTTACCATTGCACCTTCTACATTTCAAGGGTTGATGAATTCCATTCTCAAACCCTTCCTTAGAAAATTGTGCTAGTATTTTTTTATGACATACTAATCTACAACAGATCTTGCAAGGATCATGTTCAACATGTTGACAGGGTGCTCAAACTATTGGAGGAGAAAAAATTATATGCAAAAATATCCAAATGTTTCTTTGGAGTACAAGAGGTGGAATATCTAGGTCATATTGTATCTCATGAGGGTGTTAAGGTAGACCCTAACAAAATTAAATCTATTAAGGAATGGAAAGTCACCACAACCATAAAGTAGTTGCGATGATTTCTCGAGTTAATAGGGTATTATCACAAGTTTGTTAAGAATTATGGAGAATAGCAACACCTCTAACAACATTATTGAAGAAAGATGCATTTTCATGGACTCCTGAAGAAATTAAGGCCTTTGAACATCTTAAATAGGAAATGTTCCTAGCAACAGTCTTAGCTACGCTATACTTCACAAAAACCTTTATTGTGGAATGTGATGCCTCAAAAAATGGAATTGGTGTTGTGTTAATGCAAAAAGGAAGACCCATTGCTTTTGAAAGTCATCCAATCAAAGGAAAGTATTTACAGGAATCTATTTATGAGAAGGAAATGTTGGCAATAATACATGCACTAAAGAAATGATGACCTTACCTAATGGGAAGGCACTTCAAGGTAAAAACTGATCATGATTGTCTTAAAAAAAAATTGGAACAAAAGATATCTTCAGAAGAGTAGCAAAAATGGGTCACAAAGATGTTGGGTTATGACTTTGAAATCATCTACAAAAAAGGGAAGCTAAATGTTGTTGCAAATGCACTCTCAAGAAAGGATGAAGGGGTGGAAGCATTTCTTTATGCAATTTCTATTATCCAACCAGATTGAATAACTAAAACAAGGGATGAATGGAAGAAGGAAGAAGAAGTTTGGACACTCATTAAAAATTTGAAGCAAGATCCTAGTACACCTGATACATTTAGTTGGGAAAACGATTCCTTATGGTACAAAGATCGCTTATATCTTTGCAATAATTCCCAAATAAAACAAAATATTATTTTGGAATTGCACACTTCTCCTTTAGGAGGACACAGGATTTTTAAAAACTTACCACAGGGTCAAGAAATTTTTTTTTTAGATGGCCTTAAATCTGATATTCAAAAGTTTGTGGCGGAATGTTTGGTTTTCCAGCAAAATAAAGTCGAGACAATTAAGACCTCAAGTCTTCTACAACCTTTATCCATTCCAAGTCAAAATTGGGAGGATATTTCAATGGATTTTATCACAGTTTGACCTAAATCCAAAGGAAAGAGTGTCATCATGGTTGTAGTTGACAGTCTTACCAAGTATGCACACTTTTGTGCATTATCTCATCCATTTAAAGCAAGTATAGTTGCTAATGCATTTATGGAAACAATACAAAAGCTAGATGGAAACCCAAAGATTATGGTAAGCGACAGAGATCCCATTTTTACTCAAAATTTTTGGATGGAATTATTTTCTTGTTTGGGTACTCAACTAGCTCATAGCTCATCTTATCATCCTCAATCTGATGGTTAAACTGAGATAGTGAAAAAATGTTTGGAAGGATATATTCGTTGTTTTGTATCTGATAAATAAACATAATGGGTCAAGTGCTTACCTCTGGCGGAATGGTGGAAAAACACTTCCTTCCATACTGCAGCAAAAATGACCCCATTTATGGCACTTTATGGATATCATCCACTATCCATCACATAATCTTTAAGAAAAAATTCTAAGGTGCAAGTAGTGGAAGATCACATCGAGCATCAACAACAAGTTCTCCAACTCTTAAAGGATAACCTCAATTTGGCACAAAATCGAATGAAACAACAGGAATATGAACATTGCAGTGAGAGAAGTTTTGATGTAGGAGACTGGGTATTTTTACGGCTAAAAGCATACAAACAAATTTCCCTCAAGAAAGCTATGAAGGATAATAAATTATCACCAAAATACTACGGTCCTTACAAGGTGTTGCAAAAGATTGGTACTATAGCATACAAATTGGAGCTTCCTTCTTCTTCGCGAGTGCATCCAGTTTTCCATGTTTTATGCTTAAATAAAGTTATAGGTGACAAACTTCCAGTTCAAACAATATTGCCAGAACTTGACAAGGAAGGAAAAATCATATTCGAACCTGAAACAGTCACGAAAACAAGAACTCGACAACTACGAATCGATCAATTTTAGAGTATCTCATCAAGTGGAAGAACTTACCCACTGAAGATTCTAAATGGGAGGATGATAATTTTATACAGAAGCATCCAGAGCTACTCAAGCGTTGAGGACAACACTTTTTTTAAGGAGAGGGGCATTTTAGGTCCCCATATTACTAGTGTATTCCCTTATTGTTATTAGTGTAGCCCCCTTATTGCTATTGTTTTGCCCCTGTAACCCCCATATTGTTATTATTTTTCCCTTAAGTTATTATTATTAGGTCGGCTAGGATTATATTGTGACCTTATGGATCCCTATATATAGAAGGAGGTTTTTTCATTTGTATCATCGAAGAATTTTTCATTTATGTAATGTATTGGAGGTTGCCCCCTCGAAGTGGTTGATTTCTATGGCATTGATCTCTATTTTCTTCTATTTTTGGAGTTGGTTTCATCACATATATTTTCCCCCATAGCCATTATATTCTTGAAGGGCATGTTGCATGGCACCCTTGGAACTTCAAATGGAAGTTCTTGAAGGGCATGACCAACTTGACACCCTTGACATCATTAAAGAAACTAATAAATATAATCAATATAGGAAAATCCTACTAATTCATATCAAGTGATATATGATGTTATAACCAAGGAAATTAAATCAAGAATAATACTTAGGGTAAGGGAAGAATAGGAAGAAATAAAATATTTACCCTGAGAACTCTACCTCTTTCCATGTTGAAAAAAATAATATATATATATATATATATATTAAGTGGATAATGTACAAAAGTAACTTGATTAGGAAAAAGGGCGAAAGAGGGACATAGAGTTAAGTATAAAGATTAATCATAAAATAGTTAAAAGCTTCATTAAGAGAAGAGGGTGGTGAATTAAAATAAGATTAATAAATTAAAATTGGAGAAATTTAGAGAACCCACATGTGGCAAGAGCCAACATAATAATATTCATATAAGAGGAAAATTAAGTTAAATTAGGAGGTAGTTAGGGGACCAAATATGAGACTTATCAGTTAAATTCATTAGTAAACACAAATTAAGGAGTAGGAAAGCGGGAATCAAGAGACAACTAGGAGAAGAAATATGAAGTCCTGTTGGGGTGAGGAAAATACTATTTTAAATTAATAATAAAGTAAATTATTTTTGGAGAGTCTTGATGAGAGGGTGACACATGGGTGGGTGAATAATAAAATTTCAGATTAATAAAAAATTATTATTTATGCATGAAATTCCAAGTGTCACCTATGAATCCTTCTATAAAGGAATTGGAAATCTAAGGGAAAGGGACTTTTTTCTTACCTTATTGTTAGATGGAGTAGATTATGTTTTTGTTAATGGTTATGAGCTATAGTTGAGTTTGGTGAGGTAGAGGACTTTAGAGAGTGGACACTTGAGCCAAAGAGTGCTCACCTCAATCAGCTAGTGCATTCCTTCATTGTACCACCCCATTGCAACTCGAGGGTTCACGGGGAAGGAGAGTACCCAAGGAGTAGGCTGGGACATCAACTGGTAGTTCATTATATTTAGATTAAGCATGGAAACATCCACGCTTGGAGGTAGACGACAACAAAGGAATTCAAGCAACAATAATTCAAATTTGAATCTCATATTTGGGTGAACGGTACCTGTGTTATTTATAATTTTTTTTATATGACTTCATTGTGCCTATAATTAAAATGTAAAATAGATGTATGTGTTATGAAGTTAAATTTATGGATGTTTAATATAAGTGATTTAATTTTTCTGAGTTTCCATGTTTGTATGCTTATGGTTTAATTCCTAGTTTACTATATTATCTTTAAAAAAAAATAAAGCCTAGTGTTCATCATGGTAAAGTATAGGGTTGGTCCCTACAATTCTTCTTATATATGGATATAAGCAGTCGGGGACAAAGATGGAAGATAAATATGACCTCACTTAGCTTCATTCCAACCACAGTTGTTCCAACCTAGACCTACGAAAGTGACGAGTTGCATGAGGACATGCAGAAATACTAGTTGGGGGTTGATGTTGGAAGCCAAATATGTACATATTTTCCTTCCATTTATACCCACTTTCTTTACCCATTTGTATCATTAATATTCAAGTCATGTTCCAAAGTGCACAGGTAAACCCCTTTATATGTCTTCTTGGAATATTTAGTTGATGAAGTAAAGTCACGAGGAATGTTACCTTATGCGATTTACTAATTTCACCATTTTCGCAGATTTCATGGTCGAATGACCATATCTGCAATTCCTGGGAAAACTCTGAGTTGAAAGCACTATTTCGGTAGCACTGCAATAGCACAATGACTCTAGATCCTCTCTCCCTTCCTTCTTTAGCATTTAGTTTGTCTATTACAATGTTGTATATTTGTAGGCATTAGTTGCCAGGATTTCAGGAACAATCATTGTATACATTTGTATAAGAAAGGCTTTGAAGCTGTGAGTCGGGGGTCGGCAATGTAAGGAATTGAGTTGTGTAACAGAACATTATTTATCAAGTTAATGCAAGTTATTTTCCTATTACTTCTACAAGTTTGTGAGTATATCGCAGCCCCTGTTTAGAGAGTTTTTCCCACTCTCCAATCAGGTTCTGCGTATTCCCTGTGTGTTGTTATTTCTATTCCTTGTTTTGTATAATTTGTAATTGCTGTGATAATAGATGTATTTGCTGATACTCTTATTGCTATGAATGCATTGTAATATTTATGATTTATTACTGTGATTTCTTTATTTTCTGTTACAATGATTGTTGCTTTGTTTAATTATTGAATCCATGATTGATATAAGAATTGTGCTATTGTATCTGCATATACTAAAGCTTAAAACTATAAGTATAAGTATTCCCCCTTGCTGAAGGAGAAGAGCGAGCTGGCGAAAACACATAGATAGAGTTCTAACCCTCACTGCTAACGGGAATGGATAGATGTTGGTTCCACTTCTTCAAGTGCAATTAGCTTAATGGTAGAGCAACTGTCTTTAGTATATACATGTTCAATTCCTGTATGGTGCTTAGTAGTCTAACTGAAGGGGTGGCTTGACTCTTCAGTACTCTTCCTCTTATTTCCAGGTCTGGACTGCCTAAGAGTAAGCACCCGTTGCATATCGAGTTAAATATATTCCAATGGGCCATGTCTTATGCCTTCCATAACAAGCACACCCAGATTAATGAATTTATGTGGGAAAGGGTTTGAATATTTATTCACACTTGGACACCAACAACATACATGATATATGTTTGTTAATTAGTGCAATCATATGTAGTCAAACATGGTATTAACTTGATGATTATGTTATATGTTGTTGATTCTCATATTACATGTTGAATTATTATCGTTATATGTTAATTAACTTAATGATTAGGTTTATGGCATTAATATCTCGTTGTTATATGTATCATGCTAAAGCGGATTGGCCTATGCAGATGGTTAGAGTTATGGCATTTAGTTATGAGTCGACTTACTTGCGATATTGTGTTGTACTAATCTAGACTGAGTGTGCATATGTGATTGTTATGCATGAGTACTAATTGTTTATGAGCTTATGATGTGAACATGTTAGCTAGATACTATTATGAATATCATGATCTTATTTGTGTTTGAGTTGATGTGTTGTGAAGTCATATCATGTTAATCTAGATTGATTTTTTAGAAAATATACTCTCCCCTAAGATACATTAAGGTATGAGTTTTCTTATGCCGTATACTTGGTGCTTGAATGTTTGATTATGTCTTCTATTTGGTGTTTGAGTGATTTGGTGTCTATTACATCATCTATTTTATTTATTTAACATGTTATGTTTGTAATTTGTTTGATTAATTTCATGATATGAGTATATGTCTCTGTAAGATTGCATGAAGGAATAATATTTCTTTAAGATAGTTTTGCTAACAAATACATTCTGAGATATCTGGTATATACTTGAGTGTGATTAGGTGATAGTTATAGCATTATGTATTATGAAAAATGTGAGTTGATCGTTGATTAATACATGGTTGTTAGTCTTGGTAAAAATTTATTTAGAATTGATATATATGTTGTATTGATTTTTGGTACATATGGATGACATGTGTGTTCAGTTTCAGGTCAATGTGTTGGGCACAACAAGGTAAGATAACTCATATATTTCTATATTTATTTATGCACTAAGAATTATTTGTTTATGGTAGTGTGATGTAGGGGATTGCATGGCAAGAGACTGCCATGGAGTCTTGAAGAAGGATCAGGTTGAGCTTTCCCTTGGAAGTATCGAGAACCCATGGGGGATAGAGTCATGGTGTTTTTTTTATAAAATTGTTCTTTCGATATTTTATGATTTGCTTGCACTTGATTTGTAGTTTTTTTTATGTCTAGTGCAAGGCTTTGCCACTTTGTTGTGGTGTCATATTGCTTTCGGTTATCATGGTCTTCTTCTTATTTGTTTCTTGTCTTTCCTTTTATGTTTTGAGTCTTGGGAATTGGATTGGTAAAGAGGAAGTTGATGGAGATCAAGGAGAGTTGTGTGGTACCCAACAGGTAATGAAAGACTCGGATGAAGCTCGGTGCATGTATAAGGGCAGCTAAATATAGGAATATGACAACCAGTTGGATTGTTTGGGTCCATTGAGGTAAATGGATGGTGGAATAATAGTCACAAGAAAGGTAACAAAAAAGGTAAAGTGAATGGATTTGAGCTGTTAGATGCCTTGGTTATGTTGGGAACTTTGGTTCTCAATGTTGTGCATACTTGCAAGAATAAATTAGGTTATCTTAACCCATACCTTATGATATATATTAATTATGTCATGATCATAATTATGATAATGTCTATATAGCTATACATCTGATGAGATCATGATTGTTTTATGTTGATGTTTATATATGTATACATGTATGTATGTATGTATGTATGTTGTGTCTGACATGGTTGTCATGGATCATGATTTTTTAATGCTAATGTTCATATGTATATATGTGTGGATGTATGTCCTTGTATGATAGGAACATGATTGTTTTATGTTAATGATTATATATATGTATGTATCTATGTATTTGTGTCATTGTATGACATGGTTTCCAAGGATCATTCTTGTGGAGGAATGATTGCTTATGCAAGTGAATGGCATGAAGAGCTTCTTGGCCTTATGAGGAATCAAGTGGGAAGAGTAACTTTGGCAGACATATAAGGTTAGTATCATGTGGAAAATAATTGATCTTATATGCTTGTACTATGCCTATGTTTATGTTATGGACAAGTAATGTTGAGGGGTACAACAACAAAGTGAAAGTAGTGTGATCTGTGACATGATAGGATAAGCATGGATAATGGAAAGACACTAGAAGCAAGGTTTCTTGTGGGGTCGATGTGTGGTCTATGGATGTGCAGTACTACTATTGTGTATATGTTTCTCATGTTGTATATTCATTGATTGTACCTATGGTGATTTTTACATGTAACATATGTAGTATTGTGGACATCTGATGTTGTATGTCTGTTGTATATATGGTGGTGTGTGTATATTGCATATGCAATGCCTGGTGTATATGGTGCTCTATACATGTTTGATATGCGGTGTTGTGTACATATTGTATTGTGCACGTGTTGCATAAGCGGTGTTGTGTGCATATGGTGTTGTGCACATGTTGGATATGCAATGTTGTGTATGTATAGTGTTACGTACATGCCGTATATGAAATGTTATGTACATATGGTTTTGTGTGTGTGTTGTACATATGGTGTTGTGTGCACATGGTGTTCTGTACATGTTGTACATGTGGTGCTATGTGCAAGTGGTGTCGTGTACATGTTGTGCATGTGGAATTGTGTACATGTGGTGTTGTGTACATGTGTTATTGTGTACACATTGTATAGGTGGTGCAGTGCACATTTGACATTGTGTACACATTGTGTAGGTGGTTTTGTGCGCATGTGATAATGTGCTCACATTGTTTAAGTAGTGTTGTGTACAAGTGGTACTCTGTACATGTTGGGCATATGGTACTGGTATACATGTGGTATTGTTTGCATGTCATAGATGATGTGTTGCGGGCATGTGGTACTATGTATGTGCATGGTGTAGTTGTGATATCGTGACATGTGTATTCATTGGGTTGTACTATATATATGTATATGTATTGTGTTTTTTGGTACCCCAGATGTATGTTTTTGTATTATGTTGTGTTGTACACTGGATGTAGGTGTATGTATTATGTTTTTTTGTACACTAGATGTAGGTGTATGTATTGTGTGGTGTTGTACGCCTTGTGTGGATGTATGTTGTATGATGTACATTGTGTGTATGTGTACGTGATTGGATAAAAGCAAAGGCATTTGGTGATTTCCAGGTGTGGCAATCGATCCCATATTGGTACAAAAGAAAAAATACATAAGTAAGGACCGATGAAGGATAAGTATTAGTATTTTATTTTAGTTTTATTACACATGTGATTTACGATTCTGACTTATGATGGTTAAATGTGATTTATGAGTTTGGTTTATGGTGATTTAATGTGATTCATGATTTTAATTTATGACGGTTGTGTTTGGAGCTAACCATATGTGATATGTTTATACATGGTGATTTGATCAAACAACTAGTTTGATTTGTGTGACGAGAAGCAAACAAAAGGGCAAGTATACCTTATTGACGGGCTACTAATGAGGTACAATTTGAAGTTATTTTAATTTATTTTGAGTCTAATGGGAATTATGTGTTTAGTAGAGGAAGCAAGGAAATTCTTGGTTGGGTGGTTGAAACTGATTGCAGGCATTAGCAGCAACAACAAAAGGAATTGAAACATACAACAATATGTTGGTAAAGTGCTTCAAAAACAGGGTCATTTTGGGGCACTGGTACCCAATAGGGTCCATTGATTTCCATGAGCATGTTATGATCGTCATGATGCTTTTGAGGTAGGTATATGCCTTTGCTTTTGTATCTTACGATGTGAGGAAGCCTTGCTAAGGGATGGATCGCCCGCGATAGGGGATGGTGGGAACTTGGAAGGTGAGTGACTACACGGAAGGGGATAAACGGATTTCCTGAGGGAATGTTTATCAGAGAAAGGAAGGTCGGGGATGAATTTTTTTTTTGTCATTATCATTTCCAGATGGAATCAGATGCAGTTTGGGAGTGTGCCCTGGAACAATGAGTCGATAAATGTTCAATGAGAGGTTAAGTGGCATAGGATTGTAGCACTATACATTGGATGCAGACTTTGACTTTGGTAGTGGATTCTGGACTTCCTGGGAAGGAAGTGAATCCTGGTACTAATTTGAGGGTGGAGGTGTGAGCATGTGGATTTACTTGTTGCTGATACGGCCATTTTATCCTTTTATTTGTTGGTTGATTAGCTGATAAAATGTGTATTTGTGTATATTATTGTAAATATCATAATGAGTTGTGTTGTAAAGCTGCAATATGTGGTATGTTGTCATATTTTCAGTAGGTTGATCATTTTAAATACTACAACGAGCTGTGTTATAAATCTCCATAGGAATTATGTTTTATTTTCAGTGGTTTTCTAGTTTGTAGGTGTCATTGAACACTGAGGACGGTGTTCTCCCAAGGGGGAGGATTCTGTAATATCCCTGGTAAAATCCGAGTAAAAAATATATAGGACCATAGTTCATGGGACATGTATTCGAAGCTGAATGGTGGGAAAAACATCCTAGTGGGTGTTCATTTGGTTTAATATGGATAAGGAAATTGGTGAGGTAAAAGGCAAAGGCTTTGGAAAGGAAAAATGACATATTTGGCACATTTATTTATGAAATTAATGGACATAAGGAGAAAAGGGAGATGAAAGGTCACATATTGCATGTGAGGAGGAAATTGAAGGAAAATAATGGAAAATGAAGAAAATAGAGGCCTCATTAATAACAAGGCTTATAAGGATCAGTTGGAAATATTTTGTTGGTTCAAACTTTTGTCAGTTCATTTTTGAAGCTCTCCCATTATTCTCTCTCTCTCTCTCACCATTGGACACATAGTTTTCTTGGAGCACTTTGGAAATGGAGCAAGAAAGGAAAAGAAAGCAAGGAAGAGTAGGATCAAGCAGCTACAACAGGATTCTTTGCAGGTATTGATTTGCATATGTTATTTCTTTACTAGATATGGCATGCATGGTATTGCATGTGGTTCTTTTATGTCTTGGCATGGTTTTTTCCAGGTGCGACAGTGTTTTAAGTCTAGCCTTTCCATTTCCGGATAGCCATGGTGTTGTGAAGTTCTCATTTTTTTTGTTAGCTAGATTATCGGATGGATTCAAAGTTGAATGGGGTGGATCTATGAATTGATATAACACATGGCCTAGTTATCCCTGAACCGTAATGTGGGTTGCGGTAAAGCAGGATGGTGTGTTGCCTTGGTAGGCCTAGGAATCATTGACTGGTGAATGGTAGGATATATGGTAAATCCTAGAGGTGTTTGCTCTCCATCGGGCCTAGGAATCCTGGGTTTGGGATATATGGTAAAGCTTGGAGAGTATGTCTTGGTTTAGGGCCTAGTGACCCCTGATTCATATTGTGGGTTGTGGTAAATGTTGAGAGACTATGAGACATGAAAATTCCTCATGGTTTGGGTGGAGAGAATCTAATGATATACATGCTTGTAATGGTCTACTGATCAGGTGTATATTATGGTAAATCTAGATATGAAATGTTTATTGTATTGGTATAGTGATCCTAGATGGATCACGATAAAGCCTGATTTCTATTAATGAGGGTGAGGTGGTTTAGCCTCAAGATTCTCTAGTTGGTTCTTTCGATTATGATTCTCACGTTCATGCTTGGAATATGGCATGAAGGTGATTGGCTGAAGAGAGATTTGGATGAGCCAATATATGGTCGGGTGGAACGTGGAATTCCCATCTCCAGTTTGTTTTTACATTCAATAATGAAGAGCTTATTCCTTTGGTATTTGGTATGCAAATGTACTAGTTTCTATGTGAATTCTATTTTTGTTGTATCCATTGTATTTATGTGGTTATTGTGTTGGTTATAATCATTTATTTGATTAGTGATGATGTATGGATCCATCCATGTTTTTACTTGTAAATGAATGCACAATGTATCTATGGTAAAATAGATTGTATTGTAGCTAATGATGTAAGGAAGAAATTCTTCTTAGCGATTCTCAGATAAGTATGAGACCCCTATGCTTAAATAGTTTGTTTACAACTGTAGATTCAATGTTTGTGACATGTTTGTAAAAATTCATGTCATGGCTAGTCGGGGTCTGGTTAATTCCTTGTTGATATGTTTGCTTCTACATCATTGTCTTATTTTTATTTATCATGTATAAACTGTTCATGAAGTTCTGGGTAGCTACCTGGGCTTTGGGCCTAAAAATGTGGCTCAAATCCTGAGGTCATAGGCACAGAACTAAGCATTTAGGGCCCTAGCCACTAGCATGTAGTGTTATGCCTATGACTATAGCCTCCTAGCCGCCAAAATGCAGTGTTATTCCTGCAGATATGGCTCAAAGCGAGTCAAAATTTCAGTGTGACTCAGGGGTCAGAGGCCTAAATGGTTGGGTTAATTCCTGGGGGTGTTGTGGTTGTTGTACAACGTATGTAGGTTGTGTTTTCCGTCTTTTCCACTTCCTTAAGGTCATATAGGAGGTTGAATCTCATTATAGTAGCCTCTCATCGCATGTTTACCCCGGTTGGCCAGCTACTTGGGTAGATGTGGGAAGGGGGTGTTATAGTGGTGTTGATGTTGTACTAGAAGTCCAATGGTTACAATATTTGGGGATGATAGATTTTAATTTTCAAGAACTCTTCTTCAATTTTTTCTAGGATGGAAAGGAAATTGAATTAAGGGGTATCATAGGGAAACCAAGGAACATAATCAACTCTAATCACATGAAAAATATTTGTAAGAAAGAACAATGGGGCATAATTGCACAATTTTTCTCACTCGAGGTTCAAACATTGAAATAATCTATTTCTCCATATATCCAAAAAGTCTTGGAAAATCATTCCAAGGTATTTGAGACTCCCAAATGCCTCCCACTTATTCATGATTATGATCATGCTATTCAGTCGATTTTAGGAAGTGTTCCTCCAAACATCAGGGCATTCAAATATCTCTATTCCCAAAAGAGTGAAATTTATGTATGATTATAGAAATGATAGAGGTTGGTATAATTCAAGCTAATCAAATTTCTCCTCTCTTCTCCTGTAGTATTGGTGCACAAGAAGGCTAGATCATAGCATATGTTTTCGGATTATAGGAAGCTCAACAAGATCTCTATTGAAGATACATTTCCCATTTATGTCATTGATGAATTGTTGGAAGAATTACATGGAGAAATTTACTTCACCAAGATGGATCTTTGTTGAGGATATCATAAAATTAAAATGAAGACTGAGGAAATTCTGAAAACAACATTCAGAAATCATGAAGGTCATTATGAATTTTTGGTCATGTCTTTTTCCTTACTAATGCATCTTCCACATTTCAGGGTTTGATGAATTCTGTTTTTAAACCCTTCTTTAGAATTTTTTTTGTTAGTGTTTTTGATGATATACTAATCTACAACAAGTCTTGTAAGGATCATGTTCAACAAGTTGACAAGGTGCTCAAACTATTGGAGGAGAAACAATTATATGAAAAAAGCTCCAAATGTTTCTTTGGATTACAGGAGGTTGAATATTTGTGTCATATTGTATCTCATGAGGGTGTTAAGGTAGACCCTGAAAAAATTAAATCCATTAAGGAATGGAAAATCCCCGCAACCCTAAAGCATATTCAAGGACTTGTCAGGTTAATAGGGTAATATTGCAAGTTTGATAAGAATTATGGGAGAATATCAATGCCTATAACATCATTATTGAAGAAATATAAATTTTCTTGGACTCCAAAATAAACTAAGGCCTTTGAATGTGATGCCTCAGGAAATGGAAATGGTGTTGTTTTAATAAAATAAGGAAGACCCATTGCTCTTGAAAGTTTTCAAATCAAGGGAAAGCATTTACACAAACCGATTTATGATAAGGAAATGTTGGCAATACTACATGCACTAAAGCAATGGAGACCTTACAATGGGAAGACACTTCAAGGGAAAAACATATCACGATAGTCTTATATAATTTTTGGAACAAATATTATCTTCAAAAGAGTATCAAAATTGGGTTACAAATATGTTGGGTTATGATTTTAAAATCATCTAAAAAAAAGGGAAGAAAAATGTTTTTGCAAAAGAACTCTCAAGAAGGTATGAAGATATGGAAGCATTTCTTTGTGCCATTTTTATTATCCAACCTGATTCGATAACTAAAGCAAGGGATGAATGGAAGAATGAAAAGAGGTGTGGACACCCATTCAAAATTTTCAAAAAGTTCCCAGTACATATGATACATTTATCTATAAAAATGATTCATTATGGTATGAATATCAATTATATCTCTATAAGAATTCACAAATCAAAAAAGATATTATTTTGGAATTGCAAACCTCCCCCTTAGGAGGGCACTCGAGATTTTTAATAACGTACCATAGGTTCAAGAAGGAATTTTTGGGGATGGCCTTAAATCTGATATTCAAAATTTTGTGGTAGAATGTTTGGTTTTCCAAAAAAATAAATTTGAGGAAATTAAGACCTCGGGTCTGTTACAAACTTTAGCCATTCCAAGTCAACATTCAGAGAAGGTCTCAATGGATTTTATCATAAGTTAACCCAAGTCTGAAGGAAAGGGTGTCATCATGGTGGTAGTTGTAGACTTGCCAAGTATGCACAAATTTGTGAATTATCTCATCCTTTTAAAGCCAGTGCAATTGCTACTGCATTTATGAAAACAATTCAAAAGCTACATGGAAATCCATAGATTATTGCAAGTGACAGAGATCCTATTTTCACTAGAAAGTTTTGGACATAATTATTTTCTTGCCCTGGTACTCAATTACCTCATAGCTCATCCTATCATCCTCAATATGATAGGAAAATTGAGATAGTGAACAAATGTTTTGAAGGATATTGATGTAGGAGCATCCTGCTTGATTTTCATTAAAATATGTGTAATTAGGGGGTGATGTATTTTTAGTTATTTTATAAATGATTATGCTCATTTTTAATAAATTGAGAGAAATATCTAAGTGTGAGGTGTATTGTAAATATTCTCTTAATAAATTGAGGATATGAGTGGAATTTGGTTGGGTAGATATTTTAGGGATTAGAAATTCCTTAAATGGAACTTAGTTGAGTCAAAGAAGGGATGAATATATTTTAGGATTTGGTTGATATTTGTGTGGAGGAAATCATGGATTCAAATTCATTCATAATTATTTATAAATATGAGGATTGTGTGAACATGGAGAACACAGAGAGGCACAAAGATATAGAGAGAAATGGTGTGAGAGTTTATGTAAAGGGCCGAGAGCCAAGAGGCCAAAAATTGTAATATTCGGCCAAGGAAGGGTTTGCATTTGTAATTTTTGGTTGTATTTTATGAAATTATTTAGTTATTATTTGGCTTTCTCTTCATATGTATTTTGAATCGAGTCTAAGTATACTTTATTGAAGTTTGTGATTGAAGATTTTATATAAAGGAAACACACACGCTATTATTGTGCGCAAGGATTTGCTTTGTGCAGAATCCTTGCATCATTTTGGTATCAAAGCATAATTACAATGTTTCTCTAGTTAGAAAGTATTTGCGACTACATCTACAACAAATTCGTTTTGCATATTGGTCGATGATGAATTTTTTAGGTTATAATAGTCGTAAAGTGGTTATAAAGAGAGTACAACAATGTGTGTGTGATGTACAAAGGAGCTGTGTATAAATATTTTGTGCCTAAGACCTGCATGTGTGAAGGAGTAATCATATATATTTGAGGAGAATAAAGACGAAGTGAGTCACAGGCTACAAGAAGCAACAAAATGAGCATCAATTAGTTTCCCATGCTATGAAAGATTACAGGGATGCATTCACTTTTGTTATCAGTAGTCAGAGCATCGTTCTTGATGGAGATGATACATCCAATGCCAATGTCAAAGACATTAAAATTGATTTCTTTTACGTTTCAGCCCAAGGTAAGGAGCTTTTGAAGAATTCCTCTGTGAAAATTTATCATAGAAAGTGTTATGAGCTTGTTGGTACAAGTTTAATTTGTTTAAAATTTTAGCATGGAGAAAGATACTGGTACCAAAAAAATATTGATGTTTTGTTAGAGGTGATGATAGAATTTCAATAGAATTTGTTGTCTTGACATATGAGGAATTAGTGAAATTCTGACATGAGGCTCAATGTTTGTAAGATTTGTCTGTGGAAGATGGAGTGGATGAGGAGATAGATAATGGTGAAAATCTTGCTGATGTTTATGATAAATTGCAAGAGATTGGATCCGATGCAGCAGATGCATAGTACAATGGACTGAGAAACAAAGTTTGGAGATTTGAACAATAGAAGTTACACTATCAAAAGGATAGAGGTGAAGCAATGTGAATTGTTGTTCATATGATCACTTGTTTTAGCTTTATATTGCGATTTTAGTGCAAAAATTATATTTGCATTGTTGGATGGGAGGTATCATTTTGGAGATGTGAATATGCACTGGATGAAGGTATGGCTTGAGTGTGGAGATTTGTGCTATGGGTGTTGCAAGTATTGAAGACCCGCATGTGGAGGAGTGTTATTGTGCATGTTTTGGAAGAGTTGTTGTAGCATAATGAAAGCATGGAGCCAACTAGCCAAACTACCATGGAAATTAACAGAATAACCTGCATATCTCACTATGAATAATCTATGGTCAAAGATTTTGAGAAGCCTCCAAGCTATGTAAAGTGTTTCTTTGTGAAGTAAGTTATGGTGCAGCGTTTGGAAAAGTAAATCCGGTAACAACATCTGTAGATTCTATGAATTTTTTTGGGGAAAAATGATAGCCATATAGCTGAAGGGTGGTGATAAATTTGGGCTCATTTTCTACAAGATCTAGAGCACGACGAAATCCATTGTGTACTCAAGAGTAATATCATTGTATCCCTGTGCATTGTAGATCTATTGGCGCTGGTGTGAAGACTGGTTATCGAAATTATATTGTCATCCTTACTTATGTTGATCATGCATGCTTAGCGGAACCATGTGGTTGTCAAGGGCCATTCAATAAGGACGTTTCGTTTTCTTTTCGGCAGCAGTGAAGTTTGGTTGAGCGGCAGACCTCCGAAGAGAATAGATATGTTGTGGAATAAATCCTCTACAAATTATAATGAGGGTCTTGCTATGAATGCCAAGCAAAGAGGAGCCAAATTATGCCAGGAATATAAGAGTAAGGAGTTAGATCATTTCACCCACAAGGAGATTCCACGGTAAGTGCTCATTGAATGAATCAATATTTATTGATTAAATTTATTTGAAAATTTGGAGGATTCAATTCCTTTGCCATACTTGAGAAGTTAATATTTTTTAAAATTTTATGAAAGAGTGAAATCAATCCAAATTTTAAGGAATGGAATTGAAATCCATCTCAGAAATTGATGTGTAAATATGATTTGAGTATGGTTGCGGCATACCATTTTTGAGGTCATAATAACTGTGATCTACATGAAGGAGCAAGCCCGTAGAGGAGCATCTATGATTTCCATGAGTTAAAGTTCATAATTGATCGTTGGTTGTGGTGCATGTGAAAGTGTTCACATTGTCATGTTCAGAACGTAGTGCAGTTTGTGTTTTTGCTGCCAGGGAAATAGGTTGATGACACCATGTTAAAATAAAGTTTTGGAAAATTCCTATGAAGGATTTGATTTTGTGCATTGAAGAGAGATGGTGTTGCATGAGAACTGTCACTGCAAATAAGGAGCTACATGGAAGTATAGGAAAACTGTTTGCGCTAAGATGATGAGCATGTTGAAGAGGTTATGGTATGAAGGGCATGCGAACGACACAGAAGAGTGAAATTCGAAGAGTTGAAATTAAGAAGAGAAGGTTTATTAAATAAACTCGAAGGGAGCATAAGGTATGATAATTCATTTCAAAGAGGTATTTTAAATGTTGAAAATTAAATGGTTTATTTTATTTTCATCATAAAATAAATCTTGGGAAAAGTGGATTGCATTTTGATTTAAAGGCTTAAATATCATGTGAAGTGATAATGGGCGATGATATAATTAGTGACTTATGATATATTCATAAGAATGGAGTATGAGAGAGAGTGAATATTTTACATCATGAGAATGTTGGATGTTCTTTGGTATATTGTATAACTTGAATTAGAGTCAATATATCCACTGTTGTAATTATTGGGTCAAGCCTTGAAGTCAAATCATATGTTAAGGTCAAATGAAAATTTGGATTGCTTGAGTCAAGTTAAACCATTGAGTTGTTGTACAAGAGAGTGCATTTTTCATCCAAGATGAAAAGTTGATGTCAATTCTGGAGTCAAAAAATATTAAATCAAGTCAAAGGTTTGAATGTAATTGGGTGCATGATCGGTGGAGCCCAAAACCCAAATAGTTTTGTAATTATAACACATGAAATACTGCAGTTGTTGTTTGCAGTAAAGAGGAGCAAGACCGTTTCCAAAAATGATTTCAAGGCAGATAACTAAAGGAGGTCAAGCATAGGAAGAGAGCTTGTATTGTTGATGGAAAGTATGGAGGCTTTCTAAAAAGGGGATTTGAATGAAATCCACAAGTGAACAAATAAAGTTCACAAAGGAGGAGAAGATGACTGTTGAGAGTCATTTCAGAGGTTCTGAGAAAGACCGCAACAGAAGAAAGAAGAAGGAATATTCCAAGGAAAATTGCATATGGAAGCAGTTGATTGATGAAGAATATGAGAGGGAGAAAGCTGAGATAACAATTCACCTTGAGTTATTTATGGAATTGTTGCAGAGAAATACGAAAGAACAGAGACATGTTTGGACCATGAGGAAGAAAGTGAAGTGGCAAAGGCTACATGCAAAGAGGGAACATTAGGTAAACATATAGTTGATAGAAGAGTTGAGGAAGCTTGAGCAGATGATGAGTGTGAAATTGAGATGTGAAGAAATCAAAGAGGCTGAATTGAAAATTAAAGTTTCCATTTGTGGCTCAAAACAGGGTGAAATTATGGGTGAAGAGATCAATGAGAAAGATCTCATGGACTATTGGAATAACTCAGAAGAATTGGAAGATATGTTGACAAGAGAAGAAGATGAGGCTATGAAACCTTGTATTTTTAAAACTTATAGTTTGTGTATGTTTGCAGGATGTGAAAAAGATAATGGACAGCCTGGTGAAACCGTCACAAAGATGAATGAAGCTATTGAGGTGAAGTATGATGGAGAATTCCTTTTAGATGAGGAAGGTACTGATTCGTTGCAGCAAAAATAATTCATAGATGAGTTCTTGTTTGGTGTAAGACAACCAGTTGAAGCTGTTATGGAGCAGAAGCATAATGAAAATGCTAAAGTGATATTCCAAGGAGGTAAACAAATGAATTTGTTTAATGAAATTGATGACAGAATTTTGAAATGTGATGATACCGAAAACAGGATAACTCAGGAATATTTCCAAAGGAAGAATGAAACTAATAAATAAGGTTTTGATGAAATGCTGGAAAGAATTCACATGGAAATAGAGTTCTTGGAAAGATGGCTTAAGGAACTTGAAGGGGAGATGAAACTTGCAGAACTTGATAAAGAAGAGATTGCAGTTACCGTGCATGATAGGGATGAAATGTTTCTAACATTTATAGAGTTGGGTGAATGTTTCAACTTTTCAAATAAAAATGTGGTTGTAGGTTCAGAAAACAAAATTAATAAATATGATGTTGAAATACGAGAAATTGAGCAGAAAGTATTTGGAGATGAGATGAAAGATCAGGAGCAGCAAGAAAGTTATGTCCTTAGATACATAAAGGAAACAGAAGTATTGAACCAACAGGATAATTATGAAAGTAGCCAGCAATTCGAAAGAGGATCCACTGAAATCCAGAAAGTCTATGATGGGAAATTTGTGCTTAAAGCATCAAAAGAGGCCGAAAGGTCTTATCTTTTTAAAACTAATAGTTTTTTATGAATGCAGGTACAACATCGGATGAGAAATTTGTTACTATAGGAGCAGTCAATTACTATAGTTGTGATCAAGGAGAAATTATTGATTATTATTCATTATAGGAAGTTGAGTGTTCATCACAATTGGAGACAAAAGCATCAAACAAAGAGGAATTACTTCGAGGAATTGGCCAAAGAAATTATTGGAGAGGCCAATGGAATGCGGCTGATAGAATGAGTGATGTTGATGTACAACCAGTTTGAGATTATTTTAGAGTTTGGAGACAAGAAGAATGGGTATCAATGATTCTATACAAGTCTGTAATTCCCGAAATAAAGATGATGTGGTATGGAAAAGCGAGAGTTACATTCCATAGTATTCTGAAAATAATATTCTGGAAATTATGTGTGAGATTACAAAATAGAGTTGATACTTTAAAAGACCAACAACAAAACAGAGTTTGGAATCCTATAGGGAACAAGTCATCGAGACTTTTGGCTGTCGCATTATTACATAAAAGTGGTAGACCTCATAGACAGGAGTCTATGGAAACTTCTCTACATGGGGACTCTGATGCAGGAGCATCCTGCTTGATTTTCATTAAAATATTGTGTAATTAGGGGGTGATGTCTTTTTAATTATTTTATAAATTATTATGGTCATTTTTAATAAATTGAGAGAAATATATGAGTGTGAGGTTTATTGTAAACATTCTCTTAATAAATTGAGGATATGAGTGGAATTTGGTTGGGTAGATATTTTAGGGATTAGAAATTCCTTAAATGGAACTTCGTTGAGTCAAAGAAGGGATGAAGATATTTTAGGATTTGGTTGATATTTGTGTGGAGGAAATCATGGATTCAAATTGATTCATAATTATTTATAAATATGAGGATTGTGTGAGGATGGAGAATAGAGAGAGGCACAAAGATATAGAGAGAAATGGTGTGAGAGTTTATGTAAAGGGCCGAGAGCCAAGAGGCCAAAAATTGTAATATTTGGCCAAGGAAGGGTTTTCATTTGTAATTTTTCGTTGTACTTTATGCAATTATTTAGTTATTATTTGGCTCTCTCTTCATACGTATTTTGAATTGAGTCTAAGTATACTTCATTGAAGTTTGTGATTGATGATTTTATATAAAGGAAACACACACACTATTATTGTGCGCAAGGATATGTTTTGTGTAGAATCCCTGCATCAAATATCTTCATTACTTTGTATCTAATAACAAAATAGGTCAAGTGGTTACCTTTGGCTAAATGGTGGTATAACGCTTCCTTCCATACTGCAGCAAAAATGACCCCATTTATGGCACTTTATGAATATCATCCACCATCCATCACATTATCTTTAAGATAAAATTCTAAGGTTCAAGCAGTGGAAGATAACATTGAACATTAACAACAAGTTTTCCAACTCTTAAAGGATAACCTCATTCTGGCACATAATCGAATGATACATCGAGTAGATCAACATCGCAATCAAAGAGGTTTCGATGGAGGCGATTGGGTATTTTTAAGGTTAAAACAATACAAATAAATTTCCGTCAAGCAAGCTAAGAAGGATAATGAATTATCACACAAGTATTATGTTCCTTATAAAGTGTTGCAAAAGATTGGTACTATGGAATACGAATTGGAGTTGCCTCCATCTTCCCGAGTACACCCAATTTTCCATGTTTCATGCTTAAAGAAGGTTATCAGTGACAAGCTCCTAGTTAAAATAGTATTGTCAGATATTGATGAAGGAAAAATCATATTGGATCTTGAAGCAGTCATAGAAATTACAAGAAAATCTATTAATCTCATAGTATCTCACTAAGTGGAAGAACTTACTTATTGAATATTCCACATGGGAGGGTGATAATTTTATATAGAAGCGTCTAAAACAACTGAAGCATCGAGGACAACAATTTTTTGAAGGAGAGGGGCATGTTAGGTCCCTATAATATTAATGTAGCCCCCTATTTTTATTGTTGTTCCCATGTAGCCCCCATATTGTTATTGTTGTGCCCCATAGAAGCACACTATTGTTATGGTTGTGCCCTTACATTATTATTCTTATATAGACTCTAATTATATTGTGACCTCTTAGGCTCCTATATACACCAAAGAGGTCTTTTCATTTGTAACATCCAAGAATTGTTCATTTATGTGATATAAAGGATATTCCCCCTTGAAGTGACTAATTTTCAAGTCGTTTATCTATCTTTTCTTTTGTTTTGTGATTTGATTACATAACACCATTACTTCAATATTATTCCTTGCAAAATATTAAAAATATAAAATTATGTGTTTAAAACATGTTTCCAACTAATTTTAGGAAACTCATTAGTAAATTAAAAAAAAAAAAAACAACTACTTCATGTTCATTACCTTTTTATGCTCTTAATAATCTCTCTTTACAACATTTCAATAATTTTTTTATACTCTTTTACACTCAAATTGTGAATAACATTATGACGCTTTTTCAAGGTTTTTCTCCACCTCACACTTATTAACCAACACACATCATTAATTTTAACCTATATACTTCCAACATATTAAACGTTTAATAAAACTTTAAAAATTTGCATTGTTCTCATGTTGAGATGAACTACCATTGTGGTCACTACAATAAGTTCTTTTTTTAACTATATTATTAGCCCTACTCTATCATCTAATATAGAAATTAAAAAATATTTTTTTAAATGATTATGCATGGGTGCAATATACATATGTATATGCACCAATAAACACAATATCATTGTTACAAATTTAAAAACATTTCACTTGGAATTTTTTGTGTTTGAGTGGATACATTTTAAAACAAAAGACGAATTGGTATCTTGTTAATGTTAATTCACACTCGCGAATAAAAAAAACAAAAAAAAAAAACATAACATTCTCGACATTAAAGCAGGTTGCAGTTGTTGGTGCCATTATTCATACAAAATACATTAGTGATTATTTTATCATGCAGGCCAATAATTGAGAAAGTTTTTTTTTTAAATAAAAATTTGACAATAACAAGGCTTCGGATCTAATGCAATGAGTGGTGCCATTGCAACGACTATCAACCCTCCCATGTACCAGTAAAGATAAGGTAAAATAATTAAATTAATCTTCGACAAATGATAAAAAAGAAGAAATAAAGATCCTATAAAATTCTATTTATTTAAAGAAAAAAATGTTCTTGTGAAATAGAAAGGAGAGTAAGAGAAACAGGAAAAATGGTTCTTCCAAGAGAATGCTTTGACATAATATACCTGAAGTGGTCCTTGTTGGTGAGCCTTTCTTGTAAATTATGGCAAATGAGTTACATAAGGATTAAGGTTTTATTTTAGAAATACATATTCAGATAAATGGATTTTTTTTTTTGAGATGATTAATAAGATGAATCTTATATGAGATGGAAAAAATTTTTACGTGATTTATGTTAATCTCTTATAAATTTGGCTTCTCAAACAACTTTTCTTTTTTAAAATCTTTGTTTGTAGACATGTTTTGCAAAATTTCTCTCTCTAAGTTTTGGAAAAATAATGAAATAAGGATTAGGGTTTTTTTTAGGCACACAAATATTGCTCAATTTTTTATGTATGTTTTGTGAATTGATGGGAAATAATATGCAAAAAAATTTCAACTTACCTTTCAAGTGCCTTTTACAAAAAGAAAAAGAAAAAGAAAACATAGGTGCATATACATAAAATAATGCATATTGTTAAACTTACCTTTCGAGTACACTTTACAAAAAGAAAAAGAAAAAGAAAACATAGATGCATATACATAAAATAATGCATATTGTTAAAATATTTTATTAACAAATAGAAATGCAAAGTTTCACAATTATTTGGTGGGGGTTTTTCTTTTGGATGTTCAAATAGAGGGAACTATTTGGTGCACTTCATTAATAAATTTATTGGTGTATTTGTGATATTAAGAAGCACCAAGGCATCAAAAAATTATTTGGTGAACCAATAAATTTTTTATATGTCAACTAAAATTGTGTTTGAATTAAAATGTTTGATACTTGTCAAAATTTCTTTTAAAATTTTATTCAAGTATTGATGACAGTTTTGGCTCAAACATAGGGAAAAAATGGTCGGAAAATTAAATGATCAATTCTTCAAATTCTATATCATTTCATATCATTGCAAGTCCTCCATGTTCTCCCCCACCAATTGCAATGATTCTAGATTTGCTTAATGATTAATTTATATAATTGATTTTTTTTTATGCATGTGCATTTGAATAATTATTTATTGAATTTTTTAGAATCAAATATTCAGGATTAATTTTAGATACACATGATATTCCACCAGTTCCAAAATTCCACAAACAATAATCAAGAGAAATATATCACATTTAATTGTTTAAAGAAAATAGATACCTGCTTTAGACTACCATGTTATGCATCTAGCTCACAAAATAGAAGAAAATATAGATCAACGACTTAAAAATCAACCTCTTATAGGGGGGAACCTCCTTTACATTACATAAATGAACAATTCTCGGATGATGCAAATGAAAAACAACTCCTTTCTATATATAGGAGTCCAAGGGGTCACAATATAATCCTAGCCAACATACAATAAAAATGTAAGGGCACAACAATAACAATAGTGGGTTTCTATGGGGCAAAATAATAGCAATATGGGGACTACATGGGAAAAGAAATAACAATAAGGGGGCCACACTAACAATAACAATAAGGGGATACACTAGTATTCTAGGGACCTAACATACCCCTCTCATTCAAAAAAGTGTTTTCCTCAATGCTTGAGTAGTTCTGGATGCTTCTATATAAAATATTCATCCTCCCATGTCAAACCTTCAGTGGGTAAGTTCTTCGACTTGATGAGATACTTTAAAATTGATCGATTATGCAACTATCGAGTTCTTGTTTCCGTGACTAATCTAGTTTCCAATATGATTTTTCCTTCCTTGTTAAGTTCTGGCAATATTGTTTGGACTAGGAGCTTGTCACCTATAACCTTCTTTAAGCATGAAACATGGAAAACTGGGTGCACTCGGGAAGATGTAGGAATATCCAATTTGTATGCCATAGTACCAATCTTTTGCAACACTTTGTAAGGACCATAATACTTTGGTGATAATTTATTATCCTTCTTAGCTTGCTTGAGGAACATTTGTTTGTGTGGTTGTAGCCGTAAAAATACTCAGTCGCCTACATAAAAAATTCTTTCGCGGCGATGTTGATATGCTTGTTGTTTCATTTGAGTTTGTGCTAAAAGGAGGCTATCCTTTAAGAGTTGGAGAACTTGTTGTTGATGCTTGATGTGATCTTCCACTTCTTGAACCTTAAAATTTTCCCTTAAATATGATGTGATGGAGGATGGATGATATCCATAAAGTGTCATAAATGGGGCAATTTTTGCTGCAATATGGAAGGAAGTGTTATACCACCATTCAGCAGGAGGTAACCACTTGACCCATTGTGTTTATTTATCAGATACAAAGAATTGAAGATATCCTTCCAAATATTTGTTCTCTATCACAGTTTTCCCATCAGACTGAGGACGATATGATGAGCCATGAGCTAATTGAGTACCCAAACAAGAAAACAATTTCGTCCAAAAATTTCCTGTAAAAATAGCATCTCTGTCTCTTACAATAATCTTTGGGTTTCCAAGTAGCTTTTCAATTGTTTCCATAAATGTAGTAGCAATTGTACTGGCTTTAAATGGATGGGATAATGCACAAAAGTGTGCATACTTGGCAAGTCTATCAACTACCACCATGATGACAATATTTCATTCGGATTTGGGTAAAACTGTGATAAAATCCATTGAAACCTCCTCCCAATGTTGACTTGGAATGGATAAAGGTTGTAACAAGCCTGGGATATTAGTTGTCTCAACTTTATTTTTTTGGCAAACCAAACATTCTGCCACAAACTTTTGAATATCATATTTAATTCCATCCCAAAAGAATTCCTTCTTGACCTTGTGGTAATATTTTAGAAATCCCGAGTGCCCTCCTAAGGGAGAGATCTTCAATTCCAAAAGAATATTTTTTTTGAGTTGGGAATTCTTACAATTATATAAGCGATATTTGTACCATAATGAATCATTTTTCCAGCTAAATATTTCAGATGTATTGGAATTTTTCTGCAACTTTTGAACGAGTGTCCAAAACTCTTTATCATTCTTCCATTCATCCCTTGCCTCGGTTATTTGCTCAGGTTGGATAATAGAAATGACACAAATAAATGCTTCCACATCCTCATCCTTTATTAAGAGTGCATCTGCAACAACATTTTTCTTCCTTTTTTGTAGATGATTTCATAGTCATAACCCAACATTTTTGTGACCCATTTTTTCTGCTCTTTTGAAGATAATATTTGTTCCAAAAAGCATTTAATAATATCATGATATTTTTTTACCTTGAAGTGTCTTCCCATTAGGTAAGGTCGCCATTGCTTTGTGCATGTAGTATTGCCAACATTTCCTTCTCATAAATAGGTTTATGTAAATACTTTCCTTTGATTGGATGAATTTCAAAAGAAATGGGTCTTCCTTCTTGCATTAAAACTGCACCAATTCCATTTCCTGAGGCAACACATTCCACAATACAGGTTTTTTTGAATTCTGGCGTAGCTAAGACCGATGCTTGGCACATTGCCTCTTTAAGATGTTCAAAGGCCTTAATTGATTATGGAGTCCAAGAAAATACACCTTTCTTCGGTAATGATGTTAGAGATGCTGATATTCTCCCACAATTCTTAACAAACTTGAGATACTACCCTGTTAACCCCAGAAATCCTCAAAGATGCTTTATGGTTGTGGGATTTTACATTCCTTAATGGATTTAATTTTGTTAGAGTATACCTTAACACCCTCATGAGATACAATATGACCCAAATATTCAACCTCTTCTACTCCAAAGAAACATGTGGAGGTTTTTACATATAATTTTGTCTACTCCAATAGTTTGAGAACCATGTCAACATGTTCAACATGATCCTTCCAGGACATGTAGTAGAATAGTATATCGTCAAAAAATACTAACATAAATTTTCTAAGGAAGGGTTTGAAAATGGAATTCATTAAACGTTGAAATCTAGAAGGTGCATTAGTAAGACCAAAAGGCATGACTAAAATTTCATAATGACCCTCTTGAGTTCTGAATTTTTTTTTTTGGAATGTATTCAGTCTTCATTTTAATTTGATGATATCTAAAACGAAGATCTAGCTTGGTGAAGTAAATTGCTCCATGTAATTCATCCAATACTTCATCAATGACGGGGATGGAAAATTCATCTTTAATAATGAGCTTTTTGAGCTCCCTATAATCCAGATACATATTCCATGATCTATCTTTCTTGTGTATGAATACTACTCAAGCAGAGAAAGAACTTTGACTAGGTTGAAATATACTAGCCTCTAACATTTTTG
This sequence comes from Pinus albicaulis, assembly GCA_034641835.2. Lineage (NCBI taxonomy): Eukaryota > Viridiplantae > Streptophyta > Pinopsida > Pinales > Pinaceae > Pinus > Pinus albicaulis. Next base: position 595,038,164 of record CM076569.1, on the reverse strand, counting down.
CAACCATACGTTCAATCTCACTCTTTTGGGAATAAGGATATATATAAGGCATGATGTTTGGAGGAAAAATTCTCGAAATCAAATGAATAGCATGATCATTATCAAGAATAGGTGCGAGTCCTTTGGGAGTCTCAAACACCTTTGAATGATTGTCCAAGACATTTTGGAGATCTGGAGAAATAGATGATTTTGATGTTTGAACCTCTACTGAGCATAATTGTGCAATTACGCATCGTTGTTCTTTATTCACAAGAGTTTTCATGAAATTAGAGTTAATTATATTTCATGGATTTCATGCAATACCCCATAATTCAACTTCCTTTCCTTCCCAAATAACTTTTCAAGAAAAATTCTTGAAAATTAAAATCTATCATCCCCAAAGATTATAAACATTGGACTCGTAGTACAACATCAACACCACCCATTGGAATGGAGAAAATTGGACTATTAAATACATATTCCCCCATTGTTAGCTTGATATTATGGCACTTTCTAGAGAAATTTGTAGTTCCTCTATTTGCAATCATCACTTAACACTCTGGTGCTGGGTATAGGAAACAATTCATTTCCTTGGCTACATTACAATGAATAAAGTTATGGGTACTACTCGAATCAATCAACACTATTACATTTTTCTTCCTGATATGTCTTTCTATCTTGAGAGTTTAAGGAGTAGTAATTCTTGCCAAGGCATTACAAGATATGGTTGGATTCATTTATTCTTTCTATAGGTTTGGATCTTGGTGTATATCCTATTCTTTTAAAGTTTTTTGTTTATTTTATTTCTCCTCTTCACAATATATATAAAATAATCTATTCTCAGCACACTTCTGACCTTTAGTGTATTTTCTATCACAATTGTAGAAAATACCTTTTGCTATTTTTCCTTCCAATTGTTGTGAGTTCAACCTTATAGGTTGTGTAAGTCTAGAAGTAACAACACTTCCATCTTTATAGTTGTGAGTGGTAGGCCTCCTTGTGCCATAATTTTGCTTTCAATTTTTCTTTCCGACCTGAATGTCTTCTCCAATGAATCAGGTTACGAAAGGCGAAACACATGTTGGATGTTATCCTTAAAGGTACCTATGAATACATCAATCCTATTTTCCTATAGAATATCATTTACCCTTATATTCAATTCTTGGAAGTCCTTAATGTGCTCAACCATTGAACCCTTTTGTTTGAGATTTATCAATTGGCTAAAGAAGGTGTTTCTCTTTGTATCCTCATAATGTCTTATCATTTCCTCCGTAAATATTTACCAAGTGGAATTTTTTTTACAAGATAAAAGCCATCGATACCATACTAATGTATTCGGTTTTAAATATAAAGTGGAAATGTGTACCTTTTGTGTGTTTTGCACATTATGGAGATCAAAATATTTCTCCATCTATAGTATCCATGTTACGAGATCCTTGCCATAAAACTTCCTCATTTTTATCTTTGGAATATGGTGGGTCTTCAATCCAACTTTAGAGTCTATTAAATCATGATTAAAATTTATTGTGTTCACATCGTGAGTTTCCTCTACTACCATTTTTCCATTAGGAATATTTTCTTGTAGTAACTTTGTCAAACCTTCCTTCAAACCTTACATGTATTTATTTAACCCATCCATGTCTGATTTTAAACCATTCATGTCACCTTTTAAACCATCCATGTCACCTTTTAGTTCTTCTATGTTTTCTCTTTGTGAGAGCGAATTTGTTGCACTTGGTCCTAGAATTTTGATATATCATGTTGCACTTCTTCCTCTTCATGTGTCATAGTAGATTTTTCTGAGGGCTTAATGGGCATGGAATTATTTTTTGGAGGAATCTTAGAACCAAATACTAATATCAATGCTTCAATATGCCCTTTTAATCACTTCAAACTATTTTTTTAAAAATAAAAGTTAGGCAATTCTTAAAAAAAAACACACACATGTTTCTTTCTTTTAGAAGATCGATCTTCAAATGGTTGTAACTCTGTAATTTCGGATCTATAAGATCTGAAATTTGTTCCTTAAGTAACCCTATGATTCTTCTTTCCAATGCCATAGTTCAGACCTAATTTTGATTCTTCAATACAAAGTTATGATCAATCTCCCATAATGACCTAATTATGGACTTGTTCAGTAGAGAAAACTTGTCCATTTTTCCACGTGTCATTGTTTATACATTAAGATAGGAAATAGATAGATAAGAAACTAAAGTACATGTGCTTTTGGAAACTTTTTACAAAATTCCAATCTGATGCCTGAAACGAAAGTTATGATGATTTTCCCTCGGTTACCTATTTGAGATGAAATTCTAGAACCTGAAAAACCCTAACTTCCACAGATCATATCTCAGAAAATATTGTGAACCAAGTTGTGAATTGTTTCCACAAATTTCCTCAGGATTTATTCTTCTTGTGGTAAAAATTTCAGCTTCTGAAACTTCGAAGAAATAAAGTTATAGCCAAAATTCCACGATGACTTGTTTGTTGTAGTGAAACCCTAGAATCCAAAGCTTTGATATCAAATGTTATGCAACCAACTCAAAAAATAGAAGAAAAGGTAGATCAACGACTTAAAAATCATCATATTCGAGGGGGAAACCTCCTTTAAATTACATAAATGAACAATTCTCGGATGATAAAAATGGCAAAGCCTCCTTTCTATATATAAGAGTCCAAGGGGTCACAATATAATAATAGCCGACATAAGAATAACAATGTAAGGTAACAACAATAAAAATAGTGGGATTCCATGGGGCACAATAATAACAATATGGGGGCTACATGGGCACAAAAATAACAATAAGGGGGCTACACTAACAATAACAATAAGGGGATACACTAGTATTATAGGGACCTAACATACCAATTGTAACATTCCATCTTGTAATGGTACTACACAAGAATTAAATATCCTTTATTACACCCCAATATCATGTTCTATGAAAACAAGTTTCAGGCTTCTAATAAATGTTTTGTACAATGTTTGAGCGTACCAAATGCATTTTGTTACTAATATTATTGATATGATGTTCAATATTTTTACAATCCATATTATTTTCATGAGAAACCTATCTACCATCTAGAGTTGCACTCCACTAGGATGTAAAAAGTAGAGAAAAAATTAAATGAGCACATCTTGGAGATAAAGCATACCAATAATGGTTCAATCAACTGCATATTCAATTCCCACTGCATATCGAGTCACCAATTCAAAACCTCTAAAGTAGCAGTAGTTATTCACATGTTTAAGACTAAAGTAATGACATAGAGTTTGGTATGAATGATTTCTTATGGGATACGCATGTCATTGAGGTAATTTTGCTACATGTATTCTAGCAAAATAAACTAGGGGATGATGTTGATATTACTAATAACTTCATTGAAAGTCTAGAATTTTCTTCCACCACACCTCTCTTTGGATAAGGATTATCAAGGTCTAATAAACTACGGTTAAAAAAGTTATTGTATAGCTTAAGTAATGTATGGTATGCTATAAGAATTCCTCTCAAAACTTTTGATGTAGATAACCATTATGTCTTCTAATGTTTTAAGGAATCATCTCACATAGTTAACATTGAAAATGGTTGGTTTTATGCTGGCATGATGTCAATGGATATTTATATTTCCCACTAACTACATATTATTCAAAGATAAGGAAATTCTGACTGATAATTTCTTTCTAAAAAACTATGTATGCTAACAAATGCAACAAGAAATTCTCAATTTGATTTTCCTTGACTAAATTGAGAAAATTCAAATTTCCAAATCAGTAGACAACTTGGATGATGTTAACTTGAGTGACATGGATTGTATAACCTATTTTACTCAGTGAATTCGAGTTGGTGGAGTTAGATTTCAATTTAACATGTGAAATTTCTAATTTGTAGCAATCAAGGTCAGTTATCTCAGGTTATTTTCATTTAAACTAGTTCCAATTGTTGGAAGAACAAGTGGAGGGTCAAGTTATGTAGTGGGACTTTAGTCAAACTCAATGCTAATCTATTTACCTGATCAATCAGCCCAAAATATCTAGTTCATGTAGAGAATTTGAGTTACCCAATTGAGATGGCGATTCCAAAGTTGTGTAACATCAATTCTAGACTAGTTCTGAGTGTACAATTGTTGCATGTAGCCAGATGATAAACCTAGATTATTTCTGCAATTGATTCGAGGAAAATTCATAAAACATATGGGCTAATTCCTCAAGGAACAACACAAGGAAATAGGAGTTCAATCCAAGGCATAATTTGACCAAGTATAGGTCATAGGCCTTCAGTGAGCAGCGAGATAGGTTTAGCACCTGCAGGGTGAGCTCAGTTGAGAAAAGCATTTATAATCCATCTCTATTCTTCTATTTAATGCAAAAGGAATTGGGGTTTTTAGCATATTTCTTTCCCTAGATAAATATACTTGTTTCATATGTGTGATTTCTTATTCCTTGTCTAAATTTTTTAATCTAAATTGTCAAATAATTTCCAAAGAATAGTAGAGTAGTTTTGTGTCTGATGATTTTGGTTAAAGCTTCATGAGAAGTTGAAAATATACAACATAATTTCTACATTCTTTCAGAGTTGGATTCATAGTAGAGCAGAAATTTGAAGTTGTTTCTCAGAGGTTTGAATTCGGAGACTAGTGTTGCAGGTTTTATTCAGAACTGAGAAGATGGATTTCAATGGACTAAGGCTATAGTATGCCCTAAAAGGAACCTCTAATTTTGTTGCATGGAAGGATCACATGGAGGTCGTTTTGGATGAAAATGATTTGCTAGAATACATCAAGCCAGATGTTGTAAAACCACAAGAATATGATGCCCAAAATCTTTCTCGATTGAAAAAATATGTGGAAAAATCGAGGAGAATCCTATTGGAGGGAGTACGAGATCATATTTTATCAAATATACACAGAAAATAAACTTCATTCGCGATGTGGAAATAAATGTCTAAATTTTTTGAGAATAATAGTGACCAAAGGACGCTGGCACTCAAGGGTAAACTTCGAATTATCAAGATGCAAAAGAATGAATCAATTCCATAGAGTTTGAGCAGGTTCATATAGTGTCATGTTGAACTTGGCAGGTTCAGTTTTAATGTCCCTCAAGAAGACTTGGTTAGTCTAGCCCTTCTAGGCCTTCCCAAGAGCTTGAAAAACTATCAATATCCAGTGAATGGGAGGGAGAAACTACTGAATTGCGAGTGCTTATGGTATGATCTGGGACAGGAGGAAATAAGGTGGAATACCAGAGATGGGACTTCATCTAAGGGAGAGGATGAAGAAAAAATTTCATTGCCTGAAAATGAAAAGAAGGGGAAAGAAAATAAATCCCAATCAAAACTAGAATCCAGTCAATGGGGCAAGAAGAAAGATTTTTAAAAAATCAAATACTTACATTGTCATGAATTTGGGAACTATGCTATGAAGTGTCCAAAAATGAAGACAAGTAAGAAGACATCAGGAGGAGAAGTAGGTGAATCTTTGTCTTCATAGTTTTAGCTTGAATTTATCATCATTTCATGCATGGCCAACATAGTGATTAGGAGCGTGTGGTACTTGGAGAATGGTGCCTTTTTCCACATGATAGGGAATAAATACGTTTTCAGTGACCTGGAGGAGAAATACTTGCATATGCACATTGATATGGTGGATAGCAGAAGGTGCAACATGACTGAGGTAAATACAATTACCTTTTAGAGGGAGTTGAGCTCCCCCCTTAGGCTCAAGGATATCATGTTTGTGTCGAGCCTAAAGAAAAATATTGTCTCTATTAAATTTTTGGAAGACTTTGGATACAATGTGATCTTCAGCAAAGGAAAGGAATTCCTCATACACATATCCATAGGACAGGTGAATTCGATTGGGGTTCAGGTGAAGAACATGTACAAGCTAGATGTGGAGGATTGTGTTGCATTGAGCACAAAAGAAAAGAAGGTGTAGAGTCGCGATGTCAATGAAATTTGGCATAGAAGACTTGGCCACTTGCATCATGGAGCTTTGAATATTGTGCAACAGATAACCACATGCCTTCCCAATTTTTGGACAGGGTCTCCTAACAAGCTGCAAAACTGGTCCAATTTTGATATTTTTTATTATATTTAGTATAGCGCAGGGGTTTTCGGGTGGGTCAAAGCCCCAAATGTATTGTAATGGGTCAAAGGGTAAACTGGGGGTCTAAAAACCATGGGTTGCGGAACATAGGAAAGTCGAGGCTAGATTACTATAAATAGAGATGTATTCTAGATTGTAAAAGATAGGAATTGATGGGCTATTGATGCAATCTGTTGTTTAAGCTATATGTTTGGGTTTTGGGGAACAGACTCCTACTAGTTGTGTGTGTGAAGATCCTAGTCTAGCTGTGTGTAGACCCTGCTGCTGTGTGCGCGTGTTGGGAAGGGAATTTTAAGAGAAGATTGATGAATGAATGAATGGGAAGGATTATTTGAGATTTGAATCTGTGAATACTGTTGTATGAATTGCTGACAATTGTTGTGTTATGTATTTTCTATCTTTTCGATACGAAGGTTCATGTACTGAATGCTTGGATATAGATCTATTCCGCTCTGTTTATAAAATGTTGTGTTGATGTTATAGAAAGCATATAATTATAGATCTAGTGCATGTGGATGCAAATAGATACATAATTAACCCTGTAAAGAAACAAGGTAATCTAGGAATTACATAACAGAACGCAGCTCTGCTTGCCTTACCCTTCCCTTCTTAGGGTGCGAAAACCTAGTTCTAGCACCCACACATACTACTTCGGGTGAGACTGTGACCTACGAAAGCAGGTCACTGCCGAAAGGGCCAGTAGTATAAGGGTTTGTTGGCAAACCTTGCACACCAAACCTGAGTCAAGACCCCTCAAGACAACAAATGGTTCCGTTACCGGGACCTGAAGGAGTTGAGAAAGGGGTTGGGTATTGACCGGTGAAGACTAGAGAAGGACACCTGAGGAACCATGACGATGTGCATGGAACTACCCACCTTCAAGGGGGTAGGGGATGAGGATCTAGACCGGTTTTGGTTCGTGGAAAAATCTGTCTAGACTGCGCAAAATGTGGCAAGTGACATGGTAAAGAGGGCGCAACTATCTTTAGCATTTGAAGATGAAGCCCTGGATTGGTATATGTGATGCATTGCCCAAAATGGGAATGCATCCATTCAATATATCAAATATTCTCTGAGACAACAATTTAGGAACTTGAAATCTTATTCCCAGCTAGTAGTGGAAGTAAAAGACTTCAAGCAAGGGGCAACTGAGTCTGTATGGGAAGTGGATCAATGCTTGAAAAAAGCTATTAGGGAAGGAGGATTTCAGTATGATGACAAATAGCTTACGGAATGGTTTATCGCTATGTTGCTTCCTCACCTGCGCGTACCCATGAGTCGCTACACTTTTACCTCACAAGACAAAGCCTTGGAAGCTGCTATGAGATTGGAAGCTATGCCTCTATAGGATGCTGCGTTAGAAGTACAACAGATCCAGGTACAGGTTGAGGCTATGTACTAGGAAATCCGAGGGGCTGGCTTGGAATAATATCACACAATAAGCTACTCAGAACCAGGAGTGTGCAGCCCAGAACAGTCGGGATCAAAGGGGCCTCTGCTCTGGCACGAAGAAAGCTGCACATCTAGGTTACGTAATATCAACCGATGGTCTTGTTCAGGCACCCCTGTTTCCACATCAGAGCGACGTTGGTACCGACGTTGCCGATCAATTAGTCATGAGGAGTAGGATTGCTGAATCTATGATGAAGAAGTCAACGGGAAACGAGACCCTACCTCACCAAGAACCCCCTCGAGTAGGGATGACTGCCTCCATGAGAAAAGGGATGGAAGCCAAAGCGGAAGCACAGGCCAGGGTCAAGGTCAATGGATCTACTATAACTATGGGAGCACAGAGAATTTTGCGAAGGACTGCCTACAACAGTCCTACAGGTATTGTAGACAGTGGGTACATACACTGAAAGATTGCCCAGCCCTAAAAGCAAAGGTACAGGGAAAGCAATTTTTATCTGCATAGAAGAGGCGAAGGGTCCGAACCGAACCACAGGGTCAGGAGGTAAAAGTAAATGTAGTAACACGCAGTAGATTAGCGACTAGGGGAGCTAAGGAGAAGAGTGAAGCTGACACACTAATCCGTAAGGTAGTTAGCAACCAAGAAGGACTAGACTTGAGCAAAGTAAGGGAAACGTTTATAGAGGCGTGAAAGGACGTCTTTGAGGCTAAAAATTCACCACCTACACATCGAGGAGATGTGGAACCAACCGAGGATATTAAATGTTTATTACAAGCATGCATGAGGCTGTTGCACAACCCTCAGGCGGTACGAACTATGCAAACTTTACTGGAAAGCATGATATTGGAAAACAAGGGGACATGGGTCAAATGTTATATAGAGACTATACCAAGGGGGGGGGGGGAATATTTCTATAAGTTGACAGCTCAAGATAAGGACAACTTGACCTAGGACACTGTACTACGCTACGGGGAAGATATTGAGGATCCCAGTAAGGATCTAGAAGCTTGTCAGACCCGGTTAGGGGAAACCTCCACATTGTGGTGTCTTCGTATCACAAAGGACCCCGTATTTAAGGTCCCTGAGGGAAGGACTGAATTAGGGCCAGGCCAGAGCATCTGTGGCATACCCATCCTGAGAAAAGGTCCAATTGACCAACGAGTAAGAAATGGGTTCCCTATGCTACATGTAGCTTCCGTAGATAGCGGTCCCATACGCCAGACCACCCCTACAAAGATGACGCAACTAGGGGTCAGGTAGTTGGTCCTGACATCAGCCTCCCTTAAAGCCTTAGTAGAAAAAATACTAAAAATCTCATGGCCTTGGGCCAAGAGCTACTTAGGAAGCAAGCCTATGTTGGGGAGAGACGGGCAGCTGTCGCAAAGCGGTAACCTTAGCGTAACAGGTACGCCAAAATCACTCGAGACACGACAACTAGCCATTAGAAGTATACCCTTTGGTAAAAAGCAGAAGTTATTGTTGAAAAGAGCGACTCCTGAACCACTGACAAGTCAAGTTACGGGAGGATTTTACCATTCCTGGGGAAACCCACCCTACATAAAATATCCCTCCCTCTCATCCAACGGCCATTACTTAAAAGGGGGCAGGGTAGTCTGGTTAACGGTATGGCCTCATGAAGATAAGTGACCTAATTTAAGTGTCTCATGGAAGAAACCCAGTAGAAAACTTTGTTATAATTACAGTGTTCATATCATGACTAAGCGACCCTCTCTGTCAGGAAACAATCACTCAGAACTAGGATTCATTTTTCGCGTGAGGATGCCGACAACTACTGTTGAACCCTCCTCCCCGACTGAACTTGAGGTTGAGGAAGTTCTGGAAGATAAGCCTGAGTTAGAAGAAGCCGCCCCCCCCCAATGGAACACAAGGAAGGGCAAGGAGAAAACTCAAAGTTTGAGGGCTAACTCATAGGCGGCAAAACGGCCCCGAAGTTTCCTAAGACATCCCAGACCTCCGCCCTCAGCGTAGGATGACCAGGAGGGGACTCTGTCGACTAACCTGATTAATTGGTTACCCCTCTTTTTTCGACCACAGAGACCCTCTATGCAGATACCGAAAAACTTGGATGTCCTGATCACCTACCTGCAAACCCCGCTGACCCCTGGCGAGGTCCCCATCCTTGGTGATCCCTGCGGACGCCTCCATGACGTCAAGTTCGATGACCATAATCTGGTGGACTGGGACGCCTTCCCAGAGTTGGTTTTTGCATTATACTTTGATACAGTCCATGAGGATGATGGAATCACGGTGGTACCTCAATGCTAGGTATATGGCTTGGGAAGATCAAGACTTTTGAATCTGCTCCGTATGCCCTACTTTGGCTGCTACAACATCACAGATTGGTTGGCATGCCAGCTACTTGCCCTCATTCATAACTACTGCTTATGGATTCACGACAAGGTCTCTATTGATGTTGAGTTGATCCACAAAATTACGGGCCTCCCAATGCAGGGGCGACACCCGCTCACGAAAGTCGGAAAGAAGTGCGAAGCTGCTACTGCTCTGTATGTCCGGGAGACCTATGCGGTCCAGCGAAATCAGTGAGGGTTTGTGATCCAAACCATCAATGACCCTGCTATGCGGATTGGCACTCGACTGTTAGCCGACAAACTCATGTGGAGGTGCCAAGTTGCGACTGTCTCGGACTATGTAATCCAACTAACTAGGCAGTGCACAAAGGGTGTGTCCTTTAATTGGGCTCAATACTTGTGCGAGGAATTTCTCGCCAATGTCTGCAAGTCTCAAGAGCATGGGACATCTTTCTTCTATTCGTGGCTATTATTCCTCATAGCACTAGTCACCTGGGACAAACCAAAGTAATCAATCGTTCCCGAGCTCCTTGCTGGGATGTACGAAAGCGCTTGGTATGCTCACTTATGGGACTCTAAGGATAAGCAGTGCATTGAGGATAACAAGGTCTTTTGGGTCCTCTTCCAGAGTAGTGTCGTCACTGCCATAAACTCCCAACCTCGATTATCCCCCACCATATATGATAAATACAAGCATGTTGTTGCATTTCAAATCAGTATGTACCAGGTTTGGATTCATAGTCTTGCCGGTCAGGCATGGACAGAACTCCCTTATATGGTACCAGATGAGGAAATTGATCTACTAATCGCAATATGGCCCCCTGAGTGGAAAAAAGGTCTCCCCATCACTCCAGCATCAGTTCCAGACAAGTCCAAAGGTAAGTCGCCACAGTAATCAGACACATCTTCGAACGCGGTAGCTACTACCACCCCCCCTCCTCTCGGTAC